>JAXQGV010000152.1:0-385394 GCA_037040395.1 Aureobasidium sp. M94-06E | reverse complement strand
AGAAGAAGAAGAAGAAGAAGAAGAAGAAGAAGAAGAAGAAGAAGAAGAAGAAGAAGAAGAAGAAGAAGAAGAAGAAGAAGTAGCAATTACAATCCAATGTTGCTTTCACATCACCTTGATGATATTCACGACCTAAAAAAAAAGCTTTATTCTTTGCTTGAGATAGTACTCCTCCTATCCATGAAGAAGCTCTCTGTGGACAAATCCTTGGCACATAAGAGATCATGCATTTTTATAGTCTTGTTTACTACGCCTATCGATCGTGGGAACGTGTTTACAGAAGTATCAATGCATTGTAGGTCAGAACAAACATGGAAATAAACAGACTAAGATATAGTAAAACTAGAGTCCAGAATCAATCTGATCTACAATAGCTTGTCCAGTAAACGCACTCCAATCCCTACAACTCTGCGCCATGATACCAGGTATATTCATATTCTTGATATCATCAGGTCTTTCCAAAATACTCACATACAAGCCTGCAGACACATGCCAAGCGATATGGCAATGGAAAGGCCAGACGCCAGGGTTATCTTGATCGATCTGCAAGACTACGTACGCGGGTGTGTCTTTGTCTTTGGCGGCTTGCACCCAGACGGTGTCGCGACGTTGGGGGTTTGATGGGTTTGTGACGGTGTTGTCCCATTCGCCGAAGCCTTCTGCTAGGACGTAGCTGAGAGTAGTTTTAGAAGCAAGCTCTACAAATTGGGAATGAGATGACTTACATGTTGTGACCATGCATGTGCATGGGATGTCCACCGAATGAAAAGTAGTTGTAAACCACGAGACGAACGGTCTTGTTGGAGCCGAAATTCATCACATGGTTCTCTTCTGGGAAGTCGAGGTTGCCCAACTTGGCTTCCAACAGAATAGGGTTGTTGTAATCACCTCTGAAACTGACATTGTTGACAAACCAGAGGTTGAAGTCGGTGTCGTTGGTACGGTATTCGATGACCAAGTCTTCGGTAGTGGATGGGTTGGGGTCGGGCGTGATGGGGAAGAAAGGTTTGGTGATCGAGAGATCATCGTTGTTACAGTAGGAAAGTTGAGTTGTGGTGACCGAAGATTTAGACGTGGGGATCGTGGTGTTGTCTGCGTTCTCGTAGTAAATGGCGGCAACAGCTTCGTCAACAGTACCGTCGGTCAATGAGCAGTACTTGATGTTTGAGCGCATCCAGACGCTGTCGGTCGGTGAGCCATCAGCCTCGACGATGATATCGGTACGTTGGCCTACCGTTCTGTTAGTACGATGGTGCGAGATACCTAAACACATTGAACATACCGACACCGAGTGTGACGACAGAAACCTCGTAGGGCTCAACGGGAACAAAGTCATTCGCGATCACAGTCATCTTGTGTCCGTCAATCGAAAACTTCTGCATAGCTTCGGCGCTCATGTTAATCAATCGTAATCTGTGCTTCTTGCCAGAGGTGAAGGGAAACTTGGAGACACCAGCGTTGGCGGTGCAGTTGACATCCTTGTAGCATGGGAAGTTCATCTTTCCATTGATCAAGTTGTTGTTGGAAGCGGGCTGAGGAGTTTTGGCGGATGCTTTTGACATGGTCTGCTCGACGAGACTGTAGTAGTCCTCGTGGTACCAGTCGCTCAAGATGACAGGTCCAAGGTCGATATCGTAGTCTACGTTCTTAGGACCATAGATGACCATAGCACCAGCTGCGCCGCCTGCATACTGTGCGCCTTTATATAATCAGTGATCGGAGTTGGCGACAGTCATTGACTTGAACATACTGAAGTGGCTGTGGTACCAGCTTGTACCGTATAGATCAGCCTGGAAGACATACGTGAACGACTTGCCGGGAGCAATCGGACACTGCATGATAGAGGGCACACCATCAAACCACGGAGTGGCTTTCTGCAGCAGGCCTACAATCTGTCAGCATATGGGCCCTCACACGTACGAGGATATTCTCACCATGCCAATGCAATGATGTTCCCTCATCCAGATTGTTTGTGACAGTGACCGAAATCATATCACCCTGCAAAAGTTAGAGATAAATACAACACGAAGATACAGAGGCATCATACCCAGTTGGCCTCTATTGTGGGACCGGGAAACTGGCCATTGACAAGGATACCATCCTTGAAGACACCGTCCGGTGCTATCCGTCCAGCGGAGATCTCAAAATCGTAGTAGCGGGTCACGCCGGTGCTGGGGGTGGTATTGTAATAGTTGGTGTTGTTGGCTGTTGACTGACCCCATGGGAATCCGAAAGGAAGAGGAGTACCACCACTGGTGAGAAAGGGCGGCAGCGTCGGTGCATCGAAACTTCCAAGGGAAGAGTTACCATCTTGCTGATACCCACCCAGAGCATTCTGCAGTGATTGCATGCCATTAGATACAAAAGCTGGACCGTGAAATGATCCGCCGTTAACCCCACCTAGGGCATTCTTGGGAGGCTGGGGAGCAGGAATAGCGAAGGATGCCTTGTCCGGTTGATAGATTGCGGTGAGGCCATCATTGAGAGGAGAGAAAGAAAAAGCGTGAAGAATCAGGCGGCCCCAGGACACCATCGTGGCAAACAAGGATATTGCAAGAAAGGAGTTAGTGATATCAGGACAAAGCGGTCACAGACCACAAGCACGAAAGAAAAGTGGACGTGAGAGAAGAACGAAGCAGCGAAGGAGAAAACGTTTTGTAGAAGACAATCATACTTGAGCCTCTTACAATTATAGATATGGAGACAAAACCGATACAGATCTGTCACGATTGACCCGCACCCAGCATGCGAGCATGGGTAGATGGAGCTATCATGATACTGCAGTCCGAGCTCATCTTTCAAGGTCAGCATATAGCACGGCTCGGCAGCATCTCTGGTTGGTGGACGGCTCATTCGGCAGGACTGACAGTCACTAAACGACTTACTCGCCCGAAACTATGGATTGTGTAGACACAGAGCAGAAGATGTGCGCGTAGACTTTGCGTATGGTTCGTAGAACGGAACGGTTTCAGGATCAAATCTTGACATGTCGAGAGGTCCAGGATCGCTGCTGACCTTTGAGATCCCCCAATGCTCCTTTCGCAGTCAGAGTAGGAGGCAGAATCGGAGTTTGAATAACCATCCTGAATTGGACCACGCGCGCATGTTATGATGGTACTTGTATAGCCAGGGCACAAAGTCGAGCCATTTTTGCAGTTGAGCAGGGATCACGATCAGAGTCAGGACTCCTTCCCGAAAACGTAGACAGGCTTTCCGAGGAAGGTCGAGTGCTTCAAGACATTTTTAGAAAGTCCGGATGGTGAAACGCGACTTCTGTTTTGGCCGCGATGTCCAGATGGAGACTTGCCGACTCGGCTCGTCTCAGGAGACTTGGTAGATTCATGTCGCAACGAAGAGCCATGGACATATTCAAATATTCTCCGCAACAATCACAGGCCCTGAAGATCTTGAGGTTCAGATGGAAAAATGTCATGAGAAAGAAGGAAGCGCTTGGGGGTCGGGGAAAGTGGTTGGAGCTCGTGTGGAGTTTGAGCGTCGGATGTCGGATGTTTGGGTGAATGATGCACCTGCAGATCAAGGAGAAGCTGTCCGGCCGCTTGACTTTTGAAACACGCGAACCTTCTTGACTTCCCGTTCTTTCCTGGAGAGGTCAGAACAAGAAGTAGAAGATGTTAGCGACAAGCATGCCCGATACTCGAGACATCTACAAAGCATCCTCGGTGGCCGAAATACGAGCCACCTTGGCTGAGCTGGGCCAACAGGAAGCTACTGTCACCGCCCGCTTGGATGCTCTGCTTGCATCGCAGCGCGACCTTTCGCGCCAATTGACCAAGCTCGACCTTGCAAGAGCTCATCTAGGCTCTCAAGTCATCCAGACCCGGTCCATCAGCAATGGCATGCTCTCTTCCGCCGCATCCACCGCCGCCCGCATCTCAAGTGCCGTCAACCAACTCGATCGCGAACAAGCCGCTGTAAAGTCTACCCTGAACGTCGTCGACCAGGTCGCCGAGCTCAAAGCTTGCGTCTTGGGTGTCAATGGCTCCATGGGTGCTGCCCAAGACTGGGAGACCGCCGCTTCTTACCTCCACCGCGCTGCCCAGATTCCTGACCACGTCATCGATGGTGCTTTCGCTCAAGAAATCGTTCCTACCGCCGAAGTCCCAGATGCGCCGAGAGTCACACTCACTGAAGCCTCGGAGAGTCTTTGTGGTCTTTTCCTGCGCGAGTTCGACAAGGCTGCGAGCGAAGGAGATGGTCAGAGGGTCACTCGGTTCTTCAAGTTGTTCCCCCTGATTGGCAAGTCAGACCAAGGCTTGGACGCATACGGTCGCTACGTCTGTACTGGCGTAGCTCAAAGAGCAAGGAATAATTTGAGTGCAACAAATCAACGTTCCGATGGCCTCTTCTATGCGAGCGCCTTAACCAAATTGTTTGAGCAAATCGCCTTGATCGTCGATGGTCATGAGCCTCTTGTCGAGAGACACTACGGGCAGGGTTCCATGGCCAAGGTTATTGAGCGCTTGCAAGCAGAGGCAGATACTCAAGGTGGTATTGTACTCGATGCTTGGGCCGATGAGCGCAGCCTTGCAAGAAAGATCAAGGATGTCAAATCATATGCTTTCTCCTTTCTTGTCCAGAGCTTTCTCCCAAGTCAAAAGTCTTCTGCTGCGAGGTCTTCGTCTCCAGCCTCCAGCCGTGCTAGTGAGGATGAGAGTGTCAACATGAAGGAAATCGATGCACTTCTCAGTGAGACTGCCATGATGCTTAGCAGATGGGCGCTGTATACCCGTTTTGTTGCTACAAAAATACATGTAAGTTTCGACATGCTACTTGACATGACAAATTGCTAATGTCTGTAAAGCCTGGAGTCGAAGAACACATAGCTATGCCAGATCTTCTTGCTAACAGCAGGCTGCACAAGAAGATCGCAGATGCATTGATCGACCCCTTCAATACCATGTCAACCTTCTTCTTCCGTCGTTCAGTCGAAAAGGCCTTCCAGATGGATGAGGCGCCTTTCGAGCTGACTTTGAACCCCAACAAGCCACTCGGCTCCAATCCTCCCTTCATCACCTCTGCAGTCGACGATGTCATGTATATTGTCAATCAAGTACTGCAGCGAACTTTGGCTACATCACAAAGATCTGTCGTCGCTAGCGTTATGCCTTCCGTTAGCCGCGTACTGACAGGCGACTTTTTCGGCATGATCCAGCGCAAGATGCGCGACGAGAGCTACCCAAAAGCTGCCATTCAAGGAGCGCTACCACCAGAAAGTGTCATCATCTCATTCCTGGTACTCATCAACAACCTGGACGTCTCTACCGACTATCTCCGACGCATCGTGAATACCAACTTGGGCAAAGTCGATCCTAGCAACCAAGGCCAAAATCAACATGCTGCTATCCCAGATCTTTTCCCCTTCGCACACGACGCCGTGTTTGTCGAGAATGCACTCAGCAACATTCTTACCAACTTCGAGTCCAAGACCAGTGATCTGATATCCGAAGCCATTGAGGTACTCCTCAAACAAGTCATGCGACCACGTCTCCGTCCCGTCTTTGTCGAGACATTCCGCGATGTTGAATACGTCCTTGACGACGAAGCCGCTTCTGAAACCACAGAACCAGATACTGCAGTCGCCCAACGCTTCGAAAGAGGCTGGATGCAATTCACCCGCCCCATCAAACGAATCCTCACTGATCGCACCTACGACGCTTTGATCACTTCTACAATCTCCTACCTCGCTCGCGCGCTTGAAAAGCGCATCTGGAGCTATTATGGTCGTGTCAACGAACGCGGTGCTGCCAAGCTTGAACGCGATATCTCTGGCATTGTGAATGCGGCAGTCAAGGGTGGCAAGTACTCGCTCAGGGACGCTTTCCAGCGATGCACGGAAATGACCTTGATCTTGAACATGGAGGAAGATGAGTGGGAAGAGGTGAGGGCGCAAAGTGCAGAGCAGCAAATGGAGGCAGGACTTGAGTGGCATTTGGATGCCAGTGAAAGGGCGAGGACAAGGAGTATCATGACTGACTCGAGGTGATGAACTCTGTCCTCGAATATATCTCGTCCCACACTGTAGCTGTATAGATGCATGGTACCACCACCCGCTGAAAACGACCATCTGTGCATGATCTCTGCAAACACACGAAGTGGAAGAATTATCGGATCATGAAAGAGTGATATGGGACATGTGAAGAAACTGTGGATTACTACTGATAAGAACCTTATAAACCGTTTTGCAAGGCTCTTCGTCGCCAATGTGAATGTGCTCCTGTTGGTCTGCCGGAGAGCCATTCATGTGTTTTTGCCCTTGGAGTCGCAGATCATTGCGATCGGTTCGCTAGGTAACTCTTCCAGAGACATGGTCGAAGGTATCAAAGCGTAAATAAGGCATCAGAAGCTAGAAGGAGAAAGAAACTTGAGAAAATGTGTGTATTGTCTATATCGGACGGAATAGTGGTATCATAGGTAAATGCTGAAAGTCTAAATGTGAATGTCACCCTTCTCGTCGTAGAAGATTTCTCTCGCCTTGACACAACGCAAGTGGTTCTTGCCTCCGGACAATGATGAGTCGTGATAGAAAAGGTACCACTTTCCGTTAAACTCGACGATGGAGTGGTGAGTGGTCCAGCCGACTACAGGCTCCAGAATAGTACCACGCTGGGTGAAAGGACCGTATGGGCTGTCGCCCACAGCGTATGCCAAAAGATGCGAGTCGCCAGTCGAATAGGAGAAGTAGTACTTGCCGTTGTACTTGTGCATCCATGCGGCCTCGAAGAATCTTCTCTTGTGGTCGTCGGCCTGGATAGGCTTGCCAGCCTCGTCGACAATCAAAGCCTCACGAGGAGTCTCGGCGAACTCAAGCATGTCGCCGGACATTTTGGCGACACGAGGGCCTTGTGCTGCAACACCCTCGCCAGTCAACTCCTGTGGGCCGCTCCAGGCAGCATCAAAGTGTCCCTCCTTTTGCCAGCACTGCAATTGACCTCCCCAGAGACCACCGAAGTAGAGGTAGGCTGATCCGTCGGTATCGACGAAGCAAGCAGGGTCGATACTGTAGCTACCCTTGATGTAGTTTGGCTGAGGAGCGAAAGGACCCTCGGGCTTGTCTGAGACGGCGACACCGCAACGGAAAATGCCCTCCTTATCACGAGCAGGGAAGTAGAGGTAGTATTTGCCGTCCTTGGTAGCGGCGTCGGGAGCCCACAACTGCTTCGAGACCCATGGTACGTCCTCTTGTTTGAGGACTACACCGTGATCTGTGACAGGGCCGTCGAGCGAATCTAGTGAGAAGACATGGTAGTCGTTCATGTCGTACTGGTCGCCATTGTCGTTGTCTTCGATATCTGTCTCGCGATCGTGTGAAGGGTAGATGTAGATCTTGCCGTTGAAGGCATGGGCCGAGGGATCGGCGGTATAGAGGTGAGTGATGAGAGGTTTCTTGTCCGACATGATGAAAGTGGTCTAGAGAATGGACTCAGAGTAGAAGTGGTTCGCGACCTACCTGAGGATCGGCGGCAGTGTTTATAAAGTGGCAGGGAGGAAGAGCAATCTCCATGGTGTTTAGCCTGCCTTTTCGGCCTGTACAGGCTGTGTTTGGTTACCGACCCTTCAACTCTTGGAAGCTGCCATGTGCCTTGCGAAGGGAAAGTGCACTTTAGCCTAAAATTGGCAGGTTCAAGAAAAGACAGGTGGAATGAGGGGCACCGTGGGGCTCCACAAGCCGCGGGTTCCTTGGCGCCTTTCGCAAAGACATCTTCCGACCTCGCTTGCTTCCTTTCTTTGGACACCAAATCGATGGATTTCCTCCGACTATTTTTGATCCATTCTCAGCTACAGCGTGCCAGATGGACAGTTCTCTATGTAACAAGTATTGGCTGAGTAATTGTTCCTTATGCTTCTGCAAGAAGTTTGTCTCATTCGTAGATATGAAAGTGCGCAAGAGCGACCACTTTGAGACGGTGCAATGAAAGCTTGACGACCATGGTTCTTGGGGTCGATGTCAATTTCTGAAGCTACATGCTGTAGTGAGACGAGGTAAAGTGAAAGTGGGTTACCTCAACTTGAATCACTCATCCCACGAACCAAACACCAATATCTTGCCAACCCTTCTTCTCCTCGACTCTTCACAGCAGATCCAAAACACCTTTCAACCTTGAGCGCGCTTTGACATACTTCTTCTATAAACTCAACCTCCTGCCATCTCGCACACTTTCAATCAAATTCAAGCTTCTGGTTGGAAGGTTCCCAAGATCGTGCCTCGCTTGACGAACACCACTTTCACCAGCTGTCGTACTCCATCCTCTTTGCACACAGTATCCGCACCTCTCCAGCGAATCATACTTCAAAGAACCGCCAGCATTCGCCATGACGCATCCATCTCCTTTCTCCTTACTGCCCTACGAGATCGTATCTCAGATCTGTCAGCACCCCAATCTGGACAAGGATGATCTGGCCGCTCTCCGCCTCACTTGCAAGTCCCATGGAATTCACGACGCAGCAACTGCATCACTTGGGAAACGTTTCGAGGATGTCACAGTCCTGTTCTCTGAGCACAGCTTTGAGACTCTTGTCAACGTCTGCAAACACCCATTCTTCAGTCGGTGTGTCAGAAGTGTCAAAGTGTCTTCAGTGCGCTGCAACAAAAATGAAATTCATAACGTGGTGCAAATACTACAGTATGAAGATGCATGGCTCGAGCACTCAGCAGGACTTTTGACTCTATCGAATATTCTGAACGATCCTCGCGTTCGTTCCTACATCTCACGTATGCAGAATCAGGATGAATTTGCTCGCAACAAGAAGCCCCTTGCGTTTCTGGTCCAAGCTTTCCAATACTTGGCTCGGTCACATCGTCGTATAGCTCTTTCTGTCACTGCCAGAGAGACCGGCGGTCTGGGACACGATGTCTCGTACGCGGAGAACGCTTTCCCACAACTGTGGCATAGCGCATTTTGCAGTACACTCAATCTCCTTGCCGCTGCGGTGTCAAGATGTAAGCTGGCTCTCAGCGAGCTCAAGATTGACGTTATAACAACCGAGTATTCCTAGGTTTCATGGCCTGGATAAAGAACCATCGCGTCGAACACAGTCAATCTGTTCTCGCATGTAGAAGCTTTGCATCTGGAACTAATTTGCCTCAGTTTCTACACAGTGGCGAGGCTCTTTCGAAGTTCAAAGGTCTATAATTCCGAACGATCCTTGAGATACTGGTTTGCTAACATACTATCGCCCTTGAACACTCTTCTTGGAGCAGTTACAATTGACCATTGAAGAATGGCGGGTGTCGAAATCAATATCAATGCACACTCTCACGTTCGTAACAGTGAGGCTGACAACTTTCCTGATCTTGCGAATGTACTCACGATATTCTCGCTCGATACATATGTGGTCTGAGGTGAAGTAATGACGAATCCTGCGGAAGCCTTGGAGGTGGTATGGAAGCTGCTCTCCTAAACAGTCGATCTCAAGGAGAGAGGACATTATCGTGATAACGTGCGCTGACGTCTGCCAAAGACAACGAAGATGATATGATAACACCCTCGCCCCAACGTGAGATTTTTGATACTATGATGGGCCAGTGAAATCCGGATCGCAAAGTATGCATTCGCACTGCCAACCTCGAGACCAGGCAGAGTCTGACCTCTCTTTGCTTCAGCCAGATTGTATGATTGATGAGATGGCTCCAAATTGACTGTCATCGGCACTTCAGGTCGTGAGAGGTTGCAAAGGAAAAGGCAGATGTTTTCGAAAAATTGAAGTCAGCAGACACACCCTGACCACAGGATTTGAGATTTTGAAACTTCGCTTAGAAGGTAGGAGCCATGATTTGTGTCACAAAGAGTTCCACTTTGACAGACTTTCAGCGATACGTTTGGCCAGAGTTGTGTGGAGTCTTCTCCTGCACTACTGCGTGTGATGTTGAACGCGGACCAAGACCCACTGCACCGGTGTCGACGGCGTCGGGGAAGCTGCCGGCTTGAGCGGCGACGGTGTCTGTCGGACCCTTGAAGACACTTCACGCATATTAAACGTTTCCCTTACGTGCATCTTGCATGAGCGACGACATGCCACGATCATGGTCTCATTCGATTGTGTCGTTTTCGGCTTGCTTGAAAGTCGAAACATGAGACCGGGAATCCGCAAGCCGAACAGAACTTCCTTGAAAGCGTCCGGTGGCTCTCAGCCTCTTCCTCGTGCTGAGATCTCGGGAGGAAAGAGCAAACAGTCTCTCATCGCTTAATCGGTCTTGCACTCAAGCAATACAGGGATGCGCTGATCGTCGTCTGTCCGATTGATCCCCGCTCTCGATATTGCGATGAGTGAGCGTCGGGCACCCAGAACCCAGATGAATATCACGAATTTAGCAACTTGAGCACCCTAAGCTCTTCAACCAGCCACGAGGATATTCAACCACGTTTTGTCTCTTGATGTGGCTGGTTAACCGATTTGCCATGAAACATCAACCGATTTGGCGCCATTACGCCGGACCAGACGAAAGCGTGAGAAGCTGGCGAACGAAATCATCTGATTCATGAGCTCGAACAGTGGAGAGCAAAGACTTCGATCGAGAGCGGACGAGGACACTACAGTGCACTTATAATGTTGGCTTTATGCCCTACTCTCCAGCCAAAGCGCGTACCAAGTAGGGCTCGACATTGAGATGTGCTTGGACCAACCATCAGCTCGTGTCTACCTGCCTCATGACCAGCAAGATCCATCACCACTGCAGCCTCATGTGTTGATGCAGCCATGGCTAAGGTTACAGTTACAGCCACAAAGCTGTCAAAATCCACAATGATGGGACGGATCGGAAGGCTTACCCTTGACCTCTTGCGCAATGTTGATCTCAGCGAAGCAAAGCGTCATGCTATCGGCTACAAGCAAAGACCCATGCTTAACATGCACGTCCAACCCAATTCACCAAAGCAGAATTGCAGGCTTTCTGGACCACGAGATACCAATATACAACAAGGACCGATTGATGGATTCCGGATCTTGGCCATCCCACCTTGCCACTTTCATCGCCGTTCTTCATGTCCAGTTTTGTCATCGCTCGCATGATCCTCCTTTCATGGTCCCCTATCATCCCCACACAACTTTAGTCATGACAACTAATCGTTAATGCAACAGTAACGTGCATGGAGTACGCATACTCAACTAAGTCAGGCCTCCAAGCGGCCCTTACCATGTGCTCGATGCCAGGAACGGTCTCTGCTATATGAAGCACGATGCGCTTACTGACCAATCAGGATACAGTACCGGCGCGATCGTTGGGCTGGTCCTTACGCTTGCACCATACACATCGTATTTGACTTTCGCCATCTGACCTCCTCCATTGTACTTGTTGGTATCGTGAATCTCGGTCGAGAACGGGTATGTTCTTCTTGGAGGAAGAGAGGCCACTACTTGTGTGCCACGATCCGCTGTCAAATCAATCATACTTCGCTTCAAGCCGTGTCGTCTGTCCTACAATATCAAACACGATCTTAGTGCAGAGTGCGTCCAATTTTGCCGACCTGACTCGATTGCCGCCATCCGCTGCAAGCCATTCCGTACATCGTAGGGAAGCGATCCTGACCTGAATCATTTCAACATAAAGCCAGCCCTCCAGGCCTTGGAGGAAACCTGCATTCCTGATGTCACTTGTTATGTTCATGGATCCAGGCGCGGTAGCAGCAATTGGTAAAGCGTCGCTGGCTCTCAAGAATGCAGCCCTTGCTTTCATACCGCTCACATCGGTAGCGCTGTCTTTGCGCTTATATGTGAGAATATCCATCGTCAAAGGTTTCGGACTCGATGACATGTTCTTGATAGGTGCACAGGTCAGTTCCATTGACGTCTCAGTGTGGTTACGTACTGACTTCTAGGTCTAGATCTGGTTTTTAGTGTTCTGTGGGTATGCGATCAAATTGATCAACCAAGAACATGATCCAGGTTTGCAGGCAGCCATATCTGAGAGTATAAAGACTGCAATGGAAGCCATTGGGAAGATTTATACAGTCAGCTAACCTGAATCTCGAAGATTTTGATGACTGCTAACACGCTCACAGAGTTCCGTCTTCTTCTCTCTTTTCTACGTCTTTACCATCGTTTTCCTCAAAATCTCGCTCGCATTTTTCTATCTTCGAATTATTGTTCAACGATGGCAAAAGATTGTCATTTACTTTGCTGTCACAACCATGACTCTCTACGGCCTTGCGTACGGATTCCTCTATCTGTTCCGCTGTGGTCCGAACGTCACTCAGCAACTCGTTTACTGGGCAGAAGGGAAGTGCATCCCAGATCATACAATACTGGTCATGACATACGTCTTTGGAAGCCTGGATACATTGACAGACTTCATCTACGCCTTTCTTCCGATTTACATCTTGTATAACTCAAACATGCCACTGGGTATGAAACTTACTGCAGGATTCCTACTCTGCATGGGCTCCGTCAGCTCCATCTGTGCTCTCATCCGCGTCGCCACTCTTTCGAACCTGAAATTTGATACGGCTTTCTTCAAGCAGGCAGTGCAGACGGGACTGTGGAGCATTATCGAGCCGGGTCTCGCGATTATTGCCACGTCACTAGCAGCATGCAGACCACTTTGGAGAAAAGTGTTCGAAGACACGAGCACGGGATCGTTCATCAAGAATACCTTCATGTTCAGATGGTCGTCATCCAAGAAGAGTGGAGTTTCATCAAGCAGTGGTCGATCCACTGACAAGCCCATCACAATTGGACGTGCCAATGGACGAGCCAACGGACTTGGATTCGTCGAGCGAGCTGAAGCCAACAAGGGATTCAGAAAGTTCAATGACGACGATTATGGTGTCTCGATGGCTACTGTAGCCGTCGGAGACGAGTCTGAACACGAATTGCAAGATCTTAGCAGGTTGGAAGCCCAGACCGTGTTCTTGGACGATGAGAGTGATAGAAGGTCGCTGGTGAGATCTTCTGCAGTGCCGTCTGAGCACCGAAAAAGCAGATCTAACAGTGCGCATCGGCAGAGCAAGTCGAAGATATTCAAGACGAGAGATGTGCGGGTGGACATAAGATCTGCTCCATGATGATGCTGTGGAAATTATGTAAAACCAGATACAACTGTTTCCTTTGTCTTTCAGCGTTACGATGATACCATCTAGATTAGGAGCTCGAAGTTCGCAAGCAATTCTTCATGTCGTCTACTGTCGTTCGAGATCTTGTCGTGATGCAGAGTTGCTGACCAAAAGCTTCAAAGAGAGCCGGAGAGCGGAAGTCAGCGCACGGAGCACTTCCAACTCTTGGCACTGGTAACAGCACCTCTCGCAGCATATCATCGCGAACCCGCGCGCGCAATTGAAACGACGGCCATACCACACACACACACCTCACAATGCTGCCAGCACGCCTTACCCGCAGCTGCCTACGCAGCTGCACCGGCACCCACGCCGCCCGCACCTTCAGCACCACCTCGTTCGTCCGCAGCGCCGACAACCCCATCCCAGCCAACGACCCCAAGGACCGTTCTACACCTTCGCCCGTCAGCAGCACCAATGCCATGCCTTTGAGCAGTGAAGGCAACATGGATAAGCCATTGCAAGAGTCTGTTGCCGAGGGTGAGGAGCGCAGAGTCATGCAAGCCCCCAACAGAGAAGGCGTTTGGAGCCGTAGCCAGCAGGCTAGAGAAAAGGCTATGGTTGGACCTAGATTCGAGCAGATGATCATGTATGATCAGGTAAGCCTACAATTATATCGCTCTGGAGAAAAGAGGAGTGCAATTGGGAGAATTGGATAGATGGGAGGATTGAAGATTACAAAGACGACTGGGAAGATGATGCAAGAGATGAAGGAATTGTGCTGATACGGATATACAATACAGCCTCGTCCTATGGCAGCCATCGAGCTCATCCACAAGCAACCCGTCCGCTGGGTCAAGGAGCGCACCGTCAAGTGCGATGGCGGCGGCGGTCCCCTCGGTCACCCTCGCATCTTCATCAACGTCGACAGACCTCAAATATGCTGGTGCACCTACTGCGGTCTTCCTTACGTGAGTGCCATATCTGACCTTGGGGAAATTGCGAAACAACCTAACACGATTTCGAACAGGCCAAGGAGTCCAACCGTAAGATGCTCGAGTCTCTGCCTTCTACTTCTTACCCTCTTGAGCCTACTGGTCACGAGGCAGAGGTTCCTAAGGGATACCAGAGCAACACTGGAAAGCCTCTGGAACAGCGATAGATGCTGTCTCTTTGGTATTTCGTCAAATCTTCGTTTAGCCTTTTCTTCCGTCCGTTGCAGTGTATATAACCTCAACCATGAAACTCATATTATACATCAAAATTCTACACATCAAGCAAAGACTGCACACCTGTTTCCTCAGAAGGAAAAGTTGGCAAGATATCATCATTCTCATTATTGAGGCGTTTCATTTGATTCTTACTAGCCCAGCCACAAGAAACCAAATCATTCTCTTCAGCCCATGCCTCACATCTTCCAAGATTTAGTTTTCGTTTCCTTGCCATCAATTCAAGCCTTCTCGCCCTGAATAGTAGCAACAACCTTTCTCTGATGCTTGCTAGCTCTAAACTCCAAAAACCACACTCCTTGCCATGTTCCCGTGTTCAATTTGCCATTTGTGATGGGGATAGACACACTAGCACCAATCAATGCAGACTTGATGTGTGCAGGCATATCATCCAATCCTTCAGCAGAATGACGATACAAGTTTCCTTTACGGTCTTCGGGAGCGATGCGGTCGAGGGCGTCGGACATGTCCTCACTGTCCAAGTATCTCTAGTCAGCAATTGTGATCTCTGCAGGCTAGAGGAAGTGTGAGGGCAGTACTTACCGAACATCCTCATCCCAGTTCTCATTCAAACTCAATGCGCAACTCGTGTGTTGCACAAATAGCTGCAGAATGCCGACTTTGTAATCCTTGATCTCTGGCACTTTTTCGAGGACCGTGTCGGTGATGAGGTAACTGCCTCTGCTCTTTGCAGGAAGGGTGAATTGTTTTTGTGTCCAGGACATTGTTGTTGCTTCCTGCGGGACTGAAGATGGAAGTGGTGGGGTGGTATTGCTAGACCAAGGCAGTAGTTTGCAAGAGTAGGATAGCAAAGTAAGAGGTGAATAGAGGATAGGTCCGATGAGAGAGGGGAAAAAGGCGAGGATGAAGAGGCCGAGGAGGAGGGGTAGGTGGTATGTGTTTGTCGCGTGTGTGGTGTTTGGCATCTGAATGAGTAGAGATGGAAGTTTTGGTGATGAGGATGCGGGTCGAGCACGACGTCATCCTGAGGGGCCTTTTTTGACCACGTCGGTTGCTTACCGCTCTGTCGCTGCTTCATCTCCATACCATGACAATCACTATGCTGCACTCTGAGAATGATAATTTTCGAATTGTGTATCGGCAAAGCAACAATGAAGGTGCTGTGCACCCAACTTAGACTGTATTGTTACATGTTGAACGCCGCTGCCTTGTATGTATCTAAGCAAAGGGGAAAGAGCAGCAGCAAGCAAAAAGCAGAAAATGGAAAGCCTCCCATGGTAGAGAGATAAGAAGATCACTTAGATCTCGTAACCTCCGTCTAGCGAATCCTCACTGGTCGAGTAGTGGTATGTCGTCGTTTGTTTTCTTCGTCCCGTCTCATCTTTCATCATCTTCAATCCACGAAAGAGAGAATCATACCATGTTTTCCGGCGTAGAACCAAGGACGATACACGGGCCATCACTTCTTTGTCTTGTCCTGCTTTTCGCGGACAAAGTACGCATTGCCATATCTAGGATCGACCTTCCACTTGCCAGGCTGCAGATCCTCCTCGATAGTGCGGAAAGTGCGCAAGGTGTTGGAATCATCAGGCTCAATGACCCAGAACAGCTGGTCGGGCGAAGCTGCTTTAGGAACCATTTCATTGGGCTTGTAGACGCCTTCCTTGTGTGCGATCTTGGCGTTGTCTTCATCGACTTGCTTCTTGGTGCGGCCAACCCAGACGCGATCGGTCTTGGGCTTGGGAGGAGATGTGCTGGCTGTCTCTGTGTGGACAGGGACTGGGTAGTTTGGCATGGCATAGGCGACTGGGAAGGCAGTGGCGGGCACGCCGTAGGGAAGTGCGCCATAAGTCATGGCAGGCACGCTGGCTTGAGGAGCAGGCTGAGTGGATACAGCCTTGTCGATGGTTGGTGGAGGCTGGGAGGCAGGGCGGACAGACTTTTCGTGGACACGCTCACGGACATATCGACGGTAGTGAGCCTCTTCTTGCTTGGAGTGTGCCGAAGGAGCAGCTGCAGGTGGAGCGGAAGTGGGAACTGGGGGCGCGGCCATGGCTGCGAATGTCTGAGGTGGACACATGTAAGTATAGCCAGGTTGAGGGTAAAGTGCGTATGCGACAAGCTACGATGATCAAAGGTCAGTCAATTGAACAGAAGATCTTTTGTAGATCCACTCACAACAGCGTCTTGAGGGCCAGGCTCTCTCATAGCAACGTAACGGTATGCGTTGTCTTGATCAGACACTTCGCTCTGACTGTGACTTGAGCGATTCGAGATGGATGACTTGGGGGCGATGGTCTCAGTAGGAACCGGGACGCATTCACGCCTCTTGCACCACTCCTCATAGCTGAACCCGCCGACTTCTTCCATCTTGCGAGAAGGCTTGATGGGAACAGCAAGGAGGATTGGAGGTGGGCAATTATGCTGAGGACCAGCTGGAAGTGAGTGTTTGCGCTGACAATGGCAGCTTTTGTGAACGACTTCCTTCTGTTGGACCCGCGCCGCGTCTTCGCTATAACGCCGGCGATGGCGTCGGTGACGTCTGTGCTCGTCGTGATGATCAAGAGCCTTGGGATGAGAGTGATGATGCGAATGGTGTCGAGAGTGATGGTGGCGGTGGTGAGAAGTCGAGCGATAATGTGCAGCCCTTCCAGGCGAGGCAGAACGCGCCGGCTCAGTCACAGAGCTCACACTGCTTGTCTGGCTTGCTCGGCCCCAAATCCAGTTGCTGGTCTTCTCTTTGGTCACAGTCTTCTTGACAAGGATTTGTGACCAGTCCGACTTTGGCTCTGACACTGAGTACGGCGTAGGCGAGGCGCCCCTATGACGAACAAACTGGCGTCCCATATTTTGATACAGATGTTGAAACAGATGCTTGAGGAAGAAAGCTGCCTGCACAATACAGAACTAGACCATTGATAACTACCGCCGCACCAAGGTAAGAGATGGAGCGGAAAATTGACATTTCCTGGACAACGAGCATTTGGGATGTAATCATTTCCAGAACCTTGTTCGAATACATGAATGGCTTTCCTGTAGCATGACACCTTCTCCAAATCACTAAGCATCTGAAACACGGATACTTTGATCATCAGCTCTACGACAACAAGATCAACACTGTTTGCCTCAAGTGTGCTCCGTCCTCCCCAACCATCCACATCTACGGTATGCTGCGAATCTCGTACACTCACTTGTTGATCGCTACAGATATTTGAGTGGTTATGTTCGAAGCAAATGATTGCATTAAGGAATATGGGATATCTTTGCGAAGCAATAAGAAGACAACGAACGAGACTGCTGGTACAGATAGAACTTTTTCCCGACGCCTGTGAACGAAGGGATGACGAAACGCTTGCTTACGGAGTAATGACAAAAGAAATGGCATGAGGTAGTAAGACCAGCCTTATTTGCTGCGGTCGATGATAGGTCCACCTCTACCTTCTTCTCTTTCCCTTCTGGCCGCCTGGTTAAGGAGACTGCCAGGGACGTATCTGCCCTCTTCCGAAACATCGATCAAAGGCTCACGGGCGTTTCTGTTGCCGCTCATGACGCCTCTGCCGACAGAAGGTTTCCCATCGTATCCACCACGCGAACTGTTCAAGAGACCATGACCCGTGAAGGCATCATCAGTCGATTCGTGCCCAGGTCTTTGGGCCAAGGACCTTTGGCGACTAACTCCTGAGCTGGCTGCTGTAGGGCCACTAGCCCGATTACCACGCCAATCATGAGAAGATGGAATTTGATAAGGCTGATCGGGTGTCGTTGCATTGTCAATCAATCCTCCAGGTCCAACGTGGTCAGGATGGACTCCTCTACCCTTCTTCGAATGTTGAGGTGGCGGCTGGTATTTAGGAGTTAGATCAACCAGTGGCTTCGACGGATCCTTTGTGCGAGTGGACCCAGAACGCTTCGGTCCGTCGTCAGCTGCCATAAGACGCTCCTGAGTGGATGGACGATGTTTGAGGTCAGTGCCATGGCCTTCGGTACGTCGTGTAGACCCTGTTCGCTTGACAGAGCCCTGGCGAGCCAACGCCTCTGCTTGATTACCGCTTAGTAGAGAAGGACCTGTGACCCAGGGATTCTTTGCTGCAGCTTCTCGTTCTGCGGCGGCCTTCTGCCGCGTGGAGTAGCTTCTGCCGAGCAAACCGTCTCCTGCAAATGCTTCTCTGTCCGAGGAATCCTGGTCGACAGAAGCTCTTCTGTTTCCTACGAACTTGCCAAGAGGTTCATCATCAGCCAGTTTCTGCTGTTGCGACAAAACGGAGGGATGGCTCGATCGCTCGCGCACTGAAGGCTTCCGTGCAGGAGCGCTAGATGCGGTGTCCTGACCCCTCGACGAGGAGGGTCTTTCATACTTCTCAAGGTCCATGAGTGGCTTGTAGCTGCCTAGTTGATAGTGGGCATCCATTGACCCAGTCGAGGGTTGATGAGCGTGAGATGGTTGCTTTGTGGCTCTGCTAGACGACCGACCCAGGCCAGAGGTTGTCTTCTTCTTGCCCTCATCCTTCGCGTGGTGCAAATACCAGCTGCGCCAACTCTGTACGGCGTCGTGAAAGCTAGTGGCAAGAGTTTCGTCGGACACGCAGAAGAAATGGACGTAGACTGACTTAGAATCTTGTTGGAATATGATAGACTTTTGTTGGCTCTTAATGGCGTAGCAGATCTTCTTAGGAGGTTTCAGCATCTTAGACATGAATCTGGCTGTCGGATTATAAATATCGAAGTCGGTAAGATGACCAATGTTAGTGGTTTCGTTCTCTTTGTTGGGCTTAGCAGCAACGAGTTGACCGTCCTGTCGGATGGTGATCAGACGCTTGTTCCAGGTGCCCGGCTTCTGCGAATGCTGCATCAAGAACGAACATTCTCTTGGCTTTTCACGAGGGACATTGGCAAGACTCAAGTTGCTTGGGTTGCTCGTCAAAACGCGACCAGGCACGATCTGCAATGAGTTGTCCCCATCTTCGTCCCAGGAGTTCATCACGTCGAAAACGTACTCGTAGCGTCTGAGTGGTCGTGTCACGTCCACCTTTGACGTAAAACTCTCGAGAAGAACAGACGTCTTAAGATCAATGGGTTCGGTCAGACAGTTGGCGGCTGATGCTATGAGATCTGCAGCAGAAGTTGTAGGGCCGACGGGCAGTTGAAAAGGCTTTCCGTTACACTCGATGCGTACAGTCTGTTCGTTTGTCAGTCATCCATCAACGACGCGGCCTGATAATGCTCACTCTGCTTCCTTCTTGTGTGCCATTTAGTGCTGACAAAGGCGCATCTGTCATGGGTACTATGCCACCACCTCCTGGTCTGATGACTGGTGGCCCATCCGACTTGCTGGCGATAGGTCGAGCATTGAGCGGTTTCGTAGCAGTATTTCGGCCTGGATTCTTATTCTTCTTCTTACGACCGAACATTCCAAAACAGCCAGCTGTTTCTTCAGCCGAGACCTCGCCCTCTTCCTGCTCGGGTATGTAGTTCTCGACTTTGGCGCGGATCTGTGTAGGTGCCTGTGCTCTTGCTCTGGCCATGATGTCTTCTCTCAGAGGAGATTTCGACTGTTCCAGGCTCTTGTGTTGCGATCGCATGCTTCCGTAGCCATCGTCACCGG
This sequence comes from Aureobasidium sp. M94-06E, assembly GCA_037040395.1. Lineage (NCBI taxonomy): Eukaryota > Fungi > Ascomycota > Dothideomycetes > Dothideales > Saccotheciaceae > Aureobasidium > Aureobasidium sp. M94-06E. Next base: position 365,595 of record JAXQGV010000152.1, on the reverse strand, counting down.
AATCCAGGGCGCCAGATTCTCCGTCGCGTGATCCGTCTCTACCACGACTACCACGTGTCGAACGACTTCTAGTCGGAAAGATGGGTACTTCATTTGTGAGTTCAGGGTGGGACTGTTGTTCCTGCGCATGGGCAGCACCGGGACGGGTTTTGTGGTAGCGAGACCTGCTTCTACCAAGGCCTTCGTCGGCTGTTGTCTGTGGTGTAGACGTAGCTGGAGCCTTTCGTTGCGAGCGATAGCGCGCCGGCTTTCCATCCTGAGGTTCGGCCATGTCGCGTGTCCTGTTGTGGTGGTGGAATTATGTTCTTGTATGGATTGTTTTCTGCCAATTGCGTCACATGCAGGAACCAACGGTCCAGACGAGTCGATTTGACGCGTTGCTGGGTGTGAGGGTCAATGAAGAGCAATGTTGAGAAGAAAAGTGTCGCGGGCCTGCTGCGACTCTGATGAAATAAAACCTGGCGTGTCTTTGAATGTCTGGAAGGTGTCTAATAATAATAACACCAAAGGGGGGGTTGTTTGGGAAATTGAATTTCGAAACATGGAGGAGCGGCAACGCTCTCCAGAAAACCCTCTGATCTGCAAAACAGCAGGACCAGGCGAGCCCGCTAGCAATTGCAGCATTCTAATCAGCCAAGCTCACAAAAAACACTCGTCACACGACTGCTCCTTCATCCCTCCGTCCTGCTCTACACAAGTTACACAACCGCCCAACCCCATCTGATCATGCCGACGTGCGTATGGACCCCAATGCCGCCATAGTTGCTGAGATCGATCTCAAATCTGCCCACCTCCTCAAACCCCAGCTTATCGAACAGCCGTCTAGCGGGCCCCTCGCATACCGTGTCTAGGTAGATATGCGTAACCTTTTCTCGATCCGCGGCCTCTATCATTTGCTTTACGAGCGCAGTCGCTGCTCCTCTTTGCCGCTCTGTCTTTACCGTTCCAATGTTCATAAGCACTGTTGGCTATCGTCAGCTTTCCGCGACCGTCTTAGCTGAGGATGAAGACCAACAGTAATGCCTTCGTCCACGCAGCACGTCGTTGCGGAGTTTTGTAACTCGGTGTCTGAACTCTACGATGAGGCTTGAGTTCATGCCGGGTGCGATCGAGTCCTCGTATGCATCCTGTGCTTGGGCCTAAACCGTGTCATTTCTTGGTCTCGGTTCCGGGAATAACTCCAGAGCGTACCAGCTCTTTTGCCATCTGCTCCCCACTATCTGCCTCATCCTTGGGCAGCTGCCATTCGGCGAAGCTGACTATCTTGTTGCGCGCATCCCGAGTAACAAACCAAGATTGTTCTGGGTCTTGTAAGCTATCAGCGATGCTTGCGGCCTGGTTGTAATTAAGCGCAAGCACATTCAAAGACCCTAGGCAGAGCTCTAGGAATGGCGTGGGCTCGTCGTGAGAGAAGATTGAAGTTATGGCAGGAACGTCAGCAAGTGTTGCTTCCGATACCTTCCAAGACATTGATGAGCGATGCGAGTGTTATGCAGAGAAGAGGCTCCAAAGGTAGGCAGACTGGTCATCTACATATCCCTTCTACCGACTGTCATATGTGTGTATTGCTACGTACTTGTGAGATAAGGTCATATGCAAGGCGATAAGCACTTGCGTAAGCTCTCAAGGTGCATGATCTGCATGCCTCGGTTGCAGACTCGAAAGATTTCTTTGAGCGTGGAACAGTCGCACAGCAGGATATATGCGAATCAGTCTTGACTATATATGCTGTTGTACAAGATCTTCACATGTTAGTGTATAACCACAAGGCTAGAATGTGGAGTTGTCCATGTGGAAACTTTTTGCGGAGACGAGCCGAAAGTCAAACAGCACTTCCGCTTCCCGACCTCCTGCAGGGGCCGAAGCTGTACTCCTGAGATGCGACACAAAAGACAAACAGGACCTGCTCTTCAGCCAACCTGACTCGATCAGCATAAACCCGCTGTCCAGCGTTTGCTGCTTGACGTAGTAAACAATCTCAACCTCTCAATGTAGACCCACTGCCACAAGGGCTTAGGTAGGCACTACCTATCGCAACTCCTGCCAAGTTGACGCTTGGCAACGTGCCTTCAAAGGACGATAGTTTATGGACCGGCGTAGAGCCCCTGATGGAAAAGAGAAGGACGGTAAGCATTCAGCGACTAGTTGATTACACCCAGACTGTCGGATGAATTTCAGTTGCAGCTCTGCCGTTTGGTTTTCACTTTTCCACCTTCGTGTTCGTACACTCATTTGATACCCCTCCAAACATGCACCACGCCAAAGCGACCGCCGTCGCCTTTCCATCACGGTCACGGTCGTCGTCGGGCAGGATGGACCCGCGGCGCAGGCGTTTCGTCATCATCGCTCTTGTCACAATTGTGCTCTTCATTCTCTACATATCGGTGGGACATCCACCGTCATCGGTATCCTCTGCAGTGCAGGCAGGACTCGACTATTTCCTCCATGTGCCGGGACTCCCTGCGGCAAATTCGACACTTGGTGTAAGATCAGACTGGCCAGGGTATGCTCTGCTATCACTAACATTTCTCACCAGTTCGGCGCCATCGTCGCTGTCTCTACACTCACATCGAAACGCCGCAATAGCCTGCTGCTGGCAGCAAACATCACCGAACTCAACATCACCATCCCCGACCAACCAGTCTGGACGGACACAGACCTGAAAAACTTCCAGGCCAAGAACGTTTCCACAATAACACGCGGCTCGGCCCTGGCATGGATGGGCCACTTGAATGTGTTGCGCTGGTTCTTGGCCTCAGGGCTTGAGACAATGCTAGTCATGGAAGACGACGTGGACTGGGACATACACCTACGCACATCACAAGTACCTAAAGTGGCAGCCGCCATGCGTACTCTGCTCACCGAACAAGCCCACCAAGTTCCCGTAACAACAAGCTCAAGGCAAAAGATAATCACACCAGAACAAGCAGGAGGCTACTGGGGCAACCCCAGCGACTGGGATATTCTCTACCTCGGCCACTGCGGCGACATGTTCACACGCTCAGAATGGTCAAACGAAACAGAGGTCCCCCGTGTCGCCGTCAGCGACCCAACCCTTCCATCGCCAGAATACATGCATATTCTAACCCGCCGCTTCCTCGCCGAAATAGGCGTACCGATCAAGACCCGCGTGGTCCACAAATCCGTCTCTCCGTTATGTACCTTCGGCTTTGCACTGTCACGCGCAGGTGCCGAACGCCTACTTTACGATGTCGCTGCATCAGAGCCCGAAGGCGGCAGCGAAGCGTACGACGTGCGCATCCTCGAAGCCTGCCGTGACCTGTCTTTCCGCTGCTGGTCTGCAAACCCAGAACTCTTCCACCACCAAGACGCACCCAGCGAAATCGCCATCGTAAATGCGAAAAAAGGCAAAGATCACAGTGCCAAAGAGCATGACCTCAAAGCTTCGCCACCAGGAATTGGCGTCGACAGTGAAGGGAGATTACAAGGAGCTGCGCCGAATATCGCATGCGGAATCAGAGGAAGCAGTTTCTGGACGCAAGACGAGAATACAATCGAGTATTTGAAAGAGGTTGTGGGGAGACAAGGGCATTGTCTGAGAGACTTGCATGCAGAAGATATGAGTGTTTGGCCTAATCTCTGATTAAAGTCTTGCTCGTTTTCTTTTTTCTCCTTTCTCTTCTTGTAGACACAATTTTTCCTCACAAACTTTTTTCTTAACTGTCTAATGAGATATACAGAAATATACAGAAACATACAATTTTAAAAATCAGAATATCACTCGAAAGAGCAAAATCCAGAGAGTAGTGATCAGTAAAAAAGATGACAAACAGCTGGAACCGACCCCTATTTAAACTGATACCAAAAGCACAGAAAGCACAGCAAGAAACATATTCTGCACAAGGGACTTTTGAGCATGGCGACATGGACAGAACTCAACACACGACACCAGACATCATCACAGAACAATCACAGACAGTTGACGAGGGAGTCAGGAACACTGAAGCAAGTCCAAATATGCTGACAATATGCAAATCTTCAATTCGTCCTCTTCATTGGAGGAAGCATGGATATATATGATCTCGTACTGATGGTGGCTAAAAGCGAACGTGAAAATGATGGAAAAAAAAACACAAATGTAGTGGTATTGAAACGAAAGGGTTTGGCAAGAGAAAAAGCGATTGGGGGGACATTACAAAATGAGAAGAAAGAAAATAGGAAAAATGAGTACAGGGATAATCTGGAAACAAAAAAGGAGGTCATTCTCATGCATGTCCAGGAAAGGGGAAAAGCAGCCCGAGCCAGCGGGTTCCTCTTATGAGAAAGGTTGATGGAGTCATGTCTAGTCGTCGTCCATGTCGGGGTTTGCAACAAACAGGCGTACGCCGCTCATAGTGGTTGTGCGGTCGTCAACACTGCCTCGTCGGCGCAACTCATCATTCGTCTTTTGTTGGTCATAGTTGTAAGAGAGAGGTGCACGGGACGGCAGACCTCCCACATCTCCAAATGAGCGCTCTTCTTGGATAGATCCACTAGATCCGCCGTTACCACCAGGATGGCCGAAATAGTCGTTCCTGGGAGCGCCTTGTTGAGGTGTGGCATCAGAATACGAGCGGGTGGTAGCGATCGAGTCTTGGCGATCTCGCGACTCTGGGTGCTTGTCAACGGGGCTGTAGCTGTTGTTGCTAGGCGGCGTACTGCCATTGCTGAAACGAGCGGCGGTGGGTGTGGGACCGGCATAGTAGCTTTCACGCATATGGCGGCCTGAACCCAGACTGCTGCGGCCGGAGTTGTTGCGTTGGTGGTAGCGAGCAATGGCGCTGTCATCATCACTGTTGTCCTCGTCGACCTCGCTGGCACTCAGACGCATGGGCACACCAGCTCCAGAGAGGTTGCCAGCGGCAGAGTATGCCGAAGCCTTGACAGCACCGTGATGGCGGATCTTGCTAGCAATACCTCCGCTGCTTCCACTCGAGCGGTTATTGCCAGTGGCCGAGATCCCACCAACAACCTCCATCTGGGCGCGCATCTTAGCAGCTCTTTGCTGAGCGAGCATGCGAGGATCCTCGAGCTGGGCACGATCGCACCAGACGGTGGCCTTCTGTTTCCGCATCAAGGAGACATATGACGAAGGCGAGTTGTTGGAGCGCGAGGAAGTTGATCGGCGGATTGACGAAGCGTATGACGAAGGAGCGGCAGGAACGCGGCCGTGCACGCTGCTGTGTGTGCTTGTGGTCGAAGTGGTGGCATTGGAGAGAGTGCGGCGAGACTGATTGAGCGGCGGTGGTTGAGGTGGTTGCGAGTATTGCTGAGGAGGGACAACGTTGGATGAGATGGTACGCGAGCGAGAGTGGGCCAGGTAGTCCATGGCAGGCGCGGTCGATGGTACTGGCCTCCGGTGCACGTTGAACTGCTGTGCTGGGTAGTCCAATGATGCGGCCATGTCGACGAGCGATGTGTGGAAGAGTGAAAGGCGGGTTATGAGTTGACCAGCAGCGGCACAGACGAATGTGAGAGCGGGGGTTGTGGTGGTCTGGGTTGTGTGAAGACCTGAAGTACCGATACGAAGATAGAGTATGTGAGGGGTCGCGCGTCGGAGGAGCCAAAAAGCGTTGGCGGCTGTCCGGTAGATGTATTGACTTTTTATCAGAAGCCAGAGAGGTTCACTGTGATAAGAGATGCAGATGAACAATGAAACATGTGAGAAACAGGATTTAGAAAGGGCAGACTGGCAGCCGGCACACGCGGGAGATCGAAGATTCTATACCAAAGCGCATCCAACATGTGGACCCAAGAATTGTAACCCAAAGCTCAGACGTACAGTAGCATTATCCACCGACGTTTTACGCTCCATCCTCCACGGACGGGCCCCATCGCTGCCATATCCATCCATGTCTCCTCCGCGCTGCACCCATGTGACACTCGTGCGCGACTGTCTCGTATCTGATATCTGAACATTCTCACCGTCTTTCGACCCCTACATATCGCTATATGCACCTCGCCAATCACATGCTGACATGCTTGCCTGTGCCTTCGACTTGGAATTTCTGCCCTTCTGCACCACCTGCAAATCATTCACACTGTGCTCACTCTAGCGCCAAAAAAGTCTAGACTTGAACCAGCGGGCCTCTGCTCGGCCAAACTACCAGATTGTAAGGGTGCCTGTCAAGTTTGGAAGACAAAGGCGTCACCCAAGGCCTCAACAGACAGAAAATCCCGCGTCCCGTTGCTCGACAAAAGTTACGAACTGTTTGAAAATCAGGAGTCCCCAGCCTTCAGCCCGATCCTCGAAACATCCCACCATTCCACTCACGTCATCTGTGGCTGCAAAATGGTGGAGATTTTTGCTTGTACAACTCTATTCATGAATCCCGGCCCGCCAGCTTTCGCAATCATGAAAACCATGCTGCCGTCTTCTTCGCTACGGACTGTGTGCCGTTTCGTCGAAATCGATGATTTCGTAGAGAAGCAACCAATCAACCCTTGGGATTGAGGAATCCTACTACCCGTCCCGTACCGCGCAGAACATTCTGACAAGCATGTTTCCTTGATCGATTGTGCAGCTCATCCAACGGCTCCTTGGTCTGATCGGTATCGTCCCGAGGGTTGGTTTTGCTTGCCGTCTTCCTTGGCTTTCCGACAGACACCCACGCGTTTGCAGACTCCACTCTGTCCACGGTGCCGACACGAACTATGAAGGCATACTTGCGTAGTCTTCGAGCGGAACCCTCGCTCTCTCTTTTTCTTACCATTCAAGCTGTTCTGCTCTGAAGAGTATGCTCCACTGCATATTCTCCCAAAATCTTCGATCTTCCGAAGATTGTACTCTGTCAGCCACAGATACTGCCCACGTTGCATGCACTAATTTTGCGCGCTTCGACAAGCATCCACTTTCTCCTTTTACCAAAAATGAACACCATCGCGCGTGCCTCTCGCGTGGGCGCGTCGTACCAGATACGGCCACTGTGCTACCGGCTATCCTGACTCTTTATCGCGGAGCTAGTTTAAAAATAAGATAACAGCGAACAGTGATCTACGGTGCTCCCTCTCGCCTATCTGTAAGCCCTCGGAATCTACGGAATCAATGCTGCTTGGCATGCAAAGAACCGAGCAATAGAGAGCTCAATCTCTCTACACGTTTTCAACTGCAAAGCTCAGGAGTTGAGCAATCTCAAAGACCCATATAGCAAACGCTGTAGGGAAAACGGGTATCACGAATCCACTCCCAGCCTCATGTGTGCATGCGCGACTTGCATCGACCCACCTGTCGCGCTTCACCATGTCAACAGAATTAAGGCCTCCCTCCTTGTCTTTCAATCTCATACCATATTCTCAATTCGGCTGGCGCACTAATTCCTCCGACTTTGCGCCAGTCTGGGAAGAGAAAATCCGTTTCGAACAGGTACTCAGACACTGTCGACCGGACTCACAAGTTTGAGGTCTAAACTCATGGATCCCAGTATCGACTCATACATGCTAGCGGTTGAGGGCGACACAGAGACAAACTAGATAAATTCTCCAGCATGTCGGTCACGAACTGAGACACAAAAATTGAGCCGCACGGGAAAGATTAATCCAGGGTCCACTGGCTGTTTCATAGCACCATTCTCAGCTCTAATATCTGCGAGCTAATAAATACTCCTGTCTCTCTTGACTCCTGTCACACGTTTCGAGTCTTCAGATTCAAGGGTCTCAAACGCGGCAGTTTATCTGTACGTCGAGAAAGACTCGGATCCTGTATCCTGCCTCCGAGGGTTTTCTTGAGCTGATAGACTGACTTTGCCAAGCACAAGCCAAGTGGTCAGCAAATCCTTCCCACTTGGACATTAGACAATGTCTCGAATGTTGCGAGAAAATGCTACTCTATGGTGCCGAGAGGTTGCTTTATGGAAAAGAAAAGGCAGTGCTGTCACTGATCAACAAACTCTATGAGCTACGACTGTTCGCTACTAAAAATGTAGTTGCAGACTACCTCGGCCAAACGTTATACACGGATACGAGTGTGGATTCTATTAATATCGCTGTGAAGAGTTCATGCTCCTCCTTATACATGGTAAGCCTCGCCATTGGTTCTGGCGTCATTCGCTTCTAGAAATGTTCTCGGCTCAAGAGGAATGCCCATTTCCTGTTTCGGGAAAATGCTTACGGCAAGCAGTAACCGCCGTCAACAATGATATCTGCTCCAGTTGTGTAGGAAGCAGCATCCGAAGCTAGATATAGATATGCACCGCGCATCTCATGAGTCTCACCTTCACGACCCATGGGGATCTTGCTCCTCCAGATGGCTTTTGTTTCTTCTGGCACAAACGTCGTCAGTTCTGTTGCAGTGTATCCAGGAGAGACAGAGTTGCATCTTGCGATCTTGATCCACTCGACAGCCAGACATTTTGTCAGATGTAACACGGCGGCTTTTGCTGCGTTGTATGCTGATTGTAGTTGAGGGAAGTTGACGATGTGTCCTGACATTGAAGCAGTCGCGATGAAGGATCCGTATGAGTAGTTCTCGAGCTTGTTGCCGTTCATGTCGGTGCCTTCTTTGGCTTGCCGCCTCCAGATCTCGCCAGCAGCGCGTGCGCAGTAGTATACACCATCGATGTCTGTGGTGACAACTTTGCGGTAGTGGTCCAGTTCTCCATCGATCATGTTGCCTTGAGTCCACGGAATACCAGCGTTGGCGACGAAAATATCGAGGCGTCCATTCAGGTCTTGTACACTCTGGGTAAGACCTCTCTTGACGTCCTCAGCGTATGTTACGTTGACTTTGTATGCCTTGCCTGTCATGATCATCTTCAGGATACCGATTTCACATGCTCAACTTTGCAGCCTACTCACAGCTGACACCATACTCCTTCTCAATCTCTGCGGCACGATCATGGGCCACAGCATTGCTGTTGTACCAGATGGCGACGTTTGCACCAGCCTCAGCATATGTCTTTGCAACTGCAAGACCAATGCCAGCAGGACCTCCACTGATCACTGCCGTCCTGCCCTCCAAGCTGAACAAGGACAAAATGCTACTGGGCTTGGGAGCGACAGTGTTGTTGACAGCAAAGAGGCCATCCTTAGTGATACCACCGTCCATGATTGAGCGTACAGATTGGCGAGGCAAAAGAGACAGTGAAGACAACGACGACTGAGGAACAGTTCGTCTAAGGACGAGCGACAACCGTACACAAGACATCTTTGTAGACTCCTGTTATGTTTACCCTTGTTGAGCCCGGTGGTCGTCCGAAAGGAAGAAGTCCAGGAAACTTTAATGAGCCATAGTTCATCCTTTTTGTTCCTGGTAGAAATGCCCCAGATTTGCTGTCGTCGATATTCCCCGGCTTGCAATATCAAGGTGGGGGCGGGGCACGAGCAATTCCCTCTCATCAGTCCTTCCGATTCGTCATGGCCTTCCTTTGGTCCATTACGAGCTTTGCTTTAGCCGGTCATACGTTTCATCTTGAGTTGGCTGTGATCTCTATCGCTAACGAAGATGTTCTCTTGTTGACGGCTGTGTTTATTCTGCCGGGTCAAAGTCATCCGAGGCCGAGGCGAGTCAGGGTCCAGGGTCATCATCGGGTCCGGCTGAATGCAAGGGTAATTTTGTGTAGGGGCCGCGACTTCCTGCGATTGCACGCGTGGACCATTAGCTACCTCTGTCTGCTGCTGATCAAAACATCCTGCAACTCTCGCGATTGGCATCGGACTAAATCAAATCAGGAGTGATGTCTATATGTCTATCTGTAGGGCCATCTCCGACTCTCGTGGTCAAGAGGATCTGACATGTTCCTATGGAATGTGCACCAGAGTTAATGCTCTACTCGCATTCGCTACAATGGCTTTGTGGAAGAACGCCCAGTAGGTGGTTTGTCACGCCGTCCACATATGTGATGGATGTATGAAGCAGATGATCATCTTTGCGCAATAAGGTAAGCAAGATCAGAATCAGCAATTTTGGTTTTGGGCCTGGACGATGTCCTTATCAATGCTATGGCCGTGAACAGCATTCCTCAGTTCCTGTTGTGGCAACCCTTCCGTGCCTTAGGAGTATGATGTTATGGAACACTTACTCCAGCCATGACTTGCGCGGACCAAGTCGTGGTCGATTCATGAACGTCAAGGTGAAAATCATTGGGGATCAACATGAGACTGGGATCAATTGAGGGTTGAGCACACGACGACATCACGAACAATTGACTGGAGTATATCTTGAGAGCACGTCACCAACCATGTCGTCTGCCGTCGTCGGAATCGGCGCAGGCGTTGGCGCGCTCTTTGCTTGCGCCGCTTGCTTCGTCGCCTTCCAGATATACAAGCGAAAACGCGAACACAATCGCGAGATCGCGGAAATCGAACAAGGCTTTCCTCCAGCGCGACCTGTGGAGGTTTCTCAGCTACAGCAAGGACATGGCGCGTGTCAACTACCATTTATGCCGACATATGTACCATGTGGAGGATGGGGTGCATTGGCATCGACGGAGACGATACATCACCTGCCGCCCTTCGCGCAAGTCAACAATCGCGTCCATCCAGCTTTCATCTTTCCTGAAGAGCAGGCACGGACGGGGTGGAGCTTTCCTGGACGAAGGCCAAGAATAGGACTTATGCCATCTGGTGCCAGGAGATTGCAAGCACTCTCGGCCATCATCGAGAGTCCCAGAGGAGGCACGCCTAAAGCTAATACCAGGAACTCTCCCAATGCGACTAAAGGAGGTGCTGTCAAAGAACGAGAGATGCAATCTGCTTCTGTGGAACAGTTGATCGCCAAGCCAGAGGTCGCCATGACAGACTTACCGCAAATACCTCCTCGCTCGGCTTCACGACCAATACAGTTGTCTGACGCGCCTTTCCCCAAGCCGATCATGAGAGAGCCATCATGCCGACCACGAGCAACTCGATCAAAGTCGTTAGGGACTGTCTCGGATCCTAACAAGCACAGCTCGACGAACACGTTTGCGTCTGCTCCAGGACCAGCACCAACAGGACCTTTGCCTCCTCTACCTCCACTGCCAAGGAACATCAGTCGACAAAGTGACTACAATCCTGCAAACCGGCATAGCGCTCTTGGTATTCCTTCGGCGAAGCATAACGATAGCACGTCAACAAGTTTGAACAGTAGCCCTGAACGCAACTGGGAGAGGATTGTGAGTTTCGAGAGCATCAATCCAATACCGAAATGTAAGAACATCCAGAAGCCTTCGAGTCCAGATGAGATTGCGGCAGAAGTAGGTGCTGAACTTTCGTCCAATGGTGGTGATTCCCGACCAGCAAGTTACATTGGTCACCGGAGAAGTCTTGTTTGTCTGAGCATTACCTCTACTGGCAGCAATCGCAATTCTGTGTCTAGCATTGCATCCACTTTGGAGAAACAATCAAACAGGCTGTCGATACCGCAAATTCTCAATGCAGATCGCGTCAGTATAAGCCGTGTATCATCCTCAGGCTCTCTCAGTAGCGGTACTGGCGGTGTCACCATGGTCAGCACACCAAGGCGACACACCGGATCCTCGAGAGTTTCAGCAACTGGATCACCGTCGGAAAAGCCTAAGCCAAACGTTCTAAGGACTGTATCAGGCAACGCTGCCTCATTGCAAAGGTCAATGAAGAGTGCATCTAGAGACTCGAGTGTCGAAGCCATGTCCAAGTGGGAGAAATTGGTCATAGGTCCTAAGCACTCGATCTTGAAGGGCAGTCCCAGCGCAAGAAAAGGTCATCGCAGACAAAATTGTGTCCGTCTATCAACTCTCGCGCCCACCGTATTGGGACCAGGAGCTCGGAGCAGATCGACTAGTCCTTCGATGGATGGGATCCAAGAAGAATCACCAGATCGCACACTTGGACCAGTGGCTGACAAGCATCTGAATGGTGATGTGACATTGCGACCGCGAACCACCATGGATCCTTTGAAATTACGTGCATCACTGACGCCTAGCTCTCCAACTCTCTCTATGGCGGCATACTTACATGAGATATTACCTTGTCACAGTGAGGTAAATTCTAGACGCGCGTCCTATGTTTCGCCAGGGGCAAAGTCTGCACAATCGCGTGAAGCATCACTCTTCAGTATACCCAGTCTGCCAGAGCTGAGCTACATCGACCAAGATAAAGCGATACAGCAAGGACCAGAAACACCTGCAATAGAATTCACCCGTCCATCAACTGAATGGTCGGAGCATGAGCGCAGTCCTCCATTCGGGCTCCATGTCACCCCAAGCAATTCGAAACGTTCGGTCTACAACCCTGCGTCATCCCCACCACTGCTATCCTGGTCAAATAGGTATGATCCTTGCCGGCCGATGTTGATCACCGATCCGCCGGCTAGTGGGCAAGAGTACGATCCGAATAGGCCAATATCAGTTTATTCTTCCGACGAGGAAGACAGCAGCTCTCCTAACTTCCCATTCGCACTCAAGGAGGAGCCTACTCCCACGACTCGTTCATCGCCACCGTCATTCTTAGCTGACTATGATGACGGAAAGGAGAATGGGGGGCTTGGGTCTCCAAAAAGCGAAGAAGAGGTTGAGTCACCTTATGCTCGTGCAGCTGCCCTCACTCAAGGCATCCGCTCACCCTTCGAATCTATGCCTATTCTTCGTCCGCATGCCTCTTGGATGGAAGACTTGGACCCAAGCTTACCGTCCCCGCCTGCATCGCCCAATTCCAGCATTTGCAAGACTCCACCGCTACTGTGTCAAACCATTAGCAACGCCAGCGAAACCATCCCTAGCGCAAAGCTTCTAAACCCGACCAGCAGTACTCGTCGTCAGAACCGTCGTAGTAGCAGCATCAGTCCACGACGCCGGAGCGGCAGCTCTAGTCCTCATCGCCGCAATGGCGGTATCGAAAAACACTCTTCCCGTAGCAAGCGCATTACAGGACCACGAGCCCAGCCACCAAAGGACATCCGCAAAAGCATCATGGCACTAAGACGTATGAACTCATCACTACAAGTGTCAGAGGACGATTTGAGCAAAGGCTCACATCGCTACCTCCACCTCGGGCGCGAAGCATCCCTCGAGCTCCCTTTCGACTTTGGGTTTTCTTCTGAGGTTTCTGATGATGAAGACGATCCACCAAAAGACATTCTACTTGAACAAGTTGAACAAGAGGACGGCCAAAGTAGAGAATGTCACTACATTACATATTCGCCTACAAAGCCTGTTCTAAGTCTTTTGACCACACTGCCCGAAGCAACAAGGAACAGACTCTCGGTCTGGGAAGACGGAGAAGGCTATTGGGCAGACCAAGAACGTCGTGTAACCGAAGCCGTAACATCTAGTCCTGTAGACACACCCACCAACGCCTTGGACAGAATGCTAGGATGGGAAGCAAAAGAGGACATCGGAGCAGTACACAATCCTCGTGTTTTGGAGCCGATGGGAGACCCGGGGAAGGAGGGATTGCAAGTGTTGCACGAAGGAGAAGAAACGACGACTTGGGACAGGAGAAAGAGCAAAGCAATGGAAACCCCGAAAAGTGTAAGGAGTTTGTACGATCAACAGGGGTTTTACAGGAGTCCGTAGAGATGAGACAGAGAGACGAGAGGATCGCGTCTTGGAATGTTGAGCAGGATGTAAGCGAGATTATTTGGATGGTTGTACGCAGCGTGGTTGGGCTCTAAGAACCAGCCTTTGTCGTTTCTTGACTGAGGATGTTGATGACTGAGGCAGGATGTGGATGTGGATGATGGTTGTTGCTCTTTCCTTTCAATTGTTGTTAACATTGAGAAACTTTCTTAGCTTAATTGTGTAATGTATCCTTTGATAGCAAAAGTTCGTTTCGATAATACATGCCCTAATAATTCGACTTCCTGATCTTGTTCAGCATGAAAGTTGGATGTCAAGGTGGCAGTCTCAATCGATCTTATGTAGGTCACCTTGATGGAGGATAGCAACAAGACTGCTTATTCTCAGCGCATGGTGAAGGGAGTCATGACTGAAGGCAACAGATAAGATCGACCCGTATCCATGCTGCAGACGTCCGCTAGATCTGTTGCCTTCGCTGCGGCTCTCAATCTCCTTCCCTTGCTCTTACCATCGTCATCTTCGTGACTATACATTCGCATTAGACCACCTTACAAGAGAACATCAGACTGAATTTGATTGACACGACCGCACGAAGTGTCCAAATTCAAAGTTATACTTCGACATGGTCGTGAAACGATTGTTGTTTGACTCAATTTCCAAAATTTGAGAAACCAAAAAGTCGAAATTCGCGGATTGACAGTCACATATCGATTATTACACTTCAAAAAGCATACTGGCACAGAATCAAAGCAATTTCAAATCTACTGAGCCTACAAAAAACTCTTCAAAGCAATAGTGGCGGCGATAATTAGCATATTGACCTTTTAAATGCTTGTCACAAGTACAACCCTGATCGTCGGAAGTTCAATGATCGTCGCTGAGAAGCAGGCACGCTTATCCATAATGACGCATACACTTTAGAAGACACATATTGATCGTCACAAAGAGGAAAAAGATGATCGAAGTAACAATTCTGGTAATGATTTCGTCTGATACAGAGAAGTGCTAGCTATATGCTAGTCCGCAGAAGAGAGAAGCGACAGAATCTGAATGTGGTAAAGAAAACAAAAACAGAAAGGGGTATCCATAAAATCATCTCAATATCGATCGCGTTCGTGTGGGCATCATACTCAACCTCCATGTACCGGAGGTCCCCCATTCACCAGATATGCCCCACTCCTCACGACGTCCCCATTCACCTGAGGTCTTGCGTGTTGTTCGGGTGACAAAGGCGCAGGAGCATACCCGAAAGACGTGCCCTGCAGTGGGTGCACTGGGTTCTGCCGCAGTGGATGCACACCATGCTGCTGCAGTGATGGCTCTCCATTCTACATGTTCTCCACAACGCGGCTGTTGATCGCGTTCTGGAAGCCCTCAGTGCCAGCGCCAAAGTCGTTGTTGACATGCTGGCCAATTGCCTGGTATGACGAAGGTCCTTCGCCGACGGCATCGGCCATCTGCATCTGGTGTTGAACGGTTTGGTTGGGAGCAGGCAAGAAGATGACCTTGCTGTTTGCTGACTTGGCCATTTGTTGCATGGCCTCGAGGTATCTGATTTGCATGGCTGGTGCAGATGACAAGATATCGGCAGCCTGGCGCATGAGCTTGGCAGATTCGACTTCAGCTCTGGCGGCAATGACCTTGGCCTCACCGGTACGCTTGCTCTGGGCGGCCATGGACAGCGATTCTTGCAGATCCTGACTGAAGATGATGTCCTTGATGAGCATGGACTCGACCTCAACACCCCAGCCGGAGGCGGTGTCCTCGATAATTTCACGAATGCTCTGGGCGATTTCCTCGCGGCGCTCGATCACGTCCTGGAGGACGCGAGCACCGATAACGTGGCGGAGTGTGGTCTGGGTACGCTCAATCAGAGCCTGACGAATATTGGCGATGCCGAAGGCAGCCTTGTGGGGCGAGGTAACGCGGTAGTAGAGGACGGAGGTAAGGTGCAGGTTGACATTGTCCTTGGTCATACAGATTTGCTGCGGGACCTCTGCGCGTGTGTTAGTATATGCTTGGAAGGTCTCTAGTGTAATCCGTGGCATGACTTACCAACAATCTGAATCTTGACATCGATCTGAATCAACTGTTCAGAAAGAGGGTTGATCTTGACGAGACCAGGGTCGACAGCACGAGCAAAACGACCGAACTTGGTCACCAAACCAACATTACCCTGATTGACAGGCTTGTATGGGTTGGGGCAAACGATGCAGCAAGGAATAGCTCCAAGGTTACCAATCACGGAACCCAGAGCATTGATCATGCCGCCATACCAGCCGTGCTGAGAAGCATCTTCAGTATCAGGCTTGATGACAGAGGCGTAAGAAGGCTGAAGATCCTCGCGGCGAGGAGGCTGGACCTTAACCAGAGGGTCGTGATCGCTGTTGCTACCGCGGATAGGCGACTTGCCCAGGTCAGAGTCCTGGTTGCGGATGTGCTCGTCGTTGTTCATTGTGAAGGTAATAATAAGTTATCGGTGCGATGGCAAATAATGGATTGAGTTATTGCTGTCTTGGTGGAATGTAATGGTTGACTGAGTGACAAGCTTGAAGCTGTAAATAAATGATTTGGATGATGGAGCTATTGCAGATAGATCGTGCGACCGAAGCTCCTCTTATATGTGTCACATCTTGTCTGCTTCCCGACAAGGCAGGCAGGCACACCAGCAACAATCGCTTCGACCCACGCCACTTTTGGTCCCTTGGTGATGATCACGAACAGCTTGTGAACCAAACAAACGACCTCGAAGGAACAGCTCCCCGCAACAGTCTTGACTATTTAGGGGCTAGTCATTACTTCTTCAGGTCTACTTTCGGGCTGTGTCGTATGCCGAGATTGCCGAGCACTGTCCAACCAAGACGTCTGCATCTCGAGAATGTTGCTCATCTCCATCCTTTCACCAATGATTTTAAACAGCGCAAAGCTTTTTCTAGCGCCAAAGTAGGCGCAGTCATCCTGGAGGAATTGTTCCATGACCTTTGATCTCGTGCAGCTTCGTTGGTGGGAACATAACGTATATTCATTCGAAACTCGAGTTTCTGTTCGTACGAGAGCGCTGTCTATTGACAAGAAATCTACCGGCAAAATCGGGCCATCTCGGCGTGCAACCAAGACTCTTGACTCAATAACATCTACTGCAAGTCTGCATCGCGATCTGAGCGCATGAATCCTACAGCAAAACTACGTCGCTTTTCTCTGATCACTTGACAAGTTTGTATGCAGTGCATTGTTCCATTCCGTGTTCTATGCAAAGAAGCCTTGGCACCGCTGCGGTAGAAGGATCATTGTTCTGTGCCGACCTATCCTCTAGCGACGTGGCTAGTTTCTGTTCGAGCATCATGGACAGCTGATGTCTTTCCAGTAAAGATGTGCTATCTGATGATGTCTGTGTTGCTATGTTTAGGTGCAGCTTTTGCTTCCTCTCTTGCGGAGAAGCTTGATCTCCTCAGGATCAGGATTCAGGCGCCCACCATGACTCAAACTCAATTGATGTACTAGTCGATTATTTCCGTCACGAATTGATCCTCCCACCACCTACAAGCACGACTAAGCCTCCATACCGGTCGTTCAAACGTCAATGCGTGCCTTCTTCTTTGGTCCTTCTCCCGTCTGAGCCTCCGCCCTTGCTGCTCGTGACTCTAAGCCTCGAATACGGTTGACAGCTGCGCCTAGCTCAAAACGACGGACTGCGACGAGATCTCCTCCAGGTAAGTTCTCTGGTATCGCTTTTTCCAGTGTAACCTCAGCCTCAATGCCTGCCAAGGCCGATCTCAGATAGACACTGCCTCCGCATTAGCTTAATCCTTTGACCGCTATGAGCTCATAAACTGCTACTCACCCTTCAGGATCCTCCGCAGCAGCAACTGTGCGTATCAAATGAGCAATCATTCGTGTCTGACCCACTTCTACTAATTGCTCGACACCTGATATGTCAATACCTGCTTCGTTATGCGATGGGTCTTGCATCGCTCGATCAGCATAGATATTGATAAAGTCCTTCCTCTTTGCATATGGTGTCTTGTCATGAAGAATTTCTGTCGGGAAGCCGACAATTCTATCGGATAGATTGCCGTACTTCTTGTCTTGCATAATCTTTCTGGGCGCTTGTTTGATTAAATCTTGTGCTTCCTTTGTCAGCATACGAGGAGCGTAAGAGTCCATTCCGATGACATTGTCTGCGACATCCAGCCAGTCACCAAGTCCTCCGATCACAATGATCGTGCTGACACCATGATGGTCATATAGAGCGCGCACTTTCGAGACAAGTGGCGTGATTGGCTCATTCTTGATGAGTATTTGCATGCGCTCATCTCTCACAAGGAGGTTGGTAGCAGAAGTGTCTTCATCGACCATGATGAGTTGTGCTCCTAGTTCGAGAGCTTCTGATATGTTAGCTGCCATTGAAGTCGAACCACTGGCATCATCAGTTGTGAAGGCATCTGTGTCTCTCTTTCCTGGCAGATTCTTGATGAAGGCGCTAATGTTGGCTCCTGTAACACTGCGGCCGTCTTCGGCACGAACTTTGACCGCAGCAGGATTAGTGACGACCAATTCTCGACCATCGCCAGGAAGGTAGTTGTAGATGCCAAACTGTAGAGCCTCTAGAAGTGTCGACTTCCCGTGATAGCCGCCGCCAGTGAGGAGGGTCACTCCTTTGGATATGCCCATCCCATGTACCTTACAACCATGTTTACGTTTCAGAGAAATTTCGAGTTCAGGAGGCGATCTAAAAAGCACGACGTGCTCACCAACCATACTGCGGTTGGAGGCCCCACTGGCTCTTGGTAGTATCGAGCCATTCCCTATGAAAGCGACCAAACCCTTAACCTCGAGTTGAGATCGCATGTACGCTTGGTCCTCCACGCAATGAATATGAGAGTTCAGCTCATCTGCCACATGGGACTCGTATAACATGATTTTCTTGACAAGTTCCGGGAGATTGACACACAGGATTGTCTTGGCTTCCCGGCCCAGGATGGTACGACCACGAGCAGGTAAAGAGACTGTAAAACGTATCTCGAGGTTCTTGTCTTCGCCGGACGTAATGAGAGCACTGGTACGAGGTAGGACTTCCTGGGCTGGAGTGTTGATGGTAAAAGCTCCACCTTTAGGGCCAGACCAGCCAGAGTTGCCAGAACCCACCGACTGGTCCATGTGTTTAGTGCGGATGAAGGCAGCAGCGGCTCTCGAAAGATAGTCGGCCAGAGCGATCTGTTGGATGTCGGACGCCACATACTCGTCCGGAAAGCCAGTGGTGTTCTAAATCTGATCAGACAATGCTGATTTTTGAACCAAAAGGGCTTGTTCTGATCCCACAGCCAAGCGTCACCGACCCGGACTTACCCAATTCATAGCCACGCTGATTCTCGAAGGCGAGGCGTATGCATCTGCCTGGACATGATTTACTGACAGCGTGAAGTCTGGCGAGCTGTGTCGGAAGCGTGCATTTTGTAGACGTTTGTACGAACCTGAACCAAAATGAGGGAAAGCGTAGATAGCAGAAAGAGTCCGGGCGACCTACCGTACTGCTGGCCGTCGATTGAGTCTAGGGCTTGCGATAATTGTGCCCAGGTAGATGTACTTGCAGAGCTGGGTGCACGTGCAAGCGACAGCTGAGACCCATCTTCAGCAGCATGACCTTTACGACCCCCTCTGCCAGCATACTTGGCCTTGAAATAAGCACCTCTTCCTCTTCCTGAAGCACAAACGTGTCAGTGGATGCTGTTGGAGCAAAACTGACTTGTGCAATGATGTTGATAGCCGAGCTGTTGGAGCCTGGACCCTCGTCGGAACCCTGCCACCAAATCTAAGGGATGCTTGTTGTATTGCGCAACACGGACGCGATCGTGCATGAGAGGGGATTCACTTTACCGGACATGATGCAGCAAATCGGCTGGTGAGATGGTCAGACGGTGACAGTCTTATCAGTCGTCGTTGGAAGGATTGGTGAGTTGGGAAAGCAAAAAGCACGGCAGCGGTGGGAAGGTCGTGGTTGCCCCACAAATCAAGGTGGGCAATTCCCCTGGTTCGTCTGGATTTGAGGCTTTGTCGATTCGATTTTGCATAGCGCCACGGTTCCCAAAGTGCTTGTTGACGTCTGCTAGTGGATCATAGTTATCGTTTAGTTCGAGTTCCGAATACCGAGGGTGATCATGTCGTTATCCACCATGGATGCGGCCTCATTCGGCCAATCTTTCTCTCCATACACCAACAACCAGTCTCTCCCTCTACAGCAGCCACCCTTTCCCCTCCAGGCCCAGCCAGCGCCCAACTTCGCCCATAATGTCTCGCAGCAGCAGCAATATCAGCAGCTGTCTGGCGGTAAGTCTATGGAAAGACGACAGTGTAGTTGCGCATGTGCTGACGTGCTTGGCTTCGATCAGCCTTCGCGCCGCCCTATTCACAGTCCATGTCACCTTCAGCCGTAATGCCTATGGCAGCCTCTCCCTCGCACCGTGTTCCACCATATGCTGCTTCGACAGTCACACAGGGCTCGCCACAGCAATCCCCTATGGCTGCCCCACAATCACGACCAATTCACTCTCCGTCTACCGGCGCGTCTCCAGTGAATATGTCGCAAGAGAAGGAAAGGATATCATTGCTCCTAGAAATCAATCTTGAATTGCTACAGGAAATGCACAAGTTGCAGGCGCAGGGCAAAGGCGGCGCAACCAGTCCGCAGGCAGCTGCCCATCTTAAGAAAGAGGGTCTGCCGGATACCCTTGCGTCCGACGAGTACACCCAGTAAGTCCAGTTGTAGCATTCCATCTCCGGTTTTCAGTACTGATGTGCGTGACCTGCAGGATTAACCTGAGGCTACATTCGAACTTGGGTTATGTTTGTAGTCAGACGGACAACCAGTCCAAAACCGGAGCCATGCAACATCCGTCTTATGTTACCGCACCTCCGAATATGCCCCAGCTAGAGGCCAAGTACGAAAAATTAAGGGCATTGTTCCCTGGAGCTGGTAGGGATCATCAGCGACGGTCAATGTCAAACGGGGCAATGAATGCACCGACGCCTATCCAGGGCTTTACCAATTGATAGTCCGTGACGAACTGTACGACATTTCACTCCAGCAGAGAAGGCAATCATCGAGATGCTGGGACATATCAACATTGTATACTTCGAAGGCCGTTTTGATTACAGGGCGGCTCCTGTGGCGTTCGGATGTTGTTTTTATGGTTATGGCAGTTTCGAGACATGTACCTATATGATATCTTGATATTCCTTACTCGGGTTCAGTTGAGCGGAGAATTAATACAGTCATGCTATTCGTGACGATCAACGAGACTGCCGGATGAATGATTGCGAGTGAGGGCATGGATGGGGCGACGTTTGGCAAGTTTGCTTTTTTGCTAACGGTTGGTATAATATAGTTTCTATGCTCAGTTGAAAAGAAGGGCAAGTCCGGGCGTGTTATCGTGGGAGAAATTAAGATTCTCGAGATGTGGGTACGCGGATAAGCACTTTGCAGGTGAAGTCCGAGATGGCTTAACGTGCAATGTAAGTAAGTCTTCATTCCAACGAAGTTCATGAGACCGTTGCAGAAGAGACCCGCGAGCCAGATTACAGGGTCAGACTATAACCTAATTGTAGGCAGAAGGTGGAGACGGCACAACAGCAGAGAGAGTTGGGAAATGTGTCTGCTTCTGCTGCTGCTGCTGTTGGGAATTCATGTGTTCTTTGTTGATCAAGATTGGTCATGAGTGGTCAGACATGGATGTACGTGTACGGTATACTCTGCCGACTGGAGAAGGACTCGCTCGGTTGGTGCACGGGTCTGACGGGAATTCCTTTTCGAGCCGAGCCTTTTGGCTGGAACTTGGATCGCCCCGCCCTTAGCGACGCCAAAAGCGATGGAGCAGTTGCGCCAGCATCAAGCCTTCGTTGTTAGCAGCCGTCGAGACATCCCATCATCGACCATGCCCGCACAGCACGCCGCGTCCAACAATCCTTCTCTCTCCTAGTCTCATTTGCGCATCCCTCGACGCTCCAAAATTTCACTGCCGCACTTGGCCATGTCCCCCGTGACGCAATTGACACCTTTCCCATGCCAAAGAGCTGCCCATCACCTGTGAAAGCGACTCTCTCCGTCCCAGCCCATAGTCGCCGCATAATCCCAACTCCACTCCCGACACCCTCCGGTCACTTGCACCTTGCATACTTCCCACGCTCGTCCGACTGAAGCATCCGGACCAGCAGTAGATTAACGCCAAGGAAACAGAGTGCCTGGCCGTCGAGTCCGAGTCCGAGTTCGAGGACAGGACCGGCCACCGAATACCCAGTGCCCTCTGATGGCATGAAGCCTTGAGCGAACAAGACTTTTCTTCCGTAGTACCTTGTCGCGCGAACGAGTCCTGGCCTGCGACGAGCGACAGCAACAATGGCCGAAACCACCCCCAAAAAGTCAAAGCCCGAGCGACTGGCTCGGTATGTCGATCCGTGTGTGCTCCAGCTAGAGGCCTACGAGCTGACGCTTTCTTCTATAGAGAACCTGATGTAGACGTATCACCTAGCACTGTCGTCAATCCCACATACAATCGCGGTCCTACGCTAGCATGGGACACGCCTGACTTTGGTGACCATCGCAAGGAATTGTCGTGTCTCGAACCCACCGGCGCCGTGCCCTCCATCTCGCGCCATCAACCAAACGACTTCACACCACCGCCTTATGGCCGCCACAACCGCCCTTCGCATCTCTCATCGAATCTTTTCAGCAATTCTTTCTACAATTCATCCAGCGATGACCTTCCTCAGATGTCGCCGGGTTTCATCCCGCAGAACGGCAACAACTTATCGCTCGAATGGCATGGTGAAGATAGAAGGCCATCTGTGGCTAGTACGACGACAATGTCCTCGACTGGTTCATCCAAACGAAGCATCACTGGCAAGTTCCATAAGAAGTTGCAAGGCTTCTTCGGAGACGAGTTTGACCCGAATGCGCCGCCGCCCAAAGATCCGCCCGAGCAGTCAGACAAAAGGGGTCGCAATCCATCCAATGCAACACAAGTCACTGCAACCACTCGTCCCGGTAGTCCATCGGCATCGCTTCCGCGTACTCCAAATACCAGTAGTGAAGTCACTCCGTGGGACTTTGAACCAGCCCCAGCGAACGTGAGTCTTGTTGTTGAGTGTTTCCTTTTCCTCATGCAGTCACTGATACCAAATCCGACAGTTCCATACACAGCCCACGCAACAATCGATCGCACCTTCCCTACAGCAACAGCAGCAACAGACGCGGAAAGACAAGGGGTCTGTATCAAGTCGTCACCATCGCCTACACCTTCCTGGCCATAGACACAAGTCCAGTCTCGAGGACATTGAGGATAATGCTTCTATCATGAGTAGCCGTGCTGGCACAATCCGCAAGGATTCGACACTTCCCACAAGCCTCAATGGCGCACGCACGCGCGCGACGAGTCCCTCGCCTAGTATGAAAAGTATGATGAGCGCTCAACAAAGCCAATCTAGTGATGCCCAAGGTCAACGCTCGCCTGGAGCATATAGCGCCAAACGGTCCCTATTCGATCGGGTCACTGGCCGCAAGAAGCATGATAAGACCGCAGAATCCACACTCAAGAATTTACCTGCATCAACCGGATCACTTTCTCAGACTCCAACCGCCCCAGCTGGAAAGAAGAAAGGTCCTGTAGGACCGGATGGCAAGCCAATGGCGTTGGGTTTGACAAAGAAGGAGCACACAAGAATTCCTTTCAAAGGACCGAGGCGCGCAGAGCCAAGTGCTGAATTCAATAAGAAGGACCCCAATGCTCCGAGACCCGAAGCCGTTCGCAACGCGTCCGCTTTGTGGCATCTCGATACCGATATGAGCCAGATGGAAGGCATTGTCAACCGCAGTCAACCGATGACACCACCCGTCACTAGCGAGATCTTTACTGGCTTCCCTGGAATGGAACCTTCAAAGCTCGCTGAAGACGATAATGGAACTTGGGAGGTGCCCGACAGTTGGGCAGTCAAAAGAGTACCCGATCAGAATGTTGCTGCTCTTCGCGAAGTCGACGACGAAGGCCAGGTTGCTCGAGATGAAGATCCGGGATCGATGTACTTCATGCGAATTTTCAGAGCAGACAGTACGTTTGCTGTCATCTCCGCCGGCCTGAACACAACTGCGAGCGAACTTATTCAAATGATGGCTAAGAAGACATTTCTGCAAGACGAGCTCGACACGTATCAGATTGTTATGCGGAAGACTGGCTCGAGTCGTATACTAGCTGGTGGCGAGCGGCCTTTAGCGATACAGAAACACATGCTGGAGATGGCTGGCTACAATGACAAGGACAGACCAGAAGACTTGGGCCGTGAAGATCATGGCTATCTGGTGCGTTTTACATTCTTGCCTGGAAAGTTGAGCGGATACTCGAGCTTGGATCGCGATCCTGGATTCAAGGGCATGCAAAAATTCAACCATATCGATCTTGCAGGTCGCGATCTGGTAACCATTCCCATCGCTCTATACCAGAAGGCCACAGAGATTATCACGTTGAATTTGTCCAGGAATCTGTCTCTTGACATTCCCAAGGATTTCATCCAGAGTTGCACTAACCTTCGCGAGATCAAATATACCAGCAACGAAGCATGGAAATTGCCTGCAAGTATTTGCCTAGCATCAAGACTGACGATGCTTGATGTCTCGAACAACAGGCTTGAGCAGATGCAGCACGCAGACCTACACAAGTTACACAATCTTGTCAGTCTCAAGCTTTCCAACAACAAGCTAACCAGCCTTCCCGCCTACTTCGGTTGCTATCAAGCCCTCCGCAGCTTAAACTTGGCCTCCAACAATCTCGACACTTTCCCTGACTTCCTCTGTGAGCTCAGAACTGTTGTCGATTTGGATATCAGTTTCAATGGCATTTCGGCATTGCCAAAAATTGGTAAGCTTATCAATTTGGAACGCCTGTTCGCCACAAACAACAAACTGTCTGGCGCATTCCCCGAGACCTTCAAACAACTCGTCAAACTTACGCAAATCGATATTCGTTTCAATGCACTTGACAACATTGATGTCATGGCCGAACTACCTCAGTTGGAACACCTTCTCGTTGGACACAACTCCATTGCCGCATACGAAGCTTCATTCCATCGTATTAAGGTGCTTTCTCTTGACCACAATCCTGTCACCCGATTTGGCCTGACTACCTCTGTTCCTACTCTTTCAGTGCTAAACCTTGCTTCGGCCAAACTAACACAACTGCCCGATGATCTATTCGCGAAAATATCGAATATCTCAAAGCTGGTGCTAGACAAAAATCATTTCACAGCTCTCTCACCTCTTATTGGTAAATTGACCAGATTGGAACATCTCAGTGTGGCCAAGAATATGCTAAACAGCTTGCCTTCGGATATTGGCAGGCTGCAGGACTTGAAGTATCTGGATATCCGAGAGAACAACCTCAGCAGATTACCACAAGAGATTTGGTACGCTCGTAGGTTAGAGTCGCTCAACATTGCCTCCAACGTCCTGAACGAATTCCCCAAGCCGGGTGCCCCTCCGCCAACTCTGCCATCTGAGGCACCAACCCCTGTCACAACAACCGGTGGGCCACAAACTCCTGATTTTGATGAACTTGGTAAACTCGAAGCGTTCCAGTTGAGAAGACCAAGCCAGGCCGGTCACAGCATGATGCCAGGTGGATCACCAGCTGGTCGTAAAGGCTCCATTGCATCAACCTATGGTGCTCAGTCAAGGAATCCTTCTTTGGCGCCTAGGGGATCGACAGAGTCTGGACTCAGCAGTGCTGCTGCTACACCTGGACCTCGCAAGGATTCAACCATGTCTAACAGGCTTGCTTCCACGTTTTCATCTACTTTGCGCCACCTGATCCTGGCCGACAACCGCCTTTCCGATGATGTGTTTGACGAGCTCGTCCTTCTTCCAGAACTCCGCGTCCTCAACCTTTCCTACAACGAGCTCTATGATATTCCTCCAAGAACCATCCGGAGATGGCCAAACTTGACCGAACTCTATCTGTCAGGTAACGATTTATCTGCCCTACCAGCAGAGGACTTTGAAGAAGGCTCTGGACTGCGAGTGCTACATTTGAACAGCAATAGATTCAACGTCCTGCCCGCAGAACTTGGCAAGATTCAGAAGCTTCAGACTCTGGATGTCGGCAGCAATGCTTTGAAGTACAACGTATCAAACTGGCCGTATGATTGGAACTGGAACTGGAACCACCAGCTAAGGTATCTCAACATGTCTGGCAACAAACGTCTTGAGATCAAGCCCAATGTCAATGTGGTACCAGGACGCGAGACGCGAGACCTAACTGACTTCTCTACACTGCAACATCTGAGGATCCTTGGTCTTATGGACGTCACTCTGACAATTCCTTCTGTACCCGATCAAGGACCTGATAGACGTGTACGTACTGCCGGGTCTATAATTGGCACGCACATTCCCTATGGAATGGCTGATACGCTTGGACGTCATGAGCACTTGTCAACATTGGATATGGTGATTCCTAGTTTTGGAGGTCATGAAGACCGACTGCTCTTTGGTATGTTTGATGGACACACTCTGACCACGGGAGGCAGTAAGGTGGCCAAGTTCCTATACGAGAAGTTCAGACATCACTTTGCCGATGAGCTCGCGAAGCTTCAGGAGGACAGCGACGATTCACCTCTGGACGCGCTGAGGAGAGCATATCTGTCGCTCAACAAGGAGTTTGCCACAGCAGCCACACAA
This sequence comes from Aureobasidium sp. M94-06E, assembly GCA_037040395.1. NCBI lineage: Eukaryota > Fungi > Ascomycota > Dothideomycetes > Dothideales > Saccotheciaceae > Aureobasidium > Aureobasidium sp. M94-06E. The sequence continues at coordinate 339,408 of JAXQGV010000152.1, read as the reverse complement.
GCCATTGAAGCCCGAGCTCATCCGAGTGCCGCACTGGTCCACAGAGGAAGTGTCACAGGCCTGGAACTGGGCGAAGATGATATGATTTCGGGCGCAGTGGCTACGATCATGTATCTCCAAGGCATGGAGTTGTATGTGTCTAATGTCGGAGATGCTCAAGCTCTGTTGATCGACTCGGAGGGAGGCCACCGAATCATCACCCGTAAACACGCACCTGCAGAAGCAGATGAGCGAATTCGCATCCGAGAGGCTGGGGGCTACGTCTCACGTCAAGGAAAGCTCAATGACGCCCTTGAAGTTTCGAGGGCTTTCGGCTTTGTGCCACATCTGCCCGGCGTTATCGCATGCCCTCACACAGCCCGCATCTCGCTAAAGGAGTCTGACGAGATCATTGTCATTGCTTCTCGTGAGCTCTGGGACTACCTGACCATGGACTTTGCAGTCGATGTCGCTCGCTCAGAACGTGGTGATCTGATGCGTGCTGCACAGAAGCTGCGTGATCTGGCCATCGCCTTTGGTGCTACAGGCAAAATCATGGTTATGATGCTTGGCGTGAGTGATCTGCGCAAGAGAGAACGCGCTCGCTTCAGGACTCACAGCATGAGTATGGGCCCGAGTGGCGCACCCGATGAGCTTCTGACCATCTCGAGACGTCCCAAGCGTGGCAGAGACAATGTCGGAGATTCCAAGCTCGCGCGTCTGGACCAAGAAATTGATCCTCCTCAAGGTGAGGTCACCTTGGTCTTCACCGATATCAAGAACAGTACAATGCTTTGGGAGTCTTATCCCATTGCCATGAGAAGTGCGATAAAATTGCACAACGAGCTCATGAGAAGACATTTGCGCATCATTGGTGGTTATGAGGTCAAGACTGAAGGTGATGCATTCATGGTTGCTTTCCAGACCGTCACTAGTGCGCTCTTGTGGACATTCACCATCCAAAGTCAGCTACTCGAAGTTCCCTGGCCGCAAGAGATTCTCAACAGTATTCACGGTCAAGAAGTCCTCGATGCTGACGGCAACCGTATCTTCCGTGGTCTCTCGGTTCGTATGGGTATCCACTTTGGTCGCCCAGTGTGCGAACAAGATCCTGTCACTGGCCGTATGGACTACTTTGGTCCCATGGTCAACAGATCTGCACGTATCCAATCCGTCGCTGATGGCGGTCAGATCACCGTGTCATCAGACTTTATTGCCGAGATCCAACGTCTGCTCGAGACACATATTGAGACCGACAGAAACGGCTCGACGGGCTCTGACGATGCGATGGGCGATGAGATGATTGGCAATGCCATCCGTCGTGAACTGAGATCACTCAGCAGTCAAGGATTTGAGGTCAAGGATCTTGGTCAGCGCAACCTCAAGGGTTTGGAGAACCCCGAATACATCTACCTCATGTACCCTCACTCGCTTGCAGCACGCTTGGTAGTCCAACAACAGCAACAAGCACAGGCCGAACAAGTTAAGGCAGCCGCTGCCGCCGCACCTAGCAGTGGAAACGTCGGCATCGAATCAGCAAGTGGCGCTGCCGCAACCAAGAGCGCGGACAGCCAACTCAGTATCGACACGGAGCACGTATGGGACCTTTGGAACGTGTCTTTGCGTCTGGAAATGCTGTGCAGCAGTCTCGAAACCACAGGATTGACAGCTCTGAAAGCACCCGAGACAGCACTGCTCGAACGCATGAAGCAGCGCGGCGGAGAGATAACCGATCGCTTCGTCATCAACTTTGTCGAGCATCAAATCAGTAGGATCGAGGTAAGCTTGATTTCGGAAACTCGTTCTTTTGGTAAAATTCACACTGACTTTTTGATACAGACTTGCGTTACTACATTGGCGCTCAGACATATGGTTCAGCCATTCAGACCTGGCATTCTATCTGCTTCCAAGCCCATGGCTGAGATCCTGGGCGAGGTCACTGCTGCCATGTCAGAACTCAAACGACTCAAGGGCGATGTCAACATGAATGACGCCTAAAAAACGAAGGAAGAAGAGAAAGAGAAGGAGAAACTAAAAAGTTGGAAAGCTCATTGTTGTCAAAACCACAGAAACCCCAGCCAGCATTTTCGTTTTTGTTTTAGTATCCAGGGGTTTCGAGGGGGGAGGGGGATCATTGCTTGTTTTTGTGGTGTGGGAGAACATTGGTGTTGCATTTTGGTGTGTACGGTCTACTTGTTTTTTGAGTGTACCCAGGGGTGGCTTGTGTTGGTTTTTGCAACTGCTTACTTTTTCATCGTTTTCAGTCTTCCTGATATCTGTCGTACTACTACTTTTTTCTCTGTCTTTCTCGTGTCTCTTTCTGCTTCCAAGTAATAGGGTCGTGATCACACGTTTTTGGGTGCTTAAGATTTGCGTGGAGTAGGAGTGTGTAAGGTGTGGTTGACTCTACATGGCTGAAATATCATCTTTGAACGCCGATACATATGTACCCATAAACTCCTTTTGATAGTGAAACCAACCATCCTTTTCTCGGGAAAACAAAACACCATGATGCCGCCATTCTAATGCATACAAGACCCTCAAACACAAAATCTACAATGGAGTCTTAGTCTTCGAGACCGATCCAACCATCCTCGCCATCTTCGTCGTCGTCATCATCATCAGCCATCTCAATCTCCTTGACGGCATCGTCCTCAACACTTTGCAGCATTTTGAATCCATCCTGTTGCTTGCGCACAGGTTGAGCGAGCAAGTACTCAACCATGAACTCGTTGTTCTCTGCTACAGAGAAAATCTCCTTTTGAATGCGTGAAACAGCGCGTTGGACAAGACGAGTGACCTCAGCATACTCGCCTTGATTCTTCTTGAGGATAGCACCGTGGGATTTGAGGAGTGCTTGCAGCCAGAGAAGGTTGAGTTCTAGAAGGGGAGAAGCGTCACTTTGGACGGCGATGTGGCGTAGGAGTCGAGGAAGGTAGACGATAGGGAGATCGGAGACGACGAGGGGGATATCTGCAGCGGGGACGGAACGCTGGACACGAGTGACGAGTTTTGGGTTGTTGAGGCGGAAGGCCATGACAAGGGCTTTGAGATATTGCTTCTTGGCGAGGGTCTTGAGAGTGGATTGGGGTGTGATGTCGATGTCGAGGTCGAAGGGGTCAAAAGCGATTGTTGTGTCAAGAGAGTAGACGAGCAGACCCTCTGTGCTGGCAGCGCAGAAGGAGCGACCGGTAGGTGCGAAGTTCACGCCTGGTACGCGAACCTCAGGACCGATGCGACGAGAGGCAGCATCACCTCTCTTGGCACCAGGAAGCGAGTTGTCCATACGGTCTTCAAGATCTGAGTTATCGCCTGTTGTGTCGATCATGCCTGCTGGACCAGCCTCGGTCAGGTTCTTTGAGTTAAGGAACTCTTGTGTACCTTCGAGCGAAAGGTTGACGCTGACAGTGTACTTGTGTAGCAAGACACCCGACATGACGTCGTAAAGGCAGATGTATTTGCTGTTGCCTGATGCAACAACCACACTACCATCTGCCGAGTAACTAATGCTGTTGAAGGACTTTGTGCCCGAGGCGTTAGCAGCAGTCTGACGGTCTGTGAGTTTACGTCCACCGGAGACATCACGACGACCATCGAATCCAGCTTCTTGTGTTCCTTCTGATAGAGACCAGAAAGTCAACTGGCCATCTAACGTGCTAACGGCGATCTGCTTCGAGTCTGGTCGTACTGTGACGCAAAGAACGTCTGCTTGTAGTTGAAGGGGCTCGCTAGTCTGGGTGCGCGCAAAGATCGACCAGATGCGAACCGTGTGATCCCAAGAGCCTGATACCAATGCGCCGCCGTTAGGTGCGAAAGCTAATGTTGAAACAGGGCCTTCGTGACCAGAGAGCTTGTCCAGTAGTTGACCAGTCTGGACAGACCAGATGTGAATATCGAAACTGTCAAGAGAACCAGCAGCCACGACTTCTCCTGAGGGATCGACTGCAATCGAAGAGAATGAAAGACGTTCAGGAGCAGTGAACGTTCGGAAGTTTCGGTACCTTTTTAGATCCCATGCGCGGATTGAGCCATCCAGAGAAGCTGTGAACAGAACATTTCCTCGTTTTGCAAACTCGCAAGCCGTCACTCCTGATGTGTGTTCGGTGAATGTGACGATACAGAATCCTGAAGCGACGTCCCAAACCTTGATCTTGCCATCGTCAGCGCATGTGATGATACGATCTCCAGATGGCGAGTAAGTGAGGTTGTTCAATGAGTCGAAATGTCCTTGCTGCTTCAAGATATATGATTCTGACTGCCACTCCCATACCAAAAGCTGACCGAGTTGGGAAGCACCAAAGGCGAGCCATTCGCCAGTCTTGTTGATTGTCACGAAATCCACATCGTTTTGTGAGATACTAAGGTTATGAATTTGGTTGAAGTCGGGGAGTTCGTAGAGGCCGAATGTACCGTTCGAGAAACCAGCAACCAAGAGATTTGATTCTGGGTGGAAAGAGGCGCATGTCAAGGTGGCGCCGGTTTGCATGAAGTAATGTCTCTCGGCGATTCTCCAGCGGAAGTTTTCTTCAATGTCCATCTCATCCTCCGGGGCGTTGCGAGGCGGCAGGTATTGCCACTGGAAAAGAGCACCATCTTTCGAAACAGTCCAAATAGTCTCCTGGTCGGCCGAGAACCACGCGCCGTGAACAGCCTGTCTGTGACCACCAAGAGTTGTGGGTTCGAAGCCAGCTTCGGGGTCCAGACTCCAGATGCGCGCGGTCAAGTCCTTGGAAGCGGTAAGGAAGAAGCGCGAATCACTTGACCACTCGATGCTCTGTACTGTGTCATAGTGCCCAGCATATTCTCTGTGCTTCACGAAGGGGGCGAACTCGAGGGAGCCATCCTGAGTATCTGAGGGAGTGGAAGGCGTCCTCCAAGTTTCGATTTTGCGGCCGAGAGCGACAGCGAAGTGTTGACCGGAAGGCGAGAAGACTAGCGACGAGACTGGGCCCTTGAAGGAGAAGTGATAGAGAGATACGCGACGGTGAAGGTGGGTAAGAATGGCCTGTCCGTCCTCGTCGACGGTGAGGAGCAGGTTGCCCTTGGGATTCAAGGCGAGACGGGAGATGTTGCGACGATGGGCGAAGGGAAGGGTATGCGACTTGTTGCTAGAGTTCAGGTCAGTACACACACTTGGACGAGTAAGTGCAAGAGAAATGCGCACTTGACTAGGTCAAAGACAGTAACGCGATTGCCGACAGGCGACAGCAAGCATGTGCCATCTGGGCTGAAGCAGAGGTTTCCTCGCCTGTACACGGTACCGAGCAGGTTGGAGAACTGTTAGGGATGTCAGTTTAAAAGTCTTGATAACTCATACAGGAAGGAGCGCACCTTGAAATCAGTCTTCATCTTGTCAATGTCTCGGTCGCAACTTCCAACATTTTTTCTGGCTTTGAGCTGCAAAAGTCGGCTTGTCGGAGGCTTCTTCTGCTTCCCCGCAAAAGGGTTCGGCGGGCGAGCACGGGCCTTGCGGCCGTGGCTTCCTCAGCACAGGAAAGGAGACCAAGGGACCTTACTCCATCCATACACACACGAGGCCATCTGCTCCTGCCTGCGTTATATCCGCCATTGCACCTGCTCAATACACCGTCGTTTCCGAAAGTCGCGCCTGATTCTGCGCTGCTGACTTTTCGCCTGTCACTCGTTTCGCCCTTCAACAGATCCCACACACAATACAGACCACCATGGCCGACTCTGCTTCGCCCATTGGCATTGCCAACGTATGTGATGCGCTGCTTTGACTACGAGACTCCATGACTGACTCTAATATAGCTCCCCAACCAACGGTAATTTCTCGCCTCTCGTACCCGATCACTCCTCAACTAATGCCTCGTCTAGCCACAAGATTGTCGCCAAGCGCGGCGCCGCCTTCACAATCATGGTCAGCTCATCAATATGCTTGCAGTCGCGTCACAGAAATACTCACCATCATTCAGGTTGCTGGCGAGTCCGGTCTCGGCAAGACCACCTTCATCAACACCCTCTTCTCCACCACAATCAAGAACTACGCAGACCACCGCCGCCGTCACCAGAAGCAAATTGACAAGACCGTCGAGATTGAGATCACAAAGGCCGAGCTCGAGGAGAAGTTCTTCAAAGGTTTGTTCTTCACCACCATCTCCTCTTGATCAATCGCGTTCTGACAAGCTCTTCAGTTCGCCTTACTGTCATCGACACTCCTGGCTTCGGCGACTACGTCAACAACAGAGACTCATGGCAACCCATCATCGAATTCCTCGACGACCAGCACGAGTCATACATGCTTCAGGAGCAACAGCCCCGTCGTGGTGAGCGCATCGACCTGCGCGTCCACGCCTGTCTTTACTTCATTCGTCCCACTGGTCACGGCTTGAAGCCCCTCGATATCGAAGTCATGAAGCGTCTTTCTAGCCGTGTCAACCTCATTCCCGTCATCGCAAAAGCAGATACTCTCAGCCCCAATGATCTCTTGAAGTTCAAGTCAAGAGTATGTATCCAATCTTTCCCTGCATTTCCCCACATTCTAACCCCCCACACAGATCCGCAACATTATCCAAGCTCAGGGCATCAAGATCTACTCGCCTCCTCTCGAAGAAGATGACGAATCCGCGCTCAGACACGCTCAGTCACTCATCACTTCCATGCCTTTCGCCGTCATTGGTTCTGAGAAGGATGTCACCACTCCTGATGGCCGCAGCGTCAAGGGCAGACAATACGCTTGGGGTGTTGCTGAGGTCGAGAACGAGGAACATTGCGACTTCAAGAAGCTTCGCGCTGTCTTGATCCGCGCACACATGCTCGACTTGATTCACACCACAGAGGAGAACCACTACGAGGCCTACCGCGCACAGCAAATGGAGACTCGCAAGTTCGGCGAAGCCAGGCCACGCAAGCTTGATAATCCCAAGTTCAAGGAGGAGGAAGAGGCTCTGCGTAAGCGTTTCACGGAGCAAGTTAAGGTCGAGGAGCAGCGCTTCCGTGCCTGGGAGCAGAAGCTCATTGCCGAGCGTGACCGCCTCAACAAGGACCTCGAGACCAGCCACGCGCTTATCAAGCAACTGGAGACCGAGATCGAGGGCATGCAAGGCAGTGTTGCCCGCTCTGGCCGTCGTTAAACTTGGTCGTTTCTTGAAAGGAATCCAACAATCATTCGGGGCGTGAGTTTCTCAAAGATACCTTTTGTCTTATTTAGTTTTGTTTAACCTCACGCTGGTCATGTAATTTTACAGGGGTGCAGGAACGGGTTTCATAGTGCGACCTCTGACCGGTAGTATGTTTTCTTATTCCACTGTATCAGAAGAAAAAGTTTTCGTACAGAACATTGTGCTTCTTAGTCAAAACTGAAACACAACCTGAGTGATTCGGAATGATCGCTTGTCTCGGCCCTACGACACTGTCACCGTCCATTGGAAGGAGCGACCAGAGCGATGCGTGTCTAAAACCTTCTGTCGACATCGGTCGATAGCTCAATAACACAGCCTACCGAACCTCACACCGACGTGGGCGAGTTGACTCACCTTTCACGTATTCAAAGCAAAGTAACTCACTGGAGTTTGTTGGTTTGCTAACAAGCCGATACATTGCGACTGCGTTGCTTTATCAAATCGTCGCAGAATCTGCTATAAGTAAGGTAAAGCTGAACATATCTTGCCATCAACCCAGGCTCATCAAAGCAACAGCAATACAAGTTCAGGCACGATGGAGTTGATGGACTACTACGACCGTCGCATCTGGCGCTGGTGGGTAATGAGGTGATTTCAATCAATCCTTCTAGCATCAGCATACTGACACATCCAGCGATATCATCGGCAAATCAAACGAAAAGATCCAAATCCAAAGCCAGACCAATGACAGCAAGCCATCTGTTCGCCAAAGTATACACAAAGAGCTTCTGTGCTTCTATTCGCCTTACTACACTGCTGCCATCAAGGGTGGCTTCTCTGAGAGTCACAAGGATCTGTTCACTCTCGAGCTCAGTGCCTCGCAGACACGACTGTTTGTGGAATGGCTCTACACTGGACGCTGTGGAAACAATTTCGAAGACGAAGCCGACATGTATGCCCTGTACCTCTTTGCTGACCAGACGGATATCATCGCTCTTCGCAGATCTGTTATGACTGCCCTCGCCAGACGTCTAAGGAGTCGTACAAAGCCTGCTGACATGGGCAGACTCATCTCGCAACTGCCCAGCTGCTCTGGACTACGACGTTTCCTTTTGGAAGAAGCCATAGCTGAGCGCATGTCAGTCTTGAGAAGAGGCAAGATCACTTCATGGAATTGGGAGCAACAAGGATATGTTCCAGAGGATTTCCTTGAAGACTTCTACGCCCAACTCGTCAATGGACACCTCCAGAACGGAGGAAAAGGGTTTCTTCGTCCAAGCTTGGGCAGTGCATGTCACTTCCATGAGCATGAAGATGGGGAAGAATGGAAAATGAGTAAGCATTATGGCATTCGAACATGATGAGCATATATGCTGACAGAATAAAGCTTGCGGCAGAAACTTCGTTACGCGTACTGTGATAAAACCTCAACTCGCATACCTCAGAGACCCAAGTGTTGAGGATCTCATCGAGGCGAAAGGGAAGTGGTATGGACCGCAGTATTAGCTGGAATTGAGGAAGCAGAAAGATAGACAAGAAGACGAACGAGGGAGAGGCAATAGAACGATGGTGAGTTCACGAATGGGTTCTTTGGCACAGCGTCACTTGTCATGCTGCTTCACGTGCAGACCGAAGAACAAATACCCTCAGTAGGTATCCTAGTCCCAGACACCAATGATAGACGGTGACAATCGATTGCATGAAAGTGAGTCTGCATTTCATGTTACCCTTGCTCAACGTTCAGCGAACAACAATCAAGTCAAGGCACCCTGATATTTCAAACAGAACAAACTTTGACTCTGCCAGTAAAGCGATACCTTGACTATGGTTACTATCACAACCTTCCGAGACTTCCAAATTATGTAAGCTTGTGATTGCACCTCTCACCACGATTTGAACTCTTCATGTGTTGAAGATTGTTACAAAGGAGCTGAAGAGACGAACAGTACCTTTCAAATCGAAAGTGAGCCTACAGAAACAATTCAAGAGTGGAACTCGGTGGGAAGGGCAATCATTATTGGGAAGTGTTGTGCACTGAGATAGTCTGAAGATCTCACTACAGGTTGCTGTGGGAGGAAGTGTAAAACAGAAGTCACAGTCGTTTGCACGCGGAACACGCTTTGAAGAAGTGACAAAGGACCAAACGCTCTTGCTCCCTGGAGTGATTGGCATCCGCATACAGACGAGCTCTCACTGTTGTTATGATCCTCACTGACGCAGAGTGACAAAGACTGCCATCGCGCTCCATCATCCCAACTCTTTGCACACTCGACCCCTGACTCAATTCTAACTTTTCTATCCCAAAACCATAACAGAAATCCCATTACACCAGCCATAAGACTGTTTACAACGGTCACTATCGACAAAAAGTGCCATGGCATCTTCCATCATCTCTCATGGACCTGTAGAGTCTGCAAAGTCCAAAGCGGCTCGAAAGGAGCAATGGGAATGCAGCACTTGGAATTCAGAACACGTCACGTATGTCTTCCCATCTGCCCAGCTGTCTGGTCTTACGTTCTTGACTCACTTTAAGCAGGAAAATCATCGCTAGCTCGGGATACATGATCAAAATCGTCAACAATCAACATGAAAAGGACGACAAGATCTTCAGCGCATCCATACACAAGGAACTGCTCTGCTTCTTCTCACCATATTACACCGCCGCCCTCAAAGGAGGATTCTCTGAGGCTAAGAAAGATACTATAAAGATGGAGCTCCCATGCCATCTCATGTCCGAGTTCATTTCCTGGTTGTACTCCGGCAACACAATCACCACCGACCCAAATGAACTGCTCGAACTGTACGCTTTTGCTGACGAGAAGATGATGTTGGCTTTTCGCAGGTCGATCATGACAAGGCTCATCGACTTCAACGAACTAGGCGACTTGGAAGAAGACGCACTAACATATGTGAAACGCATACCTGAAAACTCTGGTCTGTTTCGCTATCTCGTTGATTACTGGGCTTATGTCTGGGCTCAAGACACTTCCGAAACCGAATTGGCAGCCTGGGATGCCGATGGGCGTGTTCCTAAGAAGTTCTTCTACCTAGCACTAGAAAGGCTTGCCGGCCTGAGGGGAAGCAAAAATCCAGGAGACGATTTAGGGAATCCCAGAGCCTACTTGAAGATCGCATGCAACTACCATGAGCATGTGGACGAAAAAGAATGGTATCAAAGTAAGTGGCAGCCTACATACGAACCCTCGGTGCCAACTCGTACTGATACAAGCAGCTTGTGATCAGATTGCAAGAAAGTCACACGAGCACGACGACGAGCCAGACGACGCATATTTCACGGAGCAGTGACTGAAATGCTGCGCACACAATTGAAGCATTTCAGTTCAACGATCAATCACAGTGAAGCGCAGAGAAATAAAGCGCTGTGCATCGACAATGAATAGGTCAAATCAGAGCTGAAGGAGATAGTGAGAGAGAGAGAACAAAAGACAAATGAACCAAAAGACACGACGTGGATTTCAGTTTCCCTATGTACTAAAATCTGTAATGTCTGGGGCTATGACGACGCACAATACTGCCAGGAAACTGGACAGTGTCGGTGAGAAGTGATAATTGGCCGGCTCTCCGTAGACACGCTTCTACTTCTGGAACCATTTGTGTCTGATCACAGCGTGCAGTCTTCTCTTTTTACTCTAGTCGGAGAGCAGATAGAACTGACAATATCTAGCACAAGGGGAGGGTTGTTTGCGCAGGACCTTCACTCACAAACTCGGATCCAAAACATCACCTCGGACTCACCCACCTGCCTCACCTTCTCGATCTCGACAACCAGAACGTCTTCTACAATCAATCGCCGTCATGGGAACCAGATCTGATACTCAAAGTCACACCTGGACTGTCGAAGCGGTCGGCAATATCATCACCACAAACAAGAAGATGCTCACGTGCAGAGCTGAAGGCGATTTCAACATGTCAATCCCTGAAGATCTGCTCTGCTACTTCTCACGCTACTACACTGCACTCCTGAGAGGCAACTTTTCCGAAGCTGGACAAGACAGCGTCACTCTTGAGCTCGATGCATCGCAGGCCAAATGGTTCGTCACTCGGCTGTATACTGGACGATTTCCTGAGGACCTTGATTATCAAACTCTTTTCCAACTGTACATCTTTGCGGACAAGGCAGACGTACCTGCCATGCGCAAGGACATCATGACCCACATCCACGAGCGCAGTCATTGTAAAGGTTGTCCAGCCATAAAGGACGCCATATACGCTTTCGACAAACTGCCAAAGAGCTCTGGACTCGTACGCTGGATAGTCGATCGATTCGCTATTCATATCGGACGCTCCACACTACACGATCACCCAGAGTTCCTTAGCCACACATTCAATGCAGCCAAAGCTTGCTATGCGTATTCTTGCCCAAAGACCTCCTGCATCATCTTTGTGGATTCATGCTGCAGCGTCCTTGACAACGACGACTGCGGCCAGGGCTGGGTCAGAAGAGGCCAAGCTTGCGCTTATCACGAACATGAGTCTCCCGAAGAGTGGAAGAGTAAGCTTCATACCTTTCAGCCAAGCAAGTTGAAGACTTTGCTGACACAAAGAGTAGCCTGTGCCGGCGATGATTTCGAACAGAGCGTTGATCTGATCTACATCAAAGGCACCACCGCTATCGACCCTGTCCCCGAAAAGAGATTTGCCAATTTCGAACACCCTGACAGTATGGTCTGGACGCTCAGCGACAAACCCGAAGTTCCCGAAAGTCCTGAAAGTCCGTAAAGAAGATATGATCTTACAATTGCTGGTTTCAGATATATCAGAGAGATGCTTTCTGATCTGTCTTCCGCACATAATCATTCTACGCACTCCGTAGCTGGTATGCTCGGAAGGTTTCCCACCATCCATCTCACATCTAGAAGGAAGTTGCGTGGTTGGAAGGAGGATCTCGTCTTCGGAAGCTCGATAGGGGGCCAGCTGAGGTCTCCAACGATGATTAGGGAGGCAGAACATTAATCAACGAGACAGACTTCATGTTCACACCTTCCTTATTTTTTATGTCAGGATCAGGTTTCTCGAGCAAGATGGAAACTGTTTTCAGTAAGAAGAGTCTTCTCAAAGGTGGACGACTTCAGGTCGACCCGGCATAAGGAGAGCAACATGCAAATTATAAAGGTGTTTATTATGGCGCTTTATCTGATTATGAGATGCGGCCTGATGCATTATCCAACCAGCGTTTATGCCTTGGTATATATGTGAAGTGTCTAATCTCTGAACTCGGCATCAACAGACTCGAAGCCGTCAAGGAAACCTTGGAACATCTGGACACCAAGACCAGGGTCTGAAGTACCAGTGGTAGCACGAATGCTGTGCATACTCAATTGAGGAATACCCGCGTCGATGGCGCGCATGCCAGTAGCGCAACTGAGCATAGGTCCAACAGTACCTCCTGATCTCGAGTCGTTTCTGATCTGGAAGACTTGGAGGGTAGCGCCAACCTTTTCTGCGCAGCGAGTGAAGATGGCAGTAGATGCAGCGTCAGTTGTCATGTGGCCGTTGCTATCTGCAGAGACCGAGACACCAACGTTGAGTTGAGGGGCGTGGTTGGCAAGGTATACGGATTCGAAGTTGGGGTTGACTGCGTGGGTGACGTCTGATGAGACGAGGAAGGAGTTGGCATATGTGCGGCCCATGAGATCTGAGGCGGGATGTTGGCCTGCAAGACTACCAACAGCACGTTCCATAACGATAGGCAGGAAGTTGCCGCGAGCGCCTTGTCTCAGACCACTGCCAATCTCTTCGTCGTCAAAGAGGCCGACCATCTTGATGATGCCGGAGCCGGAGGTACCATTACGGGCGCTCTGCTTAAGGGCCTCGAGGGCGGCCCAACTGCACAACTTGTCATCGATGCGGCCAGCAGTGATAAACTCCTTGTCAAGTCCAGCCAGAGTGGCGGGTTGAATATCGTACAACTCAAGCTCCCAGTTGACAATGTTGGAGGCATCGCTGAGACCGAGCTCCTTGGCAATAGCGCGAACGAGACGAGGAGGCTGTGTAGCAGCAAAAGTACCAACCTTTGCTTGAGGCTCAATTTGATTCTTCGCTGACGATTCGAGACCAATAATAGGAACAACTTGCGTCTCGAGATTGAAGGGGCCATTGGCAGGAGTACCGAAATGAGGGGCCAGTGTGGGAATCTTAGCAATTGGCCAGCCGAGCTTGACCAACTTTGTGACAATCTTGCTTCCTTCCTTGACCAGGACACGACCACCAATACTCAGATCACGGTCCCACCAGGTAGGACCAAGACCACCAGCGTAGGGAGCGACACCGAGCTCGACATAACCAGCCTTGTTAGGGATCTTACTGACAGGCTTCAGCTTGGCAGTAAGAGCGTCGACGTGTCCAGCCAGAACAGCAGCACCGTTGCCAGACTTGTAGTCGTCACCAACGACGAAGGCGATCAGACTGCTGCCATTACGCTCGACGAAGTACTTGCCACCAGGCTCAATGCGCCATGAGTCTCTCTCGCTGAGCTTGGTGAAGCCATAGTGCTTAAGGTCTTGGGCCATGCTGTCCACTGCGTGGAATACGGTAGGGTTGTCGGTCAAGAAGTCACAGAAAGGCTTAGCGTAGGACTCGGCGTTTTGTGAAGTTGCGAAGATGGGAGCAGGTGTCTCGGACACAGCCTGGTAAGGAGAAGATTGAGCGTGTAGGGTGGCAGATTGCAGCATGTTGTCCAGCTTCAGTTGTTCGAGACGGAGGCATTGCTTGTTGTGCTCGTGCAGGAGCTCGAGTTGTGTGCGGTAGTCTGCATAGGCGGCTCTGTTGAGTTCGGCCTCAAGCTTCTCTTTGATAAGTTGAGGCATGTCGAATGCCGGCGGCGGTGAGTTCATTTGTTGGTGGAAGGATTGTGTTGACGTCTTGCGGGACAGTCCCTGCATGTTCTTGACCATGATGGCTGTGTTGACGAGATGATCTGAGGACTCGTGGAGGCAGGTGAGGAATGAGAATTGACAGGGTATGAGAGAAGCGACTGCAAGAAGGGATGTATGCTGAGACGACAAGAGATATGAAGCGTGTTATCAGCGGCTTCGTGAATGTGTACAGTATGACTGTTCCAGTTGCCCCAGGCACCGCCATCTCATCTGATCAATGACCGAGCTCGACCTGCCGCTCGGACTTAACGTCAGCCAATCACCGTGCCATCGCATTCCGCTCGAAACGGCAGGTGCGGAGTAGCTCCTTCGTTCTTTCCACCTCATCAATCTGCCTGCCACACACTCTCTCTCTCACCTAGGAAGGCACAAAGTCAGCTTCGGGCCCGAGCTGTATTGAGAGAGCCGATTCATCAATGGCTCCTGGTGGACATCACTGAAACCTTGACTGGTACATATTCAGTGCCGCGTGTGACAGACTCTATCACATGGATGGAGTCCCCCACGGCTTGCTTGACTCGCAACTTCCATTTCGTCACAGCCAACATCAGAGTTTCGCATGTCCCGTCTGCCAGCCATGACAGGGATTCAGGAACAGGTTCGCATGCAGCCAGGAACAACCATGTTTCTGCATCTTCATCATAGAAAATCAAGGCAGCCGTCATGTTCCATCTTCCTCTTCTTTCTCGACTCTTGCTGTTTTGTGACTTTGACCGCAATATTTATCCAGCTTCCTCATTAGTAGTTAAAACAAGCCATCGAAACACACCGCTTTGAAGCCTCTCGCTGCCCAAAAGAGCAACACAATCATGTCTCAATCCACGACCACCCCTATCAAGCAGGCCAAGGCACCTGCCGCTCCAGGAAGCGCAAAGGACCCCCTCCACATGATGGAGAAACTAGAAACAAAGACTAAAGCAGTGTATGTTCTATCGTGACCTCGACCATATTTGCCCAAAACGGTTGCACATGGATAGGAGATTATAGTGCATGCAGCTGATCGCCAAATAAACAGAAATGCAAACAATGTTGCCAGAGTAGCCAACAGTCAGCTGGTTAGTGCAGATGATAAACTGCATCCGCTTCTGAGCCTCAAGAATGGAAAGAAGCTCGAGAAATTTCCTGATACGCCAAAGGCTTTGGCTAAACTGAGTGGTTGGTTCTCTTCCTAGCTCGATACTCGTTTGGTCCAAAGTACTGATCTTGTCGTGATTATAGTCATTACTGTTGATGCAATGCTCAGTGCTCTCGAGGCTGATCGCGACGGAAATGAGATGGAAAAGAGGGAGAAGCTGCGTCTGCAAATTGGTCTCAAGCCTAACCCTGCTTAAAGATATACATTCATTCTTGTTGATGCAGTGATGAACGATAGTAGACATGTGAATTCGTAGAACGAAATCATGATACAGAGCAATAATGTCCGAAATGAGACAAGCCACCACATGTGCAAGCATGGGAAGAGAAGTAGATCAACAAAACAAAAAGAGCAACATGGAATGGGATATGTTCTGATTGCGAAAGAAAATGGAGTCATCAATCTGTGCCACCATCACCGAGGTTCCCAAAGTGATTCATGCACACATCCCAAGTGTAGAACGCCGCTATGCAAAAGGAAATATGAAATCAGGGAGAGACACCAGTTCTTGGTCGCGTGTGTTCGGCGTGATATATGCTGGATTACTCGTCATCAAGCTCTTCGGCACCATGACTGTTCGTATTGTTAGCTGGGAGCAGCTGATGGGAATGAATAGACAATGCTTACCCAAGCAAGTTCTTGATGTTGTGCATCTCGTAATGCTTCTTCCTCATGTTCTCAAACTTTTGGTGCTTCTCTCTTTCCTCCTGGGGAATGTTATCGGGAGTCTCGCCATGTCTTGCGCCGTCAATGTCCATTTGGTCGGGATCAACGATGACTCTCTTCTCCGAGTCACTGTGTCTGCGCTCGATCGTGTCTTGCTCAGGCTCTCCAATGTCGAGATCGGGAATATCCACCTCACGGGGCTTCCTCTTCGTAGTGCCTTCGCCTTCGAGAACCTTGGCCTTGTCCAGTTCGTCGACCATCAAATCATCAGGATTGATGTTTTGTGGCTCCTCGTCTTCATCAGGGTCATAGCGACCAACGTAAGGTGTCTTGGGCTCATCAATCTTCATCTTGCCGCCCATCTGGCTCTCGTTGAGGAACAGGTTGCCCTCGTCCCACTTCAGTCTCGGCGATGGGTGTTCTCCTTGGTGGCTTCCATCGACAGCTGATTGACGACGCGAGATGCTGCTGCGAGGATTCGAAGAGTTGCGACGACCGCCTGCATTGATCTCGGTATTCATTTGGACGACCTCTTTCTCGGACATTTCGCGGTTCATGGTAGGGCGGTCAGAGTTTCCATGAGAGTCGGTGTGGATGGCGGTATGTGCGTTGGTTGGCGATGGGGGGCCATGAGAGGAGTGCTCGCCCATGTATGAGCTGTTGTTCTTCAAAATACCTGCCATGCGACTTAGCCAACTAACACGACCGAGTAAGAGTAGCGCAACATACCTTTGGGTCTCTTAGGGACCTCGGGTGAAGGACCGGTAGCTGTCATGATTGCTGTGGATGTAGTGCAAGCTGAAATAATAGCTTGAGTGTAGATGGATGGGGTGCGAAGGTTGATGTAGTCGGTGGAAGAAGTGTTGGTACCTTATGAGGCAGCGGTCAAAGACGTTGTGTTTATCGATTTGAAGATGTCAAGATGAAAGTTAGAGCGAGTGACGCAGACGAGAATAGCCTTCGTTATCTGTGCACTGAGGATTGGCATGAGGCGCACCCGCCAAAGAAACTAAAGGGCAGGTGGGGTGCCAAAGATCGACGTCATGCTGATCATCTTTGCTCGGCTTCGGCCCATGACCATCACGCGTAAACAAATACAGCTCGCTTTTCCATCACATGCTGACGGCCCACGTACCTACAGCTTATAACTCATCGTCTTCCCGTCTCTTTAAAGCATCATCGTTATCTGCACATGGTCGTATTCGTGTATGCTCGCTTGCGACGCCGTTAGCCACCTGAATCCTGCTCGTGAAAACATGCAGTCTTCACACATACGTCTCTAGCTTGCTGGCTATCCCGATACAGAATGCCCACATTGACGCCCAAGAGACTTTGAGGAGAGTAAATGCTTCATCAATCACACTTTGCCTCGAGACACCGCTTCTGCGCTTCTGCGGATAAATTCCGCTCAACTTTTCACTGACTCTACAATCTAGAAGTCGCTCCTAAAAAGAACAAGTTTCTTCCATGACTCTGCCCATCTGCTTGAACATAGCCATTCTTGCCGATGGGCTCCTCACTTTTGCTTGCAAGCCTCTTCAATGTTGCCGCATCTCCATGATTAGCGATGAATCTATGCCCAGAACTCTTCAACCTCCCCACGATATGACCCAGTGCAGGTTCGTTGTGACGGTTGAAATCTACCGTATAAGTCTGTACACCATCAGCAATCAAGCAATCTCGGATTGGCTAGACTACCTTACCTCAATGACGGCTTCTCCTTCGACAGCTTCATCAATTTTGGGTACTATGTTGTCCTCGAGTCTGGAAGGCAGAGGATTACGAGCAGGATAGGGTCGACCATCCGCCCGTGGTCGAGATGAAAGGCAAATGACATGCTGATACGTTAATACACCGCCATTCGCGAGCACGAGGCCATGAGTGCCATTGCCCGCACGCAATTTTCGTGCCATGACTGTGATTGCCTAGACTCAAAAGATCAGCTACGCTACTACGACGCAAGATCATGGAGAGCCCCCACATGCATAGAGTAGTTGTTGCCTGCTCCCCCAAAGCTTGTTAGACCGCCAAGCAGGGTGATGGGCTTTTCAGGCTGCAATATGTCCAGACCCAGATGTAAGCAGGCGAGTTTAGGTACGATGGGAAAGCAGCTGTAGAAATCGAACATGTCTATGTCGGTCTTGCTGAGCCCACATGCCTCAAGTCCAGCGTCCAGAGTGCGACTAATTGCAGGACTCGAGTGGTAATTTGGTCGTTCCCAGAAGTTGTCACTGTCTTGTGTGCCTGCACCTCCAAGCACGTAGATCCACCTGTCCTTGGCGATGCCTAGTCTGCGAGCATGTGAGACCGACGTCAGAACTACCGCTCCAGCGAGATTGATTGTATTGAAAGCATTCATCAGCAGAGGGTCTATTCGAAGTCAGCTTTGCATAGCTCAGAGATCGAGCAGCCGTACACGGGGAACATATCATGCGATTCTTGCTAGAGACGCGACCGATTGTTTCTTCTGTTTCTGGATTTCGAGGAAAGCTCCATGCCAGGGGGTTCTTGTTTGCAACCTGGGCGAATTCAGCATATAGCTTCGCACTTTCGGTGTTATTGTCTTCCAATGATTGGCCTCTCTGAGCACGAAGGCCGTTCTCGAAGAGTGGATATATTTGGATGGGTGCTCCGATTTTATGTCTTGCTCCAATACCCTTGGCCATCTCGTCTACTGAAGGAGCGAAGACTTGAGTCACAGGTTTCTCGACAGGAGTCCAGTTTGGTGGAGGCATAACTCCTGCTTTGGCACAAGCAGCCAGTGATGCCAATGCCTCGCCTCCAGTGACCACCGCCATTGTCGTCTCTCCACGTGCAATCCTGCCAGCTGCTTCATCGACCAGTTTGGCGGGTTGATTACCTGCATGTGGAGAGCAATAACTGTGATTAGGTCGAGCACCAAGTTTTTCAGCAAGTAAGCCGGGTAGATCTGGATATGGCCATGTCCAAGTACGAACGACATCTATACTGTCGATCTTGGATTTGAGAGTTGCGATTACTTGTGATGAGAGACCAGTATCCTGGAGAGCAATGGATATAGCATCAAGCATGAGCTCAGCGGGCTCTGCGGCATGATGAACTCCGAGGTTGCGATTGATTATGTCGCCGACACCGACAAGAACGGGTGTCTCAGACATTGCTTTCGATATCTTGTGTTTTTACGAGAGCAACGGGAATGAGTACAAGTTGGTAAAGGGCAGCTTACTCGAGGTGGAGAAAGCAGGATGCCGAGGTCTGAAGCTTGTGCACGATAATACCTACTTTCGAAGGGCCATGAGCGATGTTTCCGACCACATCATCTTAAGGACTGTTATTGTACAGCATCTCGAATGCTATATCAATTGTGCAATCTTTCCGAAGGCTTGTTATACATCCACTATCGGCACGAGACAACGTTGCGGAAGTGCTAGCGCAGTGAGACTGGAGCGTCAACAGCAGTCGAAATTGAGTCTAAACGACAGATAGTCAATCCCGAATGCGAGCTTGTCATCACAATGATAGTTGCAATTGGTTTGGATTCCAAGATGTGAGATGTTCATGAATGAATTCTCCAAAACATGCTCGCAGCTCGGAGGTGAGTTGCGGAAGCGTCAATGCGCGGAAAATGCCGGGGTAGACAGCATCGCGGTCATGCGTGGAGGCTCGAAAAAAGTGGTGGAATAGTTGGTCCCAAGTCACATCAACAACTACAGCCATGATGATGCCGAGTAGAGGACTGGCGGGCGCTGTCCGTCAAGGCGCCCGTCTCAATCGCAGATTTGTATGATTCCTGTGTGCACAAGGACGAAGATCTGGACTTACCCAAACTAGATCTCGACTCCTTCAAGGCCACTGGCTGCCCTCAATTACCGTTCGACAAGTCGCATCTTCCAAGGCTCTGTCATTTCGCTCGCCGCACATGCTCGTCTTGCCTCAACATCAGCACCCGCTGCAACTCCCGCCGTCTCTGCCGCCACGACCGCTCCTCCACCCACATCCGCTACTGATGCACTTGCGACTAACAGCAATCCTTTCGATATCAGCGATGCCACCGATTATGCCAACCTGCCTGAGAGACTCGGCTTCCTGAAAGATCTCGGCCTTGACTACGGCTGGGGCCCAACTTCTGTGATTGAGTGGTCGCTGGAACACGTGCATGTCCTGTCTGGTATGCCCTGGTGGGCTTCGATCGCCGCAACCGCCTTCCTCTACCGTCTGGCCTTGGTTCCTATGTTCATGAAAGCAAGCGAGAACGGCGCCAAGATGCGCGCAATGCAGCCTATCACCAAGCCTATGAACGACAAGATGATGCAAGCCATGAGAGACGGCGACAGAGTTACTGCCATGACCATGCGCCAGGAACTCATGCAGATCAACAAGGCTGCAGGTGTCAGCACTTTTGGCATGCTTGTACCCAGTGTTGTCCAGGGTGTCTTCGGTTTCTGCGCTTTCCGTTTGCTGCGTGCCATGGCCAACCTCCCTGTTCCTGGTCTCGAGACTGGCGGTCTCCTCTGGATTACCGACCTGACTCAGACTGATCCATACTTCCTTCTTCCCGCCATCATGGGTGGTACCTTGCACATGGTCATGCGCATGGGTGGTGAGACTGGCACTCCTATGTCTGAGAGCGCCAGACCTTTCCTGCTCTACGTCTTCCCTGGTATCGTTTTCATCACCACTGCTTGGCTTCCTGCTGCCCTCAACGTATGGCTTTGCACCACTGGTATCATGGGTGTGACTCAGGTCCACATCTTCAAGCGTCCCGAGATCCGTCGTATGTTCGGCCTGACACCCATGGTCGATCCTGCACAAGCTCAGCGTGATGCTATCGCTGCCGGACTTGTCAAGGAAGAGCCCAAGACCATCGATGTCAAGGCAAAATCTCACCCTGCCGACCAGAGACCCGTTTACCAAGCACCGAACGTAAAGTTCTCCACTAGCTCCGTGCCTCCCAAGCAAGCTGCTTCTGCACCATCTGCCGACGCCGCTGTTCAGGCTCCTCAGAGCCCGTTTGACAGCGTCAAGGAGAAAGGCTTTGGTCTCTTCAACAAAGCCGGCAAGTCATGGGACTCGATGAAGGAGGGCTTGAACGATCAAATCATCAAAATGCGCGGAGCAGGCAAGCCCAAGAGCAAGACACGTTCTGCCGAGTTCATGAAGGCGGCAGAAGACTACGAGCGCAAATGGCAAAAGTTCAACAAGAAATAAAGCCGCTGTCAATTGTACATATATGACGCAAAAACTCTCAGCACTTCTATGGCGCAATATCGGGACATTGGGATGGGGACATGACGGCTGTTTCTACTACTGTAAAATTGTAAAATAGGACTTTGGATCCAGATCTTTATTTCTTGTTGACACTTTCGACCAAGGATTGTGCATTTCGACAGACTCAATTCACTGCTCATATTTTTGCATAAAATGCATAATTGGCTGTGTCAAGATTGCATCAAGCATGCATGGCATGCAGGTTTCTCCGCATTGTCACATGCCGATGACGATGATACGACAAACGCGTCTCGTCTTGCTTTCACTCACACGCTCAGCTCTTCTCACGTATCGAACTTGGAATGCTACCTTGACGTCCTGCTGGCACATCATAACACGCTCACAAAAGCGCGTCCATCATGTCGTTCAGTATCGCAGGTCCAGTAACAGTGCTATCCTCAACCGTTCTGCGCTTGGCCACTTATGTCTTTCTCCGCTGGGTTCGCTTACTATATTGCTTGGTTTCTGGAGTGCTCGCTAACGATACTGATTTAGATTCCCGGCCATGTTTGTTGCACTGCATTCAATGGTCCTCGTTCACTACTAATGTCACTAGGTCGCACCTCCAGTCGTATTGACTGCGTTCGCTATCTATGCGACATCATTCTTTTATCAATTCACTCACACGAGCCCATACGAAGTCGTAGCAGATGAGCTCGATATTATCACCAAGGACATCATTGATCGCGATGACAGTGACGATGAGTTGCTCGTCGATCCCGAGACAGAAGAGCCCCTTCAGGAGATTGATGTCCAAGAAACCATTGTGGTCGAAGAGAAGGACCCTAAGGTTCTGCGCAGTCTCCTGACTGGCTTGCCAAGCCCTAGCTCTCTCTTCTGGTCTGCTGTGACCTTCTTGACTAACGTCGCTCTGTTGGCTATGGTGGCCGATATGGTCTATCGTGCTCCTCTCTTCCATCCATCACACAATCTTTCGTTCGTGCGTGTTGGTCATGTTTCTGAGAACAGCGCAAAGCTTCTGGTCAGAGAGCCACGTACTTCGGAACACCCTGTGCGTATGAGTTACAGATACGCAGGCGAATCGCCTGACGATGGCTTCCGTGACCACGATTCCAGCTGGAAGCACCCTCAAAACGCCATCGATGTAGACGAAAGCACCGACTACACAGGTGTCTTCCATCTGACTGGACTCCGACCTGACACAAATTACCAATACGCTGCATCAAACAACCATACTGGCTTCTTCGTCACAGCACCCAGAATTGGACGTACCGCCCCTCGTAACAATGATGTCTTCACGTTCTTACATTCATCTTGTATCAAGCCCAGATTCCCATATAACCCTCTGCAACACCCTCTCGAGTTCCCAGGTTTCAAGCATCTGGCCAGACTCTTACCTTCGCTGAAAGCTCATTTCATGATCTTCATGGGAGACTTCATCTATGCCGACGTGCCCAAGCGATTCGGCACTGACGCTGAGACATACCGCAGGGAGTATCGCCAGGTGTACTCGTCACCTCAATGGGAGTCCGTAAGTTCTGAGGCTAAGTTACCTTGGATCCACGTCTTGGACGACCATGAGATTGCGAACGACTGGGACAAGAATACAACTGGAGTTTACGAAGCTGCTGTTGACCCATGGCACCACTACCAAGCTTCTGTTAACCCTGATCCAGTTCGTCCCGGCGCGACCTACTTCGCATTTGACCAAGGCCCTGCATCATTTTTCATGATAGACACTCGCCGCTACCGTGAGCCTTTTGACGGTACTGATGGCTCTTACGACAGCGCCAAGGCTGACAGTGGCTACAAGAAGAGCATGCTTGGTGAGCAGCAGCTCAAGGATCTTCTTGACTGGCTCGCAGCTCCTGTTCCTAATGGCGTCAGATGGAAGGTCGTGGTGTCTAGCATTCCTTTCACCAAGAACTGGCGCTTTGGCTCTGAAGACACCTGGGGCGGATACCTCGGTGAGAGACAAATCATTCTCGAGGCCATGTGGGATGTTGGCCTTCGTGGCGGTATCGGAGTTGTCGTCCTCAGTGGTGACAGGCACGAATTTGCTGCCACATCTTTCCCGCCACCTACAGAAGACAAGGTCGCTGGCCTAGATACAGCTGCAGGAAAGCTGAAGACCAAGAAGTGGCCAATCAGTGCGACAGTTCATGAATTCAGTGTCAGCCCACTGAGCATGTTCTACCTTCCAGCCCGCACATACAAACAAAAAGACAACGACGACGTGTGTGTTAAGTGAGTACAGCGATTTGCTTTGGTGTCTCTGAAGCAACAACTGACTCGTCTAGGTACATGCCCGACGGTAACTCCAAGTTCGGCGCTCTCAGTATCAGCACACCACCCACTTCTGATCAATCAGAGCTCAAGTATCGTCTTTTTATTGACGGTCAAGAAGCGTGGAGCCACAAAATTCTCACTCCTCCTGTGGTACACGGTAGTGGTCGCGGTAAGGACGCGTTGTGGGGTTGATCGATGTCACGCGAAAAATGATGGTTATGATGGTACTGTATTGAAATGCCGTGCTTCTGCTGGTTTTGAAACGGTAGTGAGCAAATGATTCTATCCGTACTTTGGCTGCAACAGGGTTGTTAGTTTTAGCGTGCTTTCATGACATATCAATTCTTCAAAATATTGCCCAATGCTTTGCTAGAAACAACTACTGATGGGTGACGTGAGTTGATCAACCTCTATTATCGGATTCAGGTCCGTCGGCTATTTTGTCCTGCTCCGACTTACTAACCAAGGGTTCCTTGACCTAGCTTCTTCTAAACCTCATCTCTCTTTCAACTTCGAAACAATGTCGCAACCACCTGATCTTGGTTTTACCACAGCGCTGCCCAAAGTAGAGCTTCATGCTCACTTGACAGGTAGTATCAGCAGACAAAGTCTACACAAGATATGGCAGAGGAAGAAAACCACAGATCCATCTTTTGATCTGGAGGATCCGCTGAAAGCTATACCAAGCGCTACAGATGGCTCAATCAATGTTGCCAGGTAAGGAAACAGGATGGCTCCTTAATTGTAAGAATGGTCTAAGCCAATAACTCTCAGCTTCTTCCCGATCTTCGACAAGTATATCTATGCTTTGATCTCTGATCAAGAAAGCATACGACATGCGACTACGTCTGTTCTGGAAGACTTCCAAGATGATGGTGTTCGCTATCTGGAGCTTCGAACCACACCTCGCGCAATACCGGATGCTGGAATCAGTAAGGAAGATTACGTCGCTTTTGTCCTGAAATCCATGGATGACTTCAAATTATCGGCGAAAGAGGACATTGCGAATGCTCCGCCTTACGACAAACTGCACGCAACACTCATACTCTCGATCGACCGCAAAAACACGATTGAAGAGGCCATGGAAGTCGTAAGTCTGGCAGTGAAATATCGTCATCTCGGGGTCGTTGGTATAGATCTGTGTGGCAACCCCGCACGCAAACCCGTCTCTCATCTACGGCCAGCATTTGCCGAAGCTCGAGCCCAGGGCCTTGGTATCACGTTGCACTTTGCAGAGATTGCTCAAGAGGATCCTAGTGAGCTGGAAGAGATGCTATCATGGCAGCCGCAAAGACTAGGACATGTCATCCACGTACCCGAAGAACTACGAAAGGTGATCAGAGAGAAGAAACTGGGGCTTGAGCTATGTCTAAGCTGCAATGTTCTTGCTGGTCTCAGCGAAGGCGGGTTCGCAGCTCATCACTTTGGCGAGTGGCAAGATGCTGGTGTGCCTATTGCCTTGTCTACCGATGACGTTGGCATATTCGAGTCGACCCTGAGTAACGAGTATCTGCTTGCAGCGCTGAATTTTGATCTTGACAAAACACAACTTGTCGAGCTCTGTAGAGGTGCTGTTGATTGTATTTTCGGCGGACAAGCTGAGAAAGAGAGGATCTCGGCGCTGCTTGTGGGATATTGGTCGTCGTCTTGTGTCGGTAACCTTCGACCATAGGATCATTGACATACAACATCTTCTCCGTAGGCTAAACTATTACAATTCCGCGACTGGTTCTTCTCCCCTTGATGTAGAAGGGCTTTTACAAGCTGTCGAAATGCATGATTGCGAATCAAATATAAGTCTGTCCATTGAGATAACCTTCATCAGGAAGCTGTTTGTGGAGGCCGTATTCTCTACGAAAGTTTGTGTATCTCTGCGGCTCCACTGTGACTGTCTTCAGCACACGTGGGAATGTTGAGTTCTTTTTACACTTTGGCGTATGTAGTTTTTGCATCGCCTTGGCTCCGCGGTTGCCTAGAACAAGTGAAAGCAGCAAGGAATTGGTATGACTCAATGGCGACGCGTGACTTCCCTCGATTTCATTGTTGAACAAATGATTTGGACACTGTTGTTGTCATTCACAAATCTCACCAACGCAAACCGTCGAGATCTCACATTCATCAGCACAACTCCACCGTTTGTCATATTTATAGAGGACTCTCAACTCCAACAGGTACCTTCTCCTCTCATCAACTATCAACCAAGGGCAAAGATCCCAGACCTCGAGTTCTAACATACGTCCACAGCTTTATCACACAGCCAACCAGATCGACCCCTCAAAAGATGGAAGATTACAGCAAAGGTCTCTGGCAAGCCGCAAGAGTCTAGTAAGATCCTCCAATACCACGCCTCTTTGTGGTCGCTAACGAGTGCATAGTGAAATTATTGCGAGCCATCCAGAAACAGTTGTATTGATGTCCACTCGCAAGAAGGACCCAACCCCATTCTTCGTCAACAAAGCCGTCCTATGCCACTACTCGGCGTTCTTCGACAGATTCTTCAACGGACAATGGAAAGAGAGCCGGAATCCCCCGCAGGAGATCAAGGTCGACCTTTCGCAAAAGAACCTTCGACTTCTTCATGCCTGGCTGTACACTGGCCGCATTCTCGCAGAGTTTGACCCCGACTCGATCATCGCATTATGGCTATACGGTGACTACATCGACTCACTGGCTCTTAGACGCGCTGCTTTGTCACATCTCTACGTAATGTCGCCCGGAGAGGGTCTGATCAATTATGAGTCACTTCACAGGAGCAAGATCTGGACCGAGCATCGAGGCTCTCCTCTCTACCGTTGGATCGTCACTTGTTTCGCCATGCACTGGCACCACAGTATGGACAAAGAAGCCGAAGATCCTCACAAGCAGTACAACATCCCCAACAGCTTCTTCTACGACGTGATGAAAATAAGATCGGAAAATGAGCACATGATGGATAGAGGCGAGATCATGGGTGATTGTCCCTGTTGCAATAGCATTTGCAGATTCCACGAACATCCGAATGATGAGGAAAGAGAGGCTACTTGTGAAGCCGGTGAATACGAATTTCTTGCTACAATCCCTCATGACGATGAAGACGACATCGATGCAGATAGCGAAGAGGCAATTGGCGAGCACGAGAATCAGGAGGTCGACGTCGAGGTGAAAGAAGGACACAAGGAGATTGAGAGCGACGGCATCAAGGATACTGAAATGGGCACCAACGGCAAGCGTAAGGCACACGGCGATGAACAAGAAGAGGAGGTTTCGACAAAGAAGCACAAGCAGGAAGAGGCAGAATCCTGATCGAATGTCGACCTTCTGCACCACAATAGCGCTCTTCCAGCAAAACATCGGGGTAGTCATCACATCGCACGATCCTATGGAATTCAGGAAGATATTTTTTGGAGAGCAACAGTCTGATAGCTCTCGATAAACACACTTCTTACCCAAGAAAGATTGTGCTTTTTTGTGATGTGCATTTTGCTTTCCGCCGCAAGCAGGGTATTTAGGAAGTTGCAGACATTATAACACGAATTTGTATCAAATGTATCAAAATCAAAAAGAAAGAGGAAAGGAGATGAGCAAAAGAAGATGTCGCAGCCGTGAATCGAACACGGGGCTCGTGCATGGCAAGCACGAATTTTACCACTAAACCACTGCGACTGTTACACGTTCACGTGATGTGTGGCTTTCAGCTATGACCAGACTTGTCCACAAGCAACAAACGATTGCAGGTCGCAAATGAGGAACAATCATTCATCCGTGCTCTCAATTGTCTAGGATAACTTGGTCTATCTGTGCATCTAAGAGTCGCCTTCCCAAAAGTTTGCGCATCCAACAAGATCATCAGCGTTGATGAGGGTGGCACCTTCATTCCAGAGCAGACGCCAGATAGCGTTTCTGTCCTTGATGGGCCAGTTAGGAGTTTCCTACGATGTAATGTCAGCACATGTATCAACACAAATATGCATCAAGGCCTACCCAGTATCTGGTGCCAATACCCCTGGAGCTAGCAGTGGCAATCTGGCCACGCAACTTGGCCAACATAGTGTCGTTGAGCTTGCCGTCCTTTGGCCAGCCGAAAGATTGATAGAAGCTGGTACTTGCGATGGGAGAGATATATTGTGTGATGTTCATGTTGGCAGTGGCATTCAGAGTGGCCAAAGGTCCATCGTAGAAGTAGTCGCGGTTGGTCTGGTTTTGGACCTGGTTCAAGGGTGTGTTTCCAGTTCCAATGACAGTAACAGTTCCGTTAGTGATAGCAGAGCCGTTGTACTTGGTGAGCCAACCGCCCTCGCGGAGAGGCTCGAGAGCGCGAACAACATAAGGCCAGGTGGTGTTGCCATCGGTCTTGACATCAACAAACAAGTAAAGAGTCTGGCCGGCCGATGTATCGAAAACACCGTTGTGAGTGGGCGCAGTCACAAAGGGAGAGCTTGGGTTCTGCTTCTTGAGAACAGAGAGGATGGGCTGAATGTAGAGAGAGTCGAATGTGCGAGCGTAAGTGAGTGCAGATTGCTCGTGTCCAACCTGTGGAGCGTGAGTCGAGATTCATCAAAATGTAGCTGACACTTCGATAGCCATGCGATTGTCAATTGGAGCGTGACAGGGAATACGTACATAGAGTGTGCCATTGTAAAGCCACACATCAGCCTCGACTGAGATCACACCATTCGAGAGAGCAGTCCAGAATGGCTTAGCTCTCCAGTAGTCGTTGTGACTGTGGATTTGCTGTTGAATCATATTAGTGTTGCCGTACTCACGTCGATCATTCATGAATTGTTACCTTGGGCATGATACCCTGAGTCAGATCTGTAGGATACTACATGTACAATCAGTATGTTTCTAGTATGGAAGACATTGCGCCACTATAGCCACAACAAAAACCAATACTTATCATATCACATGTGAGGTATCAGAACAAAACTGCTCGAGCCGCACGATACAATATGAAAATTCGGGTTCAAATCTCATGCAGAGACTGAAACACCATCTAGTGTGTTGTGTGCGGTGCTGGTGGTATCTTGTCCACTCACAGTGTACAGAGAGCTATTGCTGACGGCGAGGACATTCTGGATATCCTGCGAGAGAGCAATATCTGACTGGCCCATAACCAACGGGGCCGCGAGGAGAAGTAATGCCGCGAACATGATTGCTAATGATAATAAGATAGTCAATGCAGTTTTTAGATGATGGCGCATTATCGAGAGGACATAGGTTGCATCTTATATGGTTACAGGTCGCGGCGTCGAGATGGACGGCAAAGATGCTGGGAAAGTGTATTGAAGCAACCCTATGACGCTTTCCAGAGGAAAGACCAATGGGAAACTCCACGTGCCTGAGCAGGAAGGTCCACCCCAAACAACTTTCGATTTGATCACTGCCACGAGTTTGAGGAAACGGCTTTGAGTGGAAGACAACCCGGGCCGGCATTCTTGGCTGTCGATCATGAACCCTCAATCCCAAGCCACTTCTCTCCATCGAGTATCCCGACCTGCATTGACATATAAAGTACTCCCATCAGGCTCGAATAAGTGATGGTACAGCGCGTTTGAGATACGAGACACGTCCTCGAAGACTGGTTGCTTTGCAGGGTTTCGCATATTTCGACGCGTCGCCGTGTGAGTCTCGAAAACGCGCCTTCAAGTTGCTGTTCGATGCCGTAACGACCTCGAATTCTTCAATCGAAACAAGTTTGGCTTTTCGACTGCAATTCTGTCTGACTGCGAGTTCACTCAACCTCTGAGTGCTCGTGCGGTCGACCAGAATGTGTGCACACAGGGAAAGGAGTTCTTGACGTGCTCGAAAACAACGTTTTATTGTAGTGTAGTGTTCATTCGACTTATAAGAACCGAACGAACATGTTCTGTGCACCGCGTCTCACCTAAACAATGCGTGTAGAACAGATTTGCGCAATTATATAGAAGACATGAGAGACGCTCTGTTGATGTGGTTTGATCTTTACCTAGATTCCTCGTTGCGAGTCATGCTCTTGCTTCTGATGTCAGCACATGACTGATCAAACATCAATGACTTCCGCATCCGGATAGCAACGGTCCGAGGTGTTGGGCGATCGCAAAGAGCACAAGGAAGGCGATGATGTCGTTAGAAATGCGAATTCTCAAAACTAGGTAGCCACGACGGACTCAATAGTACTCGAACCAACAACTGAGATAGAGATCGACGTTGGTCAGCTATAAAGTGAAACTGCGGCGTCGGAACAAATAGATTGATTAACGACGAGTCCAAAAGTTTGCGCGTGCGGGCAGTCACAAACACCGCGCTCTCTTAGCCACAGCATCTTTGCGACAATCGTGTGCACATGTTCTTCTTCTTCTGCTATGATCCATGGCCGGTCTTCTTAACTCCATCGGAGAAGGGTTCACAGGAGGAATCAAGCGAGCCTACGACACACTCGTAGGCCACGACTCGGACACCAAGGTGAGGCGTCATGAGTAAAGCAATGCCACAGACACTGATCTAGTGTCAGGGTGATGCCCAGCCAAGTGAAGACAGCAGAGCAGAGTCGACGTACCACACTTCGATAACGAGGTACGCCCCCACCTGGAATCCGATCAACTCGCGCAACCTGACAATGTTCCCACAGTCCAGAAGTCCACGCCCGAACCAAACGCCTACGCATTCAACCCGCTACGGAACCAAGACAAATCGCGTCGCTGAGACAGTAGGCCATATCCACGGAACTCTTCGAACACTAGCCTGACCCAGTCATCCCAGCCCAGAGACACGGCCGCGAAACAAAAGAGAATCTATACACTCCAGTCCCTCTCAAGGAAGAGTCGCATCTGCAAAAGAGTACCTATATCACATTAAGCCTTCTTCGAAGTCACCCGTCTGACCACATTCAGCCACCCAGCAGAATCGTCAAGATCTAGACAAACATTCACGCATCCGAGTACCGGTCACGAGCGAGGCCAGCAACGACTTAATCAATCTCGCGCAGTGGCCAGTGCCGATGAGAAGAGATTGTTTCGAGATTCACTTCCGTATGAGAGACCGACTGTGCTCGAGACCTACCCTGACTGATGCTCTGCAGCTCAACGCAAGGCTCTACTCTTATCCCCATACCGAAGGACGATTGGGCTACCATGAATAACACGAAAAGAAAGGTCGCTGGCAGTAAGGGCTTCAAGCCAGGAAATACCTTGAACCGATCGGGCCCTGGTTTGAACACTTTATCTATCGTTAATCATCGAGGCGCGAACGTCTACGAAAACAGTGCCAAGCGTCAAAAGACAAATCACGGCTTCTCGCACGATGACTCTGACGACATACTAGGAGATCCATTTGGAAATCGCGGTCTACAAGGACAACGTCCAACGTCGCGGAGGCCATCCAGCATCATCAGCCTGAACAGTCAGAGTCAAGAAGCTTCCAGCCAGAAAGCCGATCCTTTTACGCATAATGAAGTGCGAGATGTACATGGAAAGCTGAACTCCAGCAAGAAAAAAGGTCGCAAACCCAAGACTGGTGCAACACTACAGAGCTCGCCCCGTCCAGGTGGGACTTTCACTGATCCTGTTTCTGTCGACGATAACGACGATGTTCAGATTCTTGGTGACCAGCGCAGTCCACCGCGATCTACTCGTCAGCCAGCCGCTCAGAGGACATCTTACGGGGTGGTCGATGGTCAAAACACGGGAAGGTCCAGAGCACAAGAAGTCAGAAACCATGCGAAGCCTGCCACCCAGGTCCTTGATCGCGTAGAGGTTGAAACGCCTCGCTCACCTCTTCTTACCGAGACGTTCGTGAGAGACGACGGAGAACCTGATCTGGCTCCAGTGGCGGACCAGGCTCAACCAAAGTTCAAAAACAGGATGCAATCGACCTCGAATACTGTCAGAGCCAAACAGGATCAAAAACTTGTCGAGGAACTAAGTGAAGATGAACTAGCACGTGAACCCACGGTGCAAACCTCAACCGAAAAGGTCAGGCGCACTACAGTCCAGCAATCGCCGTCTCCCAATCGCATCACTTCTACGCACTTTACTTCAAAAGGACGAAAGTCTGGAGCCCGGGAAGCAAGCAATATTCCCTTGAAGTCGCTTCGTATGCAAGCCGGCAACTGGGAAAACTTATTCCTCCTCTACTCATGGGAGCACAAGCTCATCCAATTTATCAAGAATGCCGAGACGCTGTACCATGAAGGGAGTAAAATCCAGCTTAGCAGCAATCACGCCCAGACCGTGTTTTGCAGCACGAACAGCTCACCTGCCGTCAT
Source organism: Aureobasidium sp. M94-06E (assembly GCA_037040395.1). Lineage (NCBI taxonomy): Eukaryota > Fungi > Ascomycota > Dothideomycetes > Dothideales > Saccotheciaceae > Aureobasidium > Aureobasidium sp. M94-06E. Next base: position 307,932 of record JAXQGV010000152.1, on the reverse strand, counting down.
TCTAGTTGGGTCCGCTGACAAAGTCTCACGCGGTCGGATTTGGTTCGAATTCGATACAGCAGATGATTACGATTTATTCATGGAGGCCGTCGATCACATGAACAACAGAGCTAAAGTCAGGGACTTAGCAGAGTAAGTCACGATACTCGCGTTGACATTCAATGCTGATAACCTTGCAGGGACAAGTTCGCGAACGTGTGCAAGTCTTCAGAGGCACATTTCACGCCAGCAATCGAGACAACTGACCCTGAACTCCAAGCCATGAGTCAACGGCAAGGTCAACAAAAGATTCGAGAACGGGCTTTGGCGGCACAAAGAGGATTTTCGCTGCCTGAGTCTCCAGATCAAGTACCCACACCTCGGTTAACTCGTGCGATGAGATCTGATTTCACCAATCAACCAGCTAGAGAATCAGCACAGGACCTCTCTTTGCCACCACCTACATCTCGCATCGAGCAAAGTACACCCGTGAGAAGCAGTCGGAGACTTCAAAGCAAGGACAACGGCAAGACTGCGGTTCCTGCAGAGCCCGAGATTGAGCGCTGGACTGTGAAACATGGTATTCCCAAATGGGACGCTCCGCTAACCTACCCTCCTGCTGGAACAAACAGAACCACGATTGATGCTGAAGACATTGCACGACTGGACGATGGCGAGCTGCTCAACGACAACATCATCTCATTTTGTCTTCGAGAAATGCAGGAAAACAATCCAGATCTGAAGGGCAAGGCCCACATTTTCAACTCGTTTTTCTACTCGTCTCTCACCACTTTACCGTCAAGAAAGAGAGGGTTCAACTACGAGGGTGTCAGACGTTGGACAAGAAATATCGACTTATTCAGCCATCCATATGTTGCTGTCCCGATCAACACGCAGTACCACTGGTTCCTCGTGATCATTTGCAATCTCGACAAGCTTGAGCGGAAATTGAAGCTGGATGGTCTTGAAGATGAACAAGAAGAGTCTGAAGCTGAGCCTGAGTCGGCTGTCCAGGAGCCTGTACAATCGCAATCAACGGTTTCGAACGACGTCGAGATTCCCGAGTCACCTCAAGAGATCAAAGAAGACGGTCTATCGCAAGGGGTGAAGCGCATCTCGTTAGACGCATCACAAGAACAAGAAGAGGACTTACCCCCTGTCAGCAAGTTGAAGCCCATTTCGCGCAAGGGTAAAAAGCAAGCACCGCCGCTGCCAAAGGTGGACCCAGATACGTATGTTCTATCATTCAGCTCTCAGTGAGATTTATGTGTACTGACAGAAAACAGGCCTGCTCTGATTATTCTCGACTCTCTTAGCGGCACACACTCTCAAGAAGTCAAGAATCTGAAGCAATATGTCGTCCATGAAGGTCGCGACAAGCGAGGTCTTGAATTTGAGTATACCGAACTCAAAGGAATGAATGCTCGCGGTCTGCCCCAGCAAACGAACTTTTGTGATTGTGGCGTTTACCTGATCGGCTACATGGAGGCTTTCCTGCGTGACCCTGCTGAGTTCGTTCGCAAGGTCATGTCTCGCGAACTTGACCACAACAATGACTTTGCCGACTTTGATCCATCGAAGAAACGAGCAGAGATACGTGATAGGCTAATCAAGCTTGAGGAAGAGCAGAGTCTTGCCAGAAAACAGAAGAAGAAAGAAAAAGCGCGTCTTTCGAAGATGGCCAAGCAAGACACTATTACCACAAGTCCACCTCCGATGTCTAAGCAACTGAGCTCGCCGATGAAACCTCTCGAGGCGCAGACAGACTCTAGGATGGTCCAGAGTTCGCCCATGAAGCCACCCCCACTGCCAATGCGCCAGCAGAGCCCTCGCGAGTTGAGCCCTCTCAAGTCAAGTCCGTACAACAAGCCTTTCTCTCGGGGTTCTACACCAACGGTGAATCGCTCTTTAGAGGAGGAGATGTTGTTCGGCGATACTGGAGAAACCGCCGGCGACTCCGGCGAGCGTACCGGAGATGACAATAACGACAACTACAGCTATCAGCAGAGCGGCGACTACTACAATCAGCCTGGCGCTATCCGCACCACGATGGATTTCACACATGAGCTCGAGCAAGCAGCTCGAGATGCCTCGCAGGTAGACTTGGAAGAAGAACAAGATTCTTAGTGGCGATAGCATTGGAGTTTGGCAAGAGAGAAGTCGTGGTGCAAATATTGCGTTTTACCAGCATCGTCATACAAGATCAGGAGGATGAGACCATCCTCACTGCGGAAGAATTCTTGGGGCTTGTGACAAGCCAAAACGTTGCTTATGTCTATACCGAGGCATTTCTTGCTCAACAATGAATACATACTTTTCTTTTCCACATGCAGTCCGGGTCCCGAGTACGAAATGCACGGGGCAGATAACGTTTACATCCATTTTCGTGTGATCGCAAAGCAGCGGGCTGGTGAACTCGAGCAGTCGTGCTGTCCGACCGTGAAATCTTGGTGCTTAGGGATAATTAAGGAGTTCCGTTATTTGGCAAAACTGAATGAGCAGACCGGGTACACATCAATATCCATCATGTCTATGTTCTATCCGCTCTACACATGTACTTCTGTGGATGTATACTCGTTCTCTAGAGAACATTTTGCATTTTTATAGTAGTTAGCCGATAGGGTGTTGATGAATGAGATGTGCAGGCTTGTGAATTCTGTGCATATACCTGGCTCCACGACATGGAAGTAGGACATCAGGTTCTTGTAACACAAAGCCAACTCTGCCTTTTCAAATAGGAAGGGATGTACAAAGATGCAGCTATGAAATTGCAAAGTGTTTTGATGGAAATGGAGGGTGTCCATTGAGAGTTTGACAGCCCACATCAGAAGTTTGAGCTCTCAATGGACAAGCCAGAAGATCAGTCTTGCACTCCGCATTTCTATAGCATCACAATGAGACAAAAGACGATGTTGGGAGCACATGAGATACCAAAGAATGAATTCAAGGTGTTGTGGTTCTAAGTCTGTCTAATCATGATCTTCGTGTCATGCTTGCGTGCTTACTTCAATGTCGTAATGGTCGTGTGTGTCTGGCGTTTAGACAGCGCTCTTCAGAGGCTCGCCCTCATTACCTCCCTGCTGCTTCAATTCTCGTGCTCCTTGCTGAGGTCCTGAGCAATCTGACCGTTGCCGAATCTACCGCCAGTAGGGTCGATGCTCTCTTCAGGCTTCTCTTCATCATCCCAGCCTTGCTCTTTTGCGAGTGTGTTAGCACTGATTCAATATTCAGGACTGCTTGAGAAAAGGCTTACCCTCAGGCTCGCCGCCAGACCATCTGGCCAGCTTCTCCTTTCTGAAAGCGGCGTAGTCCCACTCCTTGTCTTCGAGGCGCTCGACGCTATCGGTCCAGATGTAGGTCTGGGTCTCGACCTCTTCGCCTTCGACGTTGCCTTCTCCAGTGGCTTCATCACCCTCGGTCTTCAGCAGACGCACACGCACGGTCTGAAGCTCGTACTGGTGGCCCTCAAACATGTCAAGGCGGTAGATGTCGCCGTCGGTGAGGCCAGTGACGTAGGTGCCGCGGACAGAGTGGCCTTGCTGAGGAATGACACCAGGATAATCGCAGTACTTAACGCGAGAACGCTTGTGATTGTGGAGGATGGCAGGAGTCTGGGTGACAGTTTGGACGTTGTATCTGCTGACTGTGGAAGTGCCGAAGATGACGTTGTAGAGAACTTCCTGAGCCATCAAGGTGCCTTTGGATGGGCAAAATGTTAGTCGAAACGGGGTCTACAAGAGGGGAGTTATTGTGTTACCGTAGAAGAAGGCAGTACGGGTACCCATCTTGGTTTGTGCGTGCTCGTTGCGGTTCTCAAAGGTGTAGTCTTCAGGCAGGTCGTCGTCCTGATTACCGTAGAACTTCATGGCGTAAGAATTTAGTTGTAACAGAGAAGGATTTGATGAATAGTTGTGATGAATGGAATTGTGATAGATGCAATTCCGACGACGAGAGATGTGCGAGAAAGGGAAGACCTACATGATATATATGCTGAGGAAGGAGCTAAACGATGCGTCTAGAAGATACTAAAGGCAGCAAGCAACGAGACCAAAGACACAAAGAATTATGAGTTATATCAAATGAAAGACCTACGATGCTAAGTGTTGTCTCTAGCTCTTTGTTGACAGTGATGTAGCCAGATAGAGAGCCTCTCCGTTATCGCCGCGATAAGACATGCCCGCCAAATTGTGGCTTGCGAATTCACTGTGTGGCTTGTCCTGTGGCGGTGAATATGGGGCTCCTCCGTAGGGCTGAACAATCTCGACTTTCAACAACAGCCTTTCTCTGACGACCCCTGATAAATTTGAAGAATTTCCATAACGTCCCTTTTTCCTTGACTTTTTGCACACTGCCACAAGTTCGATTCTTTATTCGTAGTTGTAATGACGCCCATCTGAAGACCAATTCCTCGTTCATCTTCCAAGTTGCGTCTCCTGACGACTGTCGACGACAAGCTCTTACGCCAAGCACTAGTCTCTTGGACATCCCGACTGATTGGTGTCTATTTGGTTGAATGAGCGCAACCATCTCAAAGGCCATCAAAGAAAATACCATACCACCAGGAAAGAAGCCATCTCGTTAACACAAACGAGAGTCAGCCACCATGGGCATCATCTCTTGGCTCATCACGCATCTTGCTCCGATCTTTCTTGTCACCTCACCTGTCACCAGTTATGCAGACCAGATCTATTCAATCCATCGTACGAGGTCCTCAGCCGGTTTCTCACTCGACATACCCCTCATCATGCTGGTAGCGTCAATCCTGAAGTGGGTCTAATACGTGTCAAAATTGAGCTTAAAATATGCTCAATATCTGAGATCAGCCAACTAACAGGGTCATAGACTTTTCTACTGGCTTGGAGCCCGCTTCGATTTATCTCTTCTCTTGCAGGCTGGGTTGATGGTTATTGTGCAACTCGTCCTCCTTCGAGTTGCTCTGCAGAATCGCCCACTCGCCAGTGCTGCCAACAACATTCATCAACCATTCGCAGCATCCAGAGAAGGCGATACTCAGATCAAGCGTCCTTTCGATTTCTGGCAATGGAAGCAGGCAAAGCCATATTGGATGTTCCTGGCGTACTTCAGCGCAACTTTGTTGGTCCTCCAGATTCTGTTCGGTCGGTTGGATTCATACGTCGCACTTCAAGGTTATGTGGCTTTGGGAATTGAGGCTACTTTGCCCCTCCCTCAAATCATGTCGAACCAGAGAAATCGCAGCTGCAAAGGCTTCCGTCTGAGCGTTCTCGCAAACTGGCTGTTGGGTGATGCGATGAAGATGTCCTTCTTCTTCCTTGCCGAGAGCACCATCCCTTGGTCGTTCAAGCTCTGTGGTATCTTCCAGGCATGCTGCGATTCTTACCTTGGAGTTCAGTACTTGATGTTCGGTGAGGGGCCTGTCGATAGCATCGAAGGTCTTGCGAAAGAGATGAAGAATTTGAGTTAAGCGACAATCATACGATGATACGTTTATGGACGAGACACATGGACTTATCGAGCACAAGCCCGCCGAGTGTGGTCGGAAGGCAGCTCGAATGCATGACATTTCCCAGCATCTGTGGCAGCATCTTGGGTCGATCATGCTACGATCTATTGTACAAGAAGCAGTGTCTTTATCATATTATATGCCTCCTATAGATTTTGAGGAAAATACATGTGGATACTCTGTACTGACTCGACAGTGACTTCTCGATGCTCAACAGTTGTCATCTCTGGTCTGACGTTCGAAGCTGTCCTATCAAAGTCTAATTGCAGGCCACACAGTTCGACCGCGCGAGCGACCAATCGAGTCCATTAATCTTTGCTACAAGCCTACATGGTTCGACATTAGAAAGTCAATTCGCGTTATCTTCCATCACAATAGGCATCAGGGTGCGTTGGTTGGACCACGGTCTTGTGACTTGGGTTCATGTCGAGCTCTCCTTCAAAGCTCGCGCATGCACCCACGAAAGCTCTCGTCTTCGCGTGTCCTCGGTTCCTGACAGCAATGCACCACAGGATGCAGCTTCCAGACTATCATTACTCACCCGATCATAGATCCTCATCGGAGCACTATAGCATACCATGTACTATGAACATTAACCATCACACAACAGCTAACGAGTATTCCATGGCCATGGGCAGTCAATTTCAGACGACATCTGACCATCTCTATCAAGGGGTGGTCACGAACCGATGCGATGTTGCTCCCATTTATGCTACAGCAGGTCCATACGTGAACAATGATCCCAGACAGCCGTGTCTTGGTTTGTACTCGGAAGTTGCAGATCCAAGTCGCATACAAGAGACGCATATACTGGAACAACCAGTTTTCCAGCAGCTACCACCACGAAGGTTGGTATATGGACAGCCGTTTTTCCAGTCGTGTAACTTCCCGGAGTCTGAATTGAGTTATCAAGCAAGCTCAAAGACAACAATGTCGCAGCAAGCTCGGAATCGGCATGGTGAGCTCTATAAATGGGCATTGGAGGCAGCTTGATTGACGGTTGAGCAGTGTATCCGTATCCAGCAGAGCAGAACTTCGTACCACATTACGAGTTTGAGCTGGCGAGGCCGATGGTGCATGGGCCAACAGGAGCGATTTCGGCCGCCAAGGCGCAAAGCACGACAGACGACATGCATCGATCAGATAAGATCATGTTCTACCCATCTACCCTCGGTCTCCAAAACCACAACCCGAACATGACGACTCTTGCACCATCTCAACCACAAGCTTCGTCTTTTTATTCCGCCACCACACAGGATGGCCCATCTGTCGCTCTGTTCCGCGCCGCTGGAGATGGCGCTCCGCCTCAGCTGAAGAGAAGCATCGGATCATTGGACAGCACAATGGATGCCCAGTAAGTCACTATCTTTCTCGGATCAATCCGGCAGTACTTGTGAATAGAGGCATGATTACTGACCATATGCTTGCAGTTCGCCCATCTCAGCCGCATCGCCCGACGACGCACCACCTGGCAAGATCGCCATTCCAGCCTTGAAGCGTCCCCGCAATGATTCGGCCGTCAATAATGGCCCGCTCAGTAGAGATGTCGTGCTCAAGCCTCGACCAAAGCCTGGTCGCAAGCCTATGGCCGACCAGAATGACTCTTCGGACAAGCGGAAGACCCAGAACAGAATGGCTCAGCGCAATTTCCGCGACCGCCGTGCTCAGAAATGCAATGATCTTGAAGTTGAGAATCAACAATTGAGGCAAAGTTATGAGACCGACCGTTCTGCCTGGATGGAACAGCTCAGGCAGCGCGACGCCGAGAATGCGTCACTTGTCGCTCAGCTAGCAGATGGCAATGCTAAGTTGGCTCAAGCCGATCTTGAGAATCGTCAGCTCAAGGAACGCATCGCTGAGATGCAGAGGGAACTTGGTACGTTTTATATCACTCTGCTGTCAAAACCCATCCACTTGTGCAGCCTTTTCAGAAGAAAAGTTCTCCTCTTCACGCGTCAAACTTGCTCAAGTCATGTCTTCAACGAATCAGAACCATACTAATACTTCAATCTAGATGCCGCCAAGGCCCGTCATGCCAATGCTCATGCTCATCCTTCCCATCCTCAGGTATTTGTCCAATCGCCAACTATCCCGTAGTGGTCATCATGCTTACATGGTCCAGCGTTCTGTTGTTGCTTCGAACCTTGTTTCATCTGTTCATCAAATTCTTACACCACCATCGGACCATGATCCTCATGACGAGTATGAAGTCGACTTCACTAACATATATGCATCACGCAAACCATCTGCATTCACATCTGGACTTGGTACAGACGAACATTGCGGTTTCTGCAGCGATGTAGAGAATTGCATCTGTCGCCAACAAGAAGAGCTCAACAACAAGAGTCTTCCCAACCTTCCGCCTATTGACTCATCGCGTGCTATCACGCAACCCAAACTGTCCTCTGACGTCTCCACCCCCAGTTTTCTGGAGGCGCGAACTGAAGCCTCTGGTCCTGGTACCTGCGATATGTGTCTGGCTGATCCTGAGAAAGCCAGACAGTGCAGAGAGCTCGCTGAAGTCGCTTTCAAAGACAAGGAAGCCGCAGCATCACGTTCTGATGACTCCGGCTCCAAAGATATTGGCACCGTCACCCTTCGACGTCTCAAGCAGCTTGACTCAAAGCCTCGCGAGAGAACTTCGTGCTCTGACTTCTTCCAGCAAGCACAACAGAGGAATGTCAGGTTCAGGCGTGACGACTATCAACAGATCAAGCATGTGTATCGTCTCGATGGTCGATCCCAACATTCTCCTTACATGGAGATGGATACTCAAGACGCCGCTCATGCTTTGGCTGCTCTTTCGCGACAGGATACCAGGTCTGGCATGGACCGCCAATCTTAGTTCTGATGCGATAATCTTGTTCATGATCAACGTTAAAATGATAGATTGTTGGAGGCGTTATGAGGACAGTTCTGCTTTTTTCTTAGAAGGAGTTTGGGGAGTCGCTGACGCCACCTCAACATGTTTGGGGTCTCTTCTGCTTTTTTTTTCTGTTTATATCTCGTTCGTCTGTCGACGTTTCTTTTCTTTTTGTCTTTGATTACTAGTGTCTATATCACGTCGAATCACAAGCTCTGAAGTAAGAAAGTGGATGTGCAAGCGTGCCACGTGTGTATCGTTCGACATGAACCGTGTAGCAAGTTTATTGTATTTGATCTCTATCCATCAAGGTATGTGTCTCTGTTTCGCAAGCAGTACCCGAAGTAGCATCTCCCACTTTGACTGAGCTCTTGACACGCCATTCAATATATCATGCGGTATCTACATCCGCCTGATTACTTCATCACCATCGAGCATGTATGACGAAATCAAAAGAGCATCGAGACAGAAATTGTCTTTTGTCCGCACCTTGTTCTCGTCTTTTACATATTGCTATTCGCCATCTTTGCAGATTTCTTCAGGCTTTTGCACATTCTCTCTGCTCTTCTGCTGTAAATTCACCATAGCATAGTATCATGATGCAAAGAATGACCTGACGCTGCAATTTGCAGACTTTTTCGACTCATATACTTTGATCAAGTTTGATATCTGGTTAAGATATGACACGGTGGTCGTTCCTCCACGTGGGTCACGGTCAATCCACTACCTGATCGAGAAGGTGCAAAGGCAGAGTCCCAAGCACAGCCATATTCATGACCAAACCCAATAGCTACACACCGAAGTGTTTTCCAACCCTCGTTTCTCCGCAGTAACATGTGCTTGGAGAGAAAAGAACATTTTACATGCATATGTATAAATGTAAATCAAAGAGATGAAAGACTGCTAGAGCGTACATCACAGTATACAACAAGACTTCACGTATGGGAAGTCAAAAAGAGAACGCCGTGAGCAGGGTTCGAACCTGCCATCTCCCGATCCGAAAGAATGACTAGATAAGTGAATGACTAATCAAACGATTGTATCAAATGAATGACCAAGAATCGGGTGGGATACCACTACACCACCACGGCTTTTTGTGCTTGTCTGGGCACCTATCGAAGCTCGAATATCAAGGTTGGTTCTTGTGGCGTGGCAGCGAGGTTGTGTGGTCGGGAACGGGAGCTCGGATGAGGGAGTTTGAGGTTGGCTTCGGACGGACACCGGAAGGTCTGGAGCCAGCTGCACAGCCAAACGACCACAGGTCGGTCGCTCTTCTACGAGATCTCGTACATGGTTTGCGAGGAGAGCGAGAGAGAGAGAGAGAGAGAGAGAGAGAGAGAGAGAGAGAGAGAGAGAGAGAGAGAGAGAGAGAGTTGTTGAGTCCTTAGTCCTATGTGAATGGAGAAACCACCGATGTGATACAGCTCTACTTTTGATACAGAGGTCAAGCTGAATCGCTTACGTGTTGTAAGTCGATTTGCTGCTGAGTAAACACTAGTGACCCTCGCTCATCGTGGTCTGGCGTTGGAGAATACGAAAAAGGCTGACGAGGATAATAGATGTTTTGAACAACTTTTTTATGCTTCAAGATGTGTTAATACAGGGGGAGAATGCTTATATACAAACTTTGTCGAGGATGGTAATATGTCTATCGCTTGGCGAAATCGCTGGCCTGCAGGTTTCTGGTCATGGTAGGGAGCTTGACAACCAAGCCGTCGAGCTCCTTGGACATCTTGACTTGACAACCCAAACGACTTGTCTCTGTCAAGCCAAAAGCCAGATCGAGCATGTCATTCTCGTCATCATCAGGTTCCTCCATCTTATCAAACATGTCTGGGTCTGAGACGATAACGTGGCAGGTCGAGCATGCACATGAGCCACCGCATGCGCCTTCCATCTCGAGATCATTGGCTTGTGCTAAGATATTGTTAGATCCTTTGAGTGTAGGCTTCCAGCATTCGAAAGAGACACACCAATATCGAGCAGGTTGTCGCCATCGGCTACTACAAAAGTGTGTTCATCGCCCTCCTTGTCGATGAAGGTGACGTTGCGCTCCTCTCCAGGCTTGGGAGGGTCGAGGTGACCGTGCAACAAGGAAGACGAAGAAGAGAAGGGCCGCGTCGAAGGGAACTTTGTGTTGGAAGCAATTGAGAGGCGGGTGAATTGGTATGATGAGTGCGGAATGGCGGATCTAAGCGGCGACGAGATAGAGAGCGAGGGGCGCATCGAGCGCTGTATTAATCTAGCGACGCATCTGGAAGCAGCGGCGGACATTGTGACAATGCGAGGAAGGTGCAATCGTACACAAAGCGCTTGAGAATGGAAGGTGTTGATCGTGAATGTCACAGATGACGAAGTCAAAAAGTGGTCAGCAGCAAAATGCGGGAGTCTGGAGCTTCTCCGACCACGGCGCGACTGCTCCAAACATCTTGATATACACACACAAACATGGCACATCCAGTACAACTGTCGACCTCGCGCGACACTCCGAACCCTCTACGACCTTACTACCGTCCTCCCTCAATAGGTCTGCCGCCTGCAGACGCGAACGCCACAAGTTCCTCGGCCGGTCCAAGCAGCAGCCTGGGCAGTTCAGCTCGCCATGTCTTTGACGACCTCGACTACTCGTCCTTTCTGAATGATGGCGACTCGGCTTCTGTCGCCGACATTGGCCGCAAGGTCCTCGATCAAGCCTTGTGGAAATACACCTCAGTCCTCCTTGCACAGCCCTTTGATGTCGCAAAGACGATTCTACAAGTCCGCCTGGCCACCCAGCTCGATGCCGAATCCACCTTGAGACGAAGGGCCTCTGCTCGCTTTGCTGTCGATCAGTACCCTCCAAGCGATGACGAGTCGGACCCCGATGAGCCCAGCTACTTTACTCCCACCAAACCCACGAGGGCGGCCGAGTCTGATAGATCCCGTTCTCGTCGTCCTCGTACCCCGCCCTCACGTTCGTCCAGAGACCAGTCGCCTGCTCCACATGTCTTGCAGCTACGAAGACCGGACTCGGTCATGGAGGCCCTGTCGCAGCTCTGGCAGCAAGCTGGTGCTGCTGCTATGTGGAAGGCTACCAATGCCACCTTCATCTACAACGTTCTGCTCAAGGCTGTCGAGGGCTGGACACGGAACCTGCTGTCTGCTCTGTTTGATTTGCCTGACCCTTCGTCTTTGGCTTCTGTACCCGCAGAGGTCGTTGCCGGTGCAATGGGTGGTCTCGATCTAGCAGACAGTCCCTCACCCCTGGCGTCTTTGGGCATTGCAGTCGCTGCCTCTGCCATTGCTGGCCTTCTGCTTGCTCCTCTTGATCTTGTCCGCACGAGGTATGATACTATCCTATCTCTACACTCTTCGCATGCTGACCATCCCTAGACTGATCCTCACACCAACCACTTCACAACCCCGTGCCATTCTACCGAACCTCCGCTCCCTGCCGAGTCTCACAATTCCTACCTCGCTCTTCCCCATCACCCTCCTCCACTCCACGCTTCCTACTCTGTTGAGCACCAGTACTCCGCTCGTCCTTCGTCAATACTTCCGCATCGATCCACTTACGACGCCAGCCACCTACTCTCTCGCCACGTTCCTTACCTCAACCACTGAGCTCTTCCTCAAATTACCCCTGGAAACTGTCCTCCGTCGCGCCCAAATTTCTCACCTCAAGACTTCTCACAAACACGCATACAACAAAGCCGCAATGAACTCATTCCGTGGGAGCAAGTCTGTCAGCGGTCCAGAATTGGACACAATCGTTCCTGTTGGTCCCTATAAGGGTGTCTTCGGAACTGCTTGGAGTATCATGACTGAGGAAGGTATTCGCGAGCAACCCCCACAGAGCCGCATGAGCACTCCTGCCAGACCTGGCCTGGTACCGCAGAGGAGAGAAAAGAAGGGACAGGGTATTGGTGGTCTTTGGAGGGGATGGAGAGTTGGTATGTGGGGTTTGGTTGGTGTCTGGGGTGCTTCTGCTCTCGGAGGTGGTGGCAGAACGGGTGGAGAATTCTAGAAGGGTTCTGTCCGCCTAGATTCGTTTCCAGTCCCTTCTTGATTGTGTTTTGTACTCTACTCATCTTGGTTTTGTCCGTGTTTTACTGGCGAGGCGTTTTGGAATGGTTGTTGCATTTTACGAGAACAAACTCCCACCAACCTTTTATCCTTTCACTTGTATTATTATGACGCCACTATCATCTTCAGGCTTCGCTTAAATTCTCGTTCTCGCCGTGACCAGCACTGCATAGACTTGAACACATGAGATTGGTTGAACACGATCGATGGAATGTGGCAGGGTGACCCTCTTCGGTAGAACACCGGCTAAATGGATGATCTCTACAAACAGAAAATCTTCGCAGCGCTTCAGAGTTACCTGTCTTTGCAACATGCAACCAACCGACACACATCTCCGGAGCGCATCGATCATGATCTACTGAGGCACTTGCTATATGTAATGAACAACGCCTTGACGATCATGACCGAACGTTTCAGAGAAATGTCTGAGGTTGACCATGATAGCAGCTCACAACGACCTGACCCTATGGTAAGCTCCTTCCCTCTCTTGTTTATCTGCCCAGCAAGTCAAGCTCAACATGATGATTATCCGGTTTGGAGACCTGTTCCGATTCTTGATGACGGATGCTTTGGACTAATCTGACAATTTGTCTTGACTTGCTTCTTTACCACACTTCCCAACTCAGTTTTTGAAGATATGAGAAGCAAAAGTGCTAACGTATGCGCTTCAGGGTACCACATTTGGATGTACTTCATGGGAGTTGGATCAAGATAGACGATAGTAGTATATGAATAATGCCACATACTTGTTACATGTCTGAGGCTCCTGGAAGTGCTGATTTGTCCTTGGTCGTGTTCCCGTAAAATTGCTGGATGGGATTGGTTGCCAACGACGGTTGCTCACAGCACGCGACACGTGAGGGTTCTTACCTCACATGCTCTGTGAGTCTATATCGGTATCGTGAAAGAGCATCGCGTATACTGTTTTCTCTGTGCTGTAGCTCGAGACAAATTGTCGATCAAGGATGGATATTGAAGCTGTACTCATGTTTGAAGCATTCGCTGAGAACGCGTGTGCCGTTGTCAACGAGCACCGGCTATCCACGAATACGATTACGCCATCGCACCTCATGCACTGATTGAGCTCACTGTTTCAAGGAACTGTCGACGCGAAGGCAGCTTCTTCAAATTGTTGAAGTAGATCACATGTGAGTGGTCGTACTCAACCGACCGACTTCCTCGAAGCGTGTTACTGCACTTCCAGACAGCTATACGAACCTAGTTCATCCATCAACACGCGGGATGAAAGTCAATCTGCTCAAGCTATCAGCATGGGCTGCTCTAGCCACTGCAGTCCTGGCTAAGCAGCCAAACATCCTCTTCATCATCACTGACGACCAAGATGGACACATGGGATCGGTCGAGCACATGCCTCTGCTCAAAAAGCATCTGATCGACAAGGGAACCTCTTACGAAAACCACTTTTGCACAATTGCCATCTGCTGCCCTTCGAGAGTCAATCTTTGGACTGGAAGAGCTGCTCACAATACCAATGTCACCGATGTTGGCCCGCCTTACGGAGGTTACCCAAAAATTGTCAAGGAGGGTATCAACGATGATTATCTTCCTTTGTGGATGCAAGCTGCTGGATACAACACTTACTACACCGGCAAGCTCTGGAATGCCCATACTATCAACAACTACAACCAACCTTTCGTCAAGGGCTACAATGGTTCTGACTTCCTGCTGGACCCCTTCACGTACGATTATTGGCACGCGAGAATGACCAGAAATGGAGAGGCGCCTAAGGACTATTCAGGCCAATACTCGCCTGATGTCGTGGCTGACAAGGCGTATGGCTTCCTTGAGGAGGCTATTGAAGGCGGTGCTCCTTGGTTTGTCACCGTTGCACCTATCGCACCTCATAGCAATATTGTTGCGCATCCAGCGAGCGGTCCTCTGAATGAACTCGAAGTCCTTGCACCTGGACCCGTCAATAAGTTTGCGATTCCAGAGTATGCCCCACGTCATGCACATCTCTTCAAGGACTACAAGATTCCTAGAACAGAAGACTTCAATCCTGAAGAGGTAAGCTAGAAGCCTGTCCGATAGTGTGAGCAATTGAAGCTGACGATGTGATGAACAGGCTAGTGGAGCAGGTTGGATAGCTCAACTGCCCAGACTCAACGACACGAACATTGAGTACAATGACGAGTTTCAACGTGCTAGACTTCGCGCTCTGCAGTCAGTCGACGAGATGATTGAGCGTTTGGTCAATCTCCTAGACACCAAAGGAGTTCTCGAAGACACTTACGTCTTCTTCACAACTGATAACGGTTTCCATGCTAGTCAGCACCGCATGCAGCCTGGTAAAGAGTGTGGCTACGACACTGATATCCACATTCCACTAGTGATTCGCGGACCAGGCATTCCTGCAGGAGCTACCAAGGACATCGTAACTTCCCATACCGACATGGCACCTACCTTACTATCTCTCGCCGGCGCATCTCGGTCCGACTTTGATGGCTTGGCCATACCCGTATTCAACGACAACACATCCGCTCGCGGCGAACATGTCAACGTCGAGTTCTGGGGCATTGGATTGCCAGAAGGTAAATTTGGCATCGCAGAACCTTTCGGTGGTTTGTCGTACCCAAACAACACTTACAAAGCTTTGCGCCTTGTGAGCGCCAACTACAGCCTGTACTATTCCGTTTGGTGCACTGGTGAACACGAGTTTTACGATCTGCACTCTGATCCTTCTCAAATGCACAATTTCTTCGCCGATCCAAAGTTGGCCAAGGATTACTCTCTTGCTGGCCGTTCATGGCAGCAAGTAGTGTACCGCCTCAATGCTTTACTTCTCGTTCTCAAAACATGCAAAACCACTACTTGCATCAAACCATGGTCTTCTCACCACGAGAAGAACAGTGTGGAAACACTCACTCAAGCACTGAACCCAGAGTTTGATGCTTACTATATAAAGTACCCCAAAGTAGGCTTTTCGTCCTGCGAACTCGGATACATCCCAGAGGCAGAAGGAAACGTGGATACTATTCAGTTTGCTGCTGCTGGTGTTGAATGGGCACTCGCGGCCGAGCAACCCGCACGAAAAGGTCAGGAGCCTTTTCAGTACAGAGGTAGCTGGAGCGATTGGGTATGATTGTTTCAGGACATCAAACCCCGACTTAACTGCTTGTGTATATCCGATCCAGAGCCATTGCAAAATGTATACATTGAATCATCACTTTCTCGCCAAAATAGCCTTCTCTTTCTTTGATCAACACTATACCCCGATGCATTCCCAAAGCTTCCTATAGATCTACAAGACGGACGGGCAGACAAAGAATCAGAAGCCAAGTTAACCGACCAAGAAATTGTCATCACGGATGCATATCAACCCAAGAAAAACAAACTTTTCTGCCAGGGCAGCAACAATCACAGTAGAGAAGAAACAACTGATCCCGTGTCCAAGGTGGCCAGAGGTAAATGCCCATGACTCGGAGTTGGAGGTCGTCATTATCACTTTGGGGTCCTTCTTGTTGGAGTTTGGGGTAGGAATTGACAGAAACTCGTTTCAGAAGGAGAAAGAAAAAAGAGTTTCGACCTCCCCCGAATGAGCTGTCATTGGTGAGAGTTTGAGAACGATCGTGGACAGAGTTTCTTCGAGAAGCAGATTGTCTTTTGACTTTCTCATGTTCCTGTCGGGGCACGAGCGCAGTGAGACAGACGTCGGGATATCCCAAAACGTAACGTTCCGACCACCAACAAATGTGCAAGAGTTTTTGATGGAAGTGTTTTGGTTTTCTCATGAAGAAGTCAAAGATAGAGGGAGAAATCCAGACATACAATTGAATTTTGCTTTTTTGAAGATGGAAAAAAAACCTTTTCTTCAATCCATACATACCCAACGCAGTATCCAACCTCTTTTCCCTTTCCCCCTTTTTCGTTTTGCTTCTTCTGGCACATACCGGACTGAAAAAGAAATTGTTACGCCTTGAGCGCCTCGCTGGACAAATGTGACGATAAACATCGAGAGATAGAAGAGATGGGTGGACAGAGCAGCGATGGTGCGTGTCACCGTACAAGAGAAACACGTCCTCGAGAAAACGTTTGTACATAGAAGTGAAATGCGAATAGGCCTCCGTTTGTAGCCTTAGCTGATCCGGTTCGGAGCAGACAAGGTCGAGTCGCATATACGAACACGTCCTGCAGAACGTGGAGTATAGTGCAATGTGTAAGAAACATTGAGATAGTAAATCTCAATCCTAAAATGCCCGCTGTGCAGGAGAGGCGTCGGTAGGACGGAGGCCTATCATGGCTGACAAAATTTGACAATGAACGATAAGGCTCGAAGCTGGAGGTATAGGTCGTGAGGATGCCCCGCTAGAACGGACGGATGTCATGAACAGCTGAAGAGAAATCTGCCCAAACTCCCTGGCACGTTTACTGACCTGGTGATAAGCCTGGAGCACGGTCGAGCCCAGAGCCGCGGCCTCGATGCGGAAAGGTCGACGAGCTAGAGACTTCTATCGAGTGTCATGCCGGGAAAGAGAGGGGCTAGAGAGGTACGATGGTCAAGGGAAGAAGTTGGTCGTCGTCATAGCGATGGTAAAGGCAAATGACATGGTCGAATGGAAATAAGGCTCTGCGAAGTCGTGTGGTCGTCGTGATGATGAAGCGCAGAAATGAAAAAGATCAGTGCTCAGAGAATGACACATTTTCCGCCAGATCGTTTGGACTTTTTGACAGTTCCACCACTGCCACCAGTATGCGAGCGTCCAGAATCTTTCTTGCGGTCACCGCTTCTTCCACTGGAAGAGTTGTGTCTTTGGCGGCGTAGTTGACGGACGACATCGTAGAAAGCCTTTTCGACGTTGACGCAGTTCTTAGCTGAAGCCTCGACGAACTCGCAACCCAGTTCACGAGCGAGAGCGGCGCCTTCTTGGGTGGATACTTCGCGCTCGGTGACACGATCACACTTGTTTCCCACAAGCATGACGGGAGCAGGACCGGATGAGGTGGGAGCAGAAAGGCTGGGTGAGCCAGGGTAGGTTGGTGAACCGGCTTGTGCAGACTCCTTGACGCGTTGGATCTGGCTGTAGAACTTCTTGATACGCTGGAATGAGGCGCGTGAGGATATGCTGTACACCAGAACGAAGCCTTCACCATCGCGGATCCACTGGTCTCGCAGCGAGACATATTCTTCCTGGCCCGCCGTATCGAGCACCTCAAGCATGCATGATTGGCCATCAATCTGAACCTGTTTGCGGTATGAGTCTTCAATGGTCGGATCGTAGGTTTCGACAAAGTGATTGAGACAGAGCTGTGCATATGGTCAGCATTGGCGCTCGCATTCCTCGGAGCTGCAGCTCAGCTGAGCACATACCTGGATGGTGAGGGCAGTCTTGCCGACACCGCCATCTCCAAGCACGACCAACTTATACAAGGTCATTTTTCCCGCCATCTTGACTGGACAGATGAAAGCAGGTGAGAGTTACAAAAGGTGTAGGTGTAGCAGTGGTGCGTCGTGTGCGAAGGATCTGCGAAGCTCAATCTCGGCGGCGGACGGTCGAATGCTGCGGCGGTCGGGCAGCTTTTGCGCGCGTGTGCAGAATTGTTAGGTGGCGCAGATGATCGATCGAGTGGTGAGTTGATCGAGTGCAGCAGAGGCGCAGCAAACAAGGCAGAAGCAGCAACAGATGAGAGCGCGCTGACACTTGACAGATACAAGGATATTGTTCTGAGGCTGTAGAGCTAACGCACGTAGCGACGCTGGGGCCAAGGCTTCAAAGGGGGCGGCAGGAGCGACGAGGGCGCAGGATGATAAAGCCAAACGGCAACGGCAGCAACAAAAAGCTGGGTATAGCAGCAGCAGCAGCAGCAGCAACAGCAACAAGAGAAGTCGTCGGGGCAGGCGCGAGCAAAAGACAGACGATGGAGAAGAAGAGGGTCTTGCCTTTAGTTAGCCTCGACAACTAGCGACTACCTAGCAACTAGCACCGAGAGCTTGTTTCCCTGAAAACAGCAGCAACCCACGAGAGGGTGCACTTGCAATTGCACTTGCAGCCCGACCCGAACAGGCCTCAGAGCACCTGTGCACGCTGCGGGGGTGTCCACTCTCACCAATTCAACCCAATTCTCTCGTCCCGGAGCGACACGGCGCCTTCTGCTAACTGCTACGAGACCGCACGCTGCCTCGCTCGAACAGCCAAGCACTAAGCATTCGTCTCCACTGTCGGCCTTGAACCTTCTTTCCTCGCGAACGCGTCCACAACAGTGTTCGTCCACATTCCGACATGCTCAACCTAATACAAGCATGCGAGCATCTTCAACGCTTCGTACAACAAAATGCCACCCGCATCCATGCTCTCATGGCTGAGCAGAAACTGCTGACTGTTGTCTATTAGAGTTTTGACCCTTCTCAATGCCTGTCTGATCCCCATTCCTCCCGCCTTTCAACCACCGTTCATGATCCGACGTGGAACCCTGATAAGCCAACCGCTGCGATCCCCAAATGAATATCCTCTCCTAACCATAGTGGGACCTCTTGAGTACCACTCTTTGACCACTAAACAATCACCCTGTGGCGTGCTACCATCGCCGTAGAGACCACCATGCTGGCCACTGTCTTGTTTTGACTTTGTCCCTTTGCCAATTGCTACCCTCTGATTCAGGCCCGCCTGTCTCGCAGCTTCGCGCTGCGCTTCACGCTCTGACTCGTATTGGCACCCTCTTATCCAAGCTCTTTGCACGACGAGGTAGATTTTCGGTTCTGATCGGGAACGAAAGGATCTGATTAGATTTTGTTTCTGCGCTATTCGTATGTCTTGCAACTTAGAGTCATTGTCGATCACTCCACTGAATAAGAGCTCGGTCGAGCCTTTGTTCAACATGGATGACCACGCCAATCGTTGATCGCACACATGACTACGTACTCACAATGGTCCATGTTTCTGCTGAACAGAGTCACGAGTTGAGATCCACCTGTCAGTTCCCAAAAAGCAGAGCTGCAGGTCAGCAGAAATGCAAGATCTCGACTGCCGTACCCAACAGATCTGCTTTGGATATCTGCCGAGTTGCTGATCAGTCTCGCTTCAAGCTACAGGAATGGTATCGAGCAGACCTATCGGCTGGCATTCCGGGACGAATGCAACCTCTTCCTGCCATTTTCGTCTACCGAAATTCATCTAGCTACCTACCGGCAATGTCGCTCTTGACATTACATAAAATTCAAGTCTTTGAACGGCTCGCAGCTCTGATGCAAACCGCAGCGCGGCAGACATCGATACATCATCGATAAGCAGCTCTGGTGTGCATAAGCAGTACATATGCAATAGCACAGTTGACCCCGGGTATGTATGTTATATCGAACTCTATTCTTGATATGCTTTCCAGTAACTACTGAGCAACTCAGAGGATTTTGCAATGCTATCTTGTGCATGCTCGTGTGCGACTTCGGATCTCTGTTTCCGCGTTGAGCTTGGGTTGATGACTCGATCACTGGAACAGTTTGGTACGCACCGTTGCAGCTGGCTGGCACGTAAAAGACGTTGGTGCGATCGTCCTCACCTACTGCTGGGCGGAACACCCTGGTTCCGTGTCCGCTCTTATGCATGAACGCATGATGCAGGAGGTCAACTCTCTTCTAGTATACATCAATGACAGACTACAACAAACAAAACAATGAAATCAAGATGCTCCCTTGAGCAACCTTCTGTTCTGGCTAGATAGACAAGAGGGCCAATATGACTGCCACGCCAAGTCTCTGCTGGGCAAGTGCTGGTCCCCAAGCCCACTTGTATGGAGTCTATGGACTCGACCAAATGACGACCTTCATCTTAGTTCCTGTGTTGAATCGATTATTTGGTCCTTTGAGCCAGGAATCAAAATTGATAGCCATCTATAATTATTTAGAAGAGGCAATGATGTTCCTGGAGTATTTGCAATCCTGCAAATCATGCCGCAAGACCCTGACATGCGGCAGACTGATACCAAGACATCTGATGCCTACAAACCAAACTATCTGCCGCTCACGGTACTTTGCGTAAGCATGACTCCCGGATCTGTTTCATGACTCTTGACTTGAAAATCTACTCTTCGTCATGTCCTCATCAAAAATGCTTCTTATGTATCTTGAACTCCCAGTCGTCCCACTTGCACTAATGACTCGAGGTGCTCTTATCCCACTTCCCCACATGAATCCTTCTTCCAATGGGATACCGAGGAAGACGATCATCTTCCGAGGAGGAAGAGCTTACGAAAACTCACTTGACAGTGTACAAAGTCCATTTCAGGACCGCGCGCGTTGTTTGCCATTCCGGGAGTTGAGATTGCGATGATGAAATAGGGCTTAGATGCGATTGCCAAAAGCCCTAACAGGATCTACCAGTGCGGATACGAGAGCCGTATCGTTCTATGCTTGATTGAGAAGATATATCGGGCATCAAGCAGTAAAACTGCACGTACGGCCACAGTCAGCTGAAAACTGGGCATCCCGTCCGCTCTGCCATACATAAGCAGTTGAACGGCAGATTAGTACTACGGTGGGTGACCACGTGGGAATCCCTGCTGCTGTACGTTTTGTCCTGTTGCAAGGATTCATGCTCATCTTTTTCCTCCCGCATAGCTGTGAGTAGGGAGGTTTTATCATGCTAGTGTCTCAACCCGGTTGCTTCGCCTGGTCTGCTATGTCGCTGCTAGCAGAAGGCTGGCACTTTGAGACGAACAAACGGCTTCATGCCGAGTAACTTTGCACAATACATCAGCGAAGCAGTAACGGTTGGGCGAGGGAAGAAACATAGTGAAACGCCGGGTGTGTTTCCTCTAGAGGTGGTGGCAGCAGTGCAATGGCGTCCAACGAGAAAGCTAGTTAAAGAAAGGAGTACTTGGTTACATCGCGGACAGCCACCAGTACAATGTTCTTCTTGTGGAGTCTGTAACCATCGAAAGATCTGGCAGAAGAGGTTGACCAAGATGACCTGGGAGTCAAAAGTTGTAACACAGTATCCATCTTCAAAAGTGTGAGAATATTAAGGCTTGTCAAATCTCTGCATGAGAGGTCTAAGATAGTCCAGAACACAGCTTCTTACACCATCTGCCGAGTGGCCTACACCATCGACAATGTCGAGGCGTGTCTCAATACCTTGGTCTTTCCAAGATCTCTGGATATGCTGCAAAGTGCCTAGTCTTCCTTGCCCAACACCTGAAGCGTCAATATTGCTGGTCAGAGCAGCTTCTTCGTCGGAACCGGCATCCTTGACCTTGGCCTTCATTGCTTGCTGCCATTGTCTAAACTCGTCACCGCCATGAGCTCCTGAATCTTTGCTTCCGACAACCATATGTATGTCCACAGCTTTGATCAGACTCAAGTTGATAGGTCGGTCAAACACATGTTGAACATTCTCCGTCCCTTTTGGCCATCTCTGTTGGTCGTCGAGAAGAGTCACTTTCCCAGGAGCTCCTATACTGACAGCAGATAGCCGATCAGGGTATATATACAGAAAACGCTGTGCGAATTGTCCGCCGCCAGAGAAGCCCATGAGGAAGATCTTGTCCGTGCCGATTTGTGGCCAGCGCATGGCGACTTCGTCAAGTATTGACAGAAGAGCGAGATCCGAGCACATAGACTTAGATCTGAGTTTTTTGTATGAGTCTATGTCGTTCGGTCCTTCTAGGCCAGCTGGAAACAGAGGTTGCAGGACTGCACATGGTGTTGAATCGGCAAAGGTCTTTAGATCGCCGTAGATGGCGGAGAGGTTTCGTCTAGTTCCATGGATGTTTACCAACAGTGGTAATTTCCTCGCATTGCCAGCGCCTGCATCCACAGCAAGCGATTTGTATGGTTCAGGTGGGACATAGAGAGAGTAGGAGAGGCGTGGGTCGGACTGCAATGCCATTTGTGGGATATGACCCACCAAGAACGCAGCTTCTAGAAATTGAGGAGGCACATCTTTGGTTGTAAGAATCTTTTTCGTCTTCGGCATCCTGCTCAGGCGGTGTTTTGGTAGAGGTAGTCGCGACTGGTATAAGCTTTCACCCCGACAATAATTTAGATCGCAGTCAGAATCTTAGTAACGGAGGTCGTGACTTGCTCGTTGGAAATCAACGAGGAATTATCACGTTCCTCTCAGTAGACTCACCAAAAAATGTCAGCCTTGCTGAATGCAGGAGACTCGCGGCGGTTTTACGACGTCCGAGTTTTGCTGACGGTGCAACATTGCACCGATCGAGGTTGGTATTTAAGCAAGCTACGAGTACGAGGATCTGATAAAGACCACATCATAAAATAAACTATCTATTACTTGTCGATCAAGTTCAGAACATCTCAAGAGGGCGTACCGTCATCTAAAAACCCGAGTTAAATATGGCTCTTTCAACTTCTCCATACCTCGTCAACACCGCCGGCGTCATTGGCCATCTCCTCGTCGTAGGCGGATCAGCCGCAATCCTCAGCCCACGTTCTGTGATCGGAGCATTTGGCCTCGACACTCCCTCTACACCTGAAGCTCAAAAGATGGTCGATTTACTCGTACCACTATACGGCTTCCGAGAAGTTTCGCTGGGACTGTCTGTGATTGCTGTTTGGCGATACGGCAGTATCAAAACTTTAGGTTGGACGACCATGGCGGTGGTTGTTACTGCACTTGGCGATGGATGGATAGCTAGAAAGCAGCGCAAGGGTAAGGAGTGGGGGCATTGGGGCCTGATACCTATTGCATTTGGATTGGGAGCTGGTCTGCTTGGATACTTCGACTGAGCGAGCGAATGAGTGGAGCTAGGGTTGACGAGCATGTGGCTATGGGATGGAGGCGGCTAAGGAAATCTCTCCTCTTGCATACGATAGTACACAGTACCAGATCAACTCAGACTGCGTTTTGGTTGGCCACTAAACTTGACAGTACATTGTAGATCGTGTTATTTCCGAATAATACACAGCAGCGGAACATGGTACACGAGCAACGATAACAAGCAACAACAACAGCGTGTGAAGTTTGGGACCTACGTGGAAATGGTGAGTAGGTATGTCACAGTAGAGTAGACAGGATCAGATGGAAGAGTCTAATAAGTCATGGTGAGAAGAATCAACGATAAATCTGCATGAGCATGGACAGCCATATGTACGTGAAGACGGAGTGGAAGCATGACTTTTCGTTGCATTTCAGAAGTACGAGACAGGGCTAACAGCGAGCGTGGAAACGGTCGTGAACAGTATGTTGGCGGCCATAACTCCGAGTGCAATCGCTTGTGTCGCAGATGTCTCGTTCGGTATAAGGGTAGACTTGGAATACAGTTCGTCGCAAGATCGGTGATATTGGCGTTTCTTCGTTCGGTGGTATCGCTCCCAAACTTTTGACCAGAGGTCCTTGCACTTGTTGCTTGTGGACTGTGAACAGAGGGTCGGAAGAATTTTTTTTGAACTTTTCCTTTTTGTTTCGAGACGTTGGTATTTTGACTCGCTATGTCCCATGATCATGCGTTAAAAGACAGCTAAGTCTTGAGTCCCCCGTGTCCATGAAGTAATTTTTGAAGACTCCCCCAACCAAGAAGTGCACCGCGCATTGTCGAG
Organism: Aureobasidium sp. M94-06E; assembly: GCA_037040395.1. Taxonomy (NCBI): domain Eukaryota; kingdom Fungi; phylum Ascomycota; class Dothideomycetes; order Dothideales; family Saccotheciaceae; genus Aureobasidium; species Aureobasidium sp. M94-06E. The sequence goes on along the minus strand of JAXQGV010000152.1, from coordinate 284,034 downwards.
TCGTTTAGAATCCTGTGAGAAAGTGCATGTTAGTTGTGTGTCCGGATGTGACAAGAACTGGGGCGGCATCATACTAAGAGGAGTGAAGAACCACTTGTTCTTGCCGCTCTGGTAACGCTCCTCGAGGGCCTTCTTGATGTTCTTCTTGGCGTCCTCTCTTTGCGAAACCTCCTTGAAGGTGTCGTTGGTGACGGCACCCTTCAGGCCCTCGAGCTCAAGAGTGTAGCGGGTGGGCATGATGTGGTTGTAGTTGACGACCTTGATGAAAGGCTTGACCTTTGAGCGCTTGGCCTGGCGACCCTTGGACATGCGGCGGGTGACTTGCTGAGGGTAGCGCTCAATGCCGGCGACAAGGGCGTGAGGGAAGGGGTGGGACTTGGTGCCCTGGTCAACGGGCTGGATGATGACGACCTAAAGCGAGACTGTGTAAGTGGCATGTTCGGCGAAGTATGTGCGGATTGCGATTCGACGGTCGAGGTGGTTGTGCGTTTTCATCTTTTTGCTTCCCATAACAAATCCTGGCTCCTTCTGTGTGCATGTGCGGCGCCCTTCCATTGTCCATATATATCGCTCCGTCTCGTCGATCGATCCGCTCTGAGAAATGTTTGTCGTACCTTCTTGCCTGCATATCTGCCACGGCTGATGATGGCAACACGGCCGACCTTAAGGACTAGACAGACACTGTCAGCATTCGCTGGTCGCAAGTGACAGTCTCCATATCGCGATTGAGGCTGTAGGAATATGCGCTGGACGTACACTTCATGGCTGCTGGGTTGGGACGGTTAGTATGTCTTGTCGGTCAAAATCGTCTGGCCTTCGAAATCTTGAGGCGGCAGCTTTCGGTGGGCTAGGCGAATTTCGCAGCGTGGAAGCGGCTAAAAGTCGGCAAAGAGCGCGACGGGCGGCTTTGTTCTCATTGGCCGCAGCGGACTGGTCTGCCAAGCAGCGGTGAACGGAGTTGAGCTGGCTAGCTTCGCGGATCGGGATTAAGAGGCCCGTAGCAACGCAGAGAGGCTGCATGGTGTTGTGCTGTGTAAACAGTCAAGTCGGGCGTCTGCGCTTAAACATCACCTATCTAACCATCTGCCCTGCGTTAATTCATCACAACGGTTCTCTCCAACCGTCTTTGCTCTCAATTTCTCATCTGTACTGCCACCACTTTCTGCGACAACCTGATTCTGTGTCTTTTGCGAATTCCTTTGAGATACCCAGTCTGCGTACAATGCAATTGTTGTTGTGACGCTCCCATCAGTCTAGCGTGCATTCTTGAGCACTCACGCACTTGCTCGCCCTATCATCATCAGATCACAGCACATTCACATTCCTCAGCATGCCCAGTTACAGCGATCGTGAGTCCATCGACTCTGGTCGTCAGTCGGTGCCCATGTAAGTCTTGAAACACTGCCCTGACCACTCAAGATGCGACCATGGGACTGACTCGTCATCTTTCCAAACTCAGGTGGGACAGCTCAGACCCAGACAGAGCCCCTCCACCACTGCCTATTCCACCCAACTCGCCTGGGCTGGCCACACGCTCCAATGCTTCGGCTAATATCCAGGCCACGGCCCAGAAGTTGACCGAGCGTGCCCGTGAGAACATGCCCGCCAGCGCCTATACCACGAACCCTGCACCTTCCACTTCTCCCGACAAGTCGTTGATCAAGGGTGCCCACCACCGTCGTCTACAATCTCTCCAGACAGGAAGTGTCCGAGACCTTCGCAGCTACCTTGATGGTATGCGAAACACTTCTCCCGAGAGACCCACCTCTAGATCTACCGCTACTTCCCAAGGCTCGCCCACTCGCCCCGCTGATGGCGACTACTTCTCGAGTCCTCCTCAGGACCACTCTACACCTACGCCGGCCGACAGAAATGCTCTTAGAGATGCACCCACCCTTCGTCCTGCCTCTCGTCCCAGAGCCATCCTGGGCGAGAATACTCCCCCATCAGCCACCATGCTCGCACTGCAGACCATGGCCGCTCGCGATCCCGATTCTTCGCTTCACGACGTCACGAATTCTACCTCCTCTCGCGAACCCAAGACTCTAAATGAGATGATGGCACAACTCACGAATATCACGAACATTACTTCTGGCATGCAAAAGGAGATGGCGCAGCTGAACCGTCGCAGCAAGGACAATGCTGCTGACTTGATCGGTCTGAAGCAGGCTGCTGACAGCCGTGATGAGGAGATCCGTAGAAACCTGCGCGACCTACTCTCTAACGTGAACGCTTCCGATGCTGGCTCTGTCTTTGGCGGAAGATCATCTGCTTTTGGTCTGGGTCTTCTCGAGAACAAGGGCTTGACCTCACCAACTGCTGCACCAAGACCTTTCGGCTCTCTGCCTCGCTCGAACAGTCATGGCAGCTTCCTTGATCCCGGCAGCCCCAATCCCTTTTCCATGGACGGTGCCGCTAGTGTTGCAATGCTGGAGAAGATTATCCGCGAAATGGTTACCAAGGATGGCCAGGACCGTCTCCTGTCCACATTGTCCGAGCTCCTCGACAAGCACAGCAGGGATAACGTCCAGGCTATCGAAACTGCTCAAAAGGTGGCCGAACTCTCTGACTTTATCAAGGAAAAGTCAGGCAGCCATGCTCTCGTCCGCCATTCATCAGACGCCCAGGATGACGAACAAAAGTCAAAGGCCATTGACGCCATGAGCGCCGACATTCTCAGACTTCTTCACAAAATCAAGGACAGCACTTCTCAGAGTGGTGGTTTGAGCAATGAGATCAAGGCGCTTCTCCAAAATCTCAGAGGCGAAGTCTTAGGCATGGGTCGTGAGCTAGGTCGCCAGCTCGACCAGGCCAACTCTACTGCTAGAGTTGCCGAAGACGGCTCACAGATCAAGACTGATGTTGAGGAAATCATCAACCAAGGTCTTTCTCAGCTCAGAGAGCACATGGAGCATATCATCCAACAGAACTCGCAACAACTCGTCATGTCTAACCACCAAGACGAAAACAAGAACAAGGACATGTACGACATCGTCAAGAGCGCTATCACGGAACACAGCACGGCTCTCGTTCAGGCTCAACCTCAGTCAGAAGGTCTTGATAGGGCAAGCATCCTAGAGGCAGTCAAGGATGCTATCGAAGAGTTCAGACCTGAGATCGAGCTTCAGCAATTCGGTCTTGAACGTGACGAGATTCTTTCAGTTCTCAAGGAAGGTTTGCACGACTACCAATCCAACAAGGAGCCCTCTGCAGCACCCGGTTCCAACATTGAGGAGGTCGAATCTGCTATGCAACGTGCTCTTCAAGAGTTCAACCCTCCCAGACCGGTCGATGAGATGGCCTCGTTCAAGGAGGACTTGCTTGCCTCTATTCGTCAATCTATCGAGGAAATCAAGTCGGCAGGTCCTGACGATGCTACCACTCATGCAGTTGTTCTTGGAGCAGTCAAAGAAGGCCTTGAGAACCATGGACCTCACGCTCCTCGCGAGTTTGAGATCAGCAGAGATGATCTGTTCGATGCTGTCAAGGCCAGTCTTGATGGATCAACTCTTCCTTTCGGCAGCTTCGGCGAGCAAGTGCTGGATCAACTTCGTAACCTCATAGAAGAGATGAAGGTTGAGTTCAAGCAGTATTCCGCTGCCAACGGACGTGATACTGAGCAGGTTCTGGACGCCATCAAGGATGGCCTTGAGTCCCTACGCCATGAAGTCGAATCCTACGTTGACCGTGCTCAAGATGTTACCGGCAAGGATGAGATTGTTGATGTCGTGAGAAATGGTCTTGAGCAGCTTCGTGGTGATGTCCAAGGCTATTGTGCCGAAGGCCCGACTAATGGTCGTAACGAGATGATCGACTACATCAAAGCTGAATTCGAACATTTGCACGAAGCAGTCAGCGGCCTCGGCTCTCGGGAAGGTGTAGAAGGCAGTCCTTCGAGTACTTCTGAGATTCTCGTTGCTCTCGAAGCTGGTTTCCTAGAGCTCAAGAACCAGACTGCTAGCCGCGGCCTACTTGACGAGACTAACGAGGAAGTAATGGAGGCCATGAAGGCTGAATTCGAAGCTCTTCGTGACGCTGTCATTGCTGGATCGAACACTCACAAGGCTGAAGTTATCGAGTCTCTCCAAGAAAGCCTGGATGCCCTTCATGACAAGGTCGGCAACCGCGAAGACGGCACGTCTGATAACGAACTTCTACTGTCCATGAAGGACGAGCTGGCACATCTTCGCGAGACATTGGCTAACACTCTTCTGAAGTCTGGTGCTGCCGCTGAGAGAGATGAGATGATCGAGGCCATTCGCGAGGCCGTCGACACAATTCGTATGCAAATGAGCTCTGAACAGGGTGAGGCTCATGCTGAGACTCTGGCCGTTCTGAAGGAGCAGTTGGAGACTTTCCGCGAATCCACTACCAAGGGTCTTGTTCTCAGCACTGGTGAAAACCATGATGAAGATGCTACCCAGGCGCCGCTAGAAGAGATAAGAACTCGTCTAGATGAGATTGCTGCTGCCAGCAGTGGCTCAGGTGTCAACACAGCTCTTCTGGAGGCTATTCAGGGCGAGTTCCAGCAAATTCGCCACTCTTTGGGCACAGGCGGCTCCCGTGCCGATACTGAAGAGGTCCTCGATGCTGTCAGGCTTGGTCTGGATGATCTTCAGTCATCCCTTGAGAAAAAGATTGACAATCCCGATATGCATAGAACTCTCAACGACGAGCTCATGGATACGCTGAATGAAGGTCTTGACAACATGCGCACCGACATCTCCAAGATCATGGACAAACCTGTTGACATGACTGTCAGCTACGAGATTCTTGAGACCTTGAAGGAGGGCGTTGCTGGTCTTCGAGCTGATATGGAGAAGTTGACTGGTGGTGATCGTCCCTCGACGGCTTTGGGTAGCGAGTTGATTCTTGCCGATGAAGAAGGATCTCGTGACTTAGGTGCAAACGATCAGGCTGCTCACCCCGTCAGTCTCAAGGAGAGGATGGAAGCTCTGTTTGCACAGTTGCATATCAAGGTCGAGGGTCTAGCTGCCAGTATCGGCGATATGCCTACAGCCTCAGCAGCTCCAGCTGAAGGAATCGCCATGAAGGAGGACCTTTTCGGCATGGAAGAGACACTTCGACAAATCCAAGACACTCTCTTGGTCATGGCTGAAAAGGAAAAGGCAGAGCTTGACAACGCCGTGACCAAGGAAGACACTGACGCCATCGAGACTCTGCTACGCAACACCAAGGCGCAGCTCGAGGAACTTCCCGCCACGACCGCCAGCAGAGAACAATTGGATGATGTCGAGGCAGTTGTTCGCAGTGCCAAGGAAGTTATAGATGGCCTTGCTACCAAGGAGGATGTCACTGTTGTTGAGGTTCTCCTCAAGGACCTCACCGCTGCTTTCGAAGACTCAAAGTTTCAGAAGGCGGCCGAGGAGGATGAAGGAGAAGACTCAAATTCTCGCTTGGACAAGGCAGATCTGGACGCTCTCGGCATGCTCTGCACTGAGATCAAGGAGAAGATTTCTGAGCTCAACCTACCTGACCCCGAAGCACTCCCTTCTAAGGCTGATGTGGAACAAATCACTGGTCTCATCAACGATTTCCGTGAGAGTCATGACAAGGTCAGAGAAGGATACGAGAACGATATCGCCATCACTGCCAAAGCTTTTGACGACCGCAGAAAGGAGGCTGAAGAGATGTCAGAGGCTATCTCTGGTGTCAAGACCTTCTTGGAAGAGGTCAAAGCTGAGATTCTTGCCAAGGTCGAAGAGGGTACACCTGGCATGACTGATATTGAAGAAGCCATCAAATCAATTGACGACAAGGTTGCTGGCGACGAAGGCATCGGAGCTGACATCAAGGAGCTCTTAGAGACTATCAAGAATGAATTCGAGCGTTCTCATGAGTCTCTAGGCGGCATCAAGATCGATCACGAGCAAAACAATTCTACTTTGCTCGAGAAACACGCGGAGCACAAGGATGCTATTGTGGCTGCTGTTACTGAGAAGGTTGATTCTTGCTTCGATGGTCTGATGAGCAAGTACGACGATGCTCAAGCTGCAGCACATGAGAAGGCAAAGTCCATGGAGGAGCAAGTTGAGCGGCAGAGGGAGATGTTGAACAGCACGAAAGAGATGACTGACGAGCTGAAGCTCTCTATCGACACCTTGGGCACTTCCTTGACGGCATTCATCCCCTCTTTCAACGAGGCTACTGAGAAGATCTCGGAGGACTCGAAGACTGTTTTCGAGAAGGTGGAGGGTGCTATGCTCAAGATGGATGAGCATAACGACGGCATGAAGACTGAGCATCAGACTACTCGTGATGAGATCGTCAAGGTTGTTGAGGCTATTGCTCTTCTCCAAGGAGAGTCCAATGAGTATAACCCTCAGTTTTCCATGTCTCTCAAAGAGCTTCATGCTCTTGTCAACGCTCACTACGAATACTCACAACAGCTTGCTGCGACCGCTGAGGAACAGGCCAAGACGGTTCATGACACCATTCGTACCGCGACCGAAGAATCAAAGACTCACATCGAAGGTCTCTTTGCTGAGAATCTCAAGAACCACTTCTCTGAGAACCTCAGTGCACAAACAGAAGAGCTTAAGGGTGCTCTTCCTGCTTTGTTGCCTGCACCCGTTGAGCCTGTTGAGAAGTACGATGACACTGCTGTCCATGAGAAACTCGACAAGCTTGTCAACGATACCGCAATGCATGAGAAGCTCGACACTCTTGTCAATCTTGCCGGCGAAGCTGGCGCAGCTACAGCTCAGATGGAACGCTTGGACGAGATCCATGCTCAAGTCAAGGCTACTGCTGCTGAAGTCTCCACCTTTGTTGCTCTCCAGCAAAAGCAGATCACCGATGGTCAAGAGAGCAAGGAACGTGAGGCTGAGGAGCTTGCTCTTCTCCTTGAGCGTCGTCAGGTCCAGAAGTACAACATTGAGTCTGACATTTCTTCCCTCAATGAAGAGAAGGAAAGTCTTCAGGCCATCGTTGAGGCGCTTCGTGCCGAGAAGGATGCTCTAGCTGCGCAGAAGGCTCGTCTCACCGGTGATGTTTCTTCTCTCCACACTGCCTTGGAGATAAGACGTGAGGAGTTGCATATCATGGACGAGAAGGCCGATGCCTTGGAACGTCGCATTCTTGAGGGCTTGATTGATCATTCCCGCGCCATGCTTCTCACGCAGAAGACACCCAAGACCTTCCCCAAGAAGAAACCTATGCGTGATCTGCGCTTGCCTAGCGACGCTTCGACCACACAGCTTCCTGCTCCCACCACGCCCAGCCTCTTGCAAAGCCATGCACTGGCTATGAAGACTCGTGGTATGCCCAAGAAGACTGGTACCACTCCTAATACTGGTGAACGCCGCATCATGTCACTCAGCCAGATCAGTCGTAACCTACCCTCTGGCGCTGCTGCATATGCTGCCGCTGCTCCTAGCTTGGTTTCAGCTCAAGGCTCGATCAACCGCAGTCAATCTCTCAAGCACAACAAACTTCGCAAGATCTCTTGGGGTACAGCTCGCGCTGCAGCCGACAAGGAGAATGATATCGAAGAGGTCACTGAGATCGACAGCAATTATGGTGGATCTCGACCTGTGAGCAGAGATTCCGAGTACCGTCCTCAGAGCCGTGATTACGACTCCCGCCCTGTCAGTCGTGACAGTCTCGACTCTTCGTACTACAACAGCAGCAGACGCAGTGTTAGCTACGCTGGAAGCCAGAGTGCTTGGACTGGATCTCAGTCTGGCATGACCGAAGATGGCCGTCGTACTAGCTTGGGCACGCTGGGCACTTATGACACTGGAAGCTACATGACTGGCAGCGATATTGACCGCCGCACCAGCATTGGTAGTACCATCCGCAGCACTATGGACCGCTCCGCCATACAAGAGGAGGACTATGACAGTGACCTCGAGAGCAAGCGTCACGTTGAGCCTGAAACTCCTGCTTTGCCTGTTGAGGCTGCTATTGCCAAGGACCATGGAGACTATGCTCCTCCCAGTGACTCTGGCATTGGCTCAGACCTTCCTACCGGTGCACTTCAGGGCCACGGTGACTACTTCGCCGGCGCTGTCGTTCCCACTACCGTGGATGAGGACAAGGCTGCTTAATCTGTCTAGAGCAACAAAGCTGAAGCAAATTGTGCATTCTGATCATCTGCATAGAGCATTGGTTGGATATGATTTTTCCTTACTTCTATTTCCTTAGTTTCTTTATCTTGTCTTTCTGGGAGGAAAATGCGTTGTAATGATGAATGATGAGGTGGAAAATGGGCGCATTATTGGCATTGGTGACTTTCTCCTTGTTCTGATTCTGAAGGATACCTGGCCCTCGAGGCGCTTGTTTTTTGTTTTCGGTCGAAGACTCTGCTGGCATCGCAGACCAGGTTTCTTCTTCTCACTATTGATGTTACGATTAGACGATTGTTGATTATGCGAAATTGATTTTTTCTCTTACTAGTTTATGTCCTCAATGCCTTCTGGAAGCCTTCGTGGTGGTGCCAAGATGATGATGATCATGATGCTGATGATGGGGGAAGGTATCATCCACCACAAACACCTTCTTGTTTGGGTGCACTTCCAGGCAAGCTCATCAACTGATGTTGCCTCTATCCATCACCCCTCCGTTCTCGCGGAATGAACATATTGGGGGTTGTTGTTGCCTCCGTGCCCTGTGTGTCTGTCACTAACACACACCATCTTCCTTCAGTCTCTTTCTTTCTGCCTCTTTATATCTTGCTCCTCTCCATGGTCCGTCCCCAAACTCAGCGTCAACTTCCAGACCGAGGAGTACCTCAAAGAGTGCATCCAGAAGAAACAAGAGAAACAACGGAAAAAGAAAGAAGCCATGTCCAATATTAGAATCTACGTCCAGCACTGCATGCAAAGACGGCAACGGCGTCCATGACCGTGCTTGCTAAAGTCTTGTTCTCTGACAGACGTTTGTCAAAGTTGGTGATATTGCGTTCAGGCATCGTGTGGAAGGTGACATGATCGAACATCGGGGATGGGTAAGTAAGGTGTAGTTGTGCGATACTAGCTTACCGTCGGTCCATATAATGTAGGTAAAAGACATGTCAAAGACGTTCTTCGGTTGGTCTTGCTTGTACTGAACACTATCACGAACAACAACTTGACTACTCAGAAAGATGGCGACCTCAACATCTATACCATGGTCGTTATCCGCCTGCTATCTTCAGCTTGCTATCCGACCCACGACATCTAGGTCCCGGATGCATCGTGCTGAGTTGAAGAATGCCAACGACGACGCTCTTCTATGTCTGATCAAGATCATACTGTATAAGGGCAATGCTATCGACGAACAGAGATTCTGCTTCCCATTATCAACGACCGGAGCCTGATTCGCTCGACGGTCGGAGCCTGATCGATGCCTACTCGAGTGGTAGTGGACTCGTATTCTACTTTCTTTTCCTTGACGCATCTATACCCAGTTTTTCTCGTACCGTGAGCCTCGTCAATGCGACGTTTTCCTAGTTTGTGCTCTTCTGTCACTCTCTCTTGACGCATCTTCTATCAATATACCCTCTCTTGACCGGCAGACCAGCCTCGATCACTGAAGATCTCTATATCCCTCCTAAGCGACGCTAGGACATTACAACTCTGTACACAGCAGCAAGTTACAGTCTTCCGGTCTAGTCAGTGTTCAACTCTATCATGGTCATAAACATAAGAAACTAACCATGATATGTAGAATTCGCTACCAACTACACACCATGTCCTGGTCCCTTAGAATTGGCTTCAATGCACCCTTCAAGAAGGTCGTCGAGTTAACTCGCGCCGAATGTCCTCTGATCATCGCCATCCACGGTCTTCCTGGCTGCGGTAAGAGCTATACCCTGATTCAACTTCAACACCTCCTTCCTTCTGAGCAATACCTCTTCTTCGAATGCTCAACCATCCTCGCCAAACTCTCCCGCGGCTTCGAGCGCTTCGAAGATGCCGGTGCTGAGCAGAAACAAGTCCTTCGTTCTTCGACCGCACAAGAGATCGCTAGAGAATGTACTGTGGTCGACAAGGCAGGCGTTGTAGCCGGGTTTCCCTATCTAGCAGATGAGAGACACACCGACGCTCAAGATATCGATAGCCCCATCGACTGCTCCCGCTACTCTTGCGTCCTGTTTCTGCATGTTCCCGTGCAGGTCCTGATCAAGCGCCGTATGCTTGATGCTGAAAGCACTGGCCGCAAGCATCTTCATAGTGACCCTGTAGAGGAAGTCAAGTTACTGCAACAATGGCAAGATACTGAGTGTGAGAGGCTCAGTAAAGTGTGTAAGGAGGGTGATGTTGCCCTCAAGCGTATCGACATGGACTCAGTCTCTTTCGAAGATATTGCTGACTTGATTCGTGGTGTAAAAAAGGAGTGGGAGATCAAGGGGGAAGCAAAGAAGGAGTGAAAAGGACTGCTAGTGATTTTGACTTGAAGTATATGATACCCCCTGATTTTAGAGCAGAATCGAAGACTCTCCTTGACCATCCCTTGTGGTTGAAAAAAACTGTGCATTTCTATGACTATATCTTGTGATACTTCTCAATCTTGGAGAACGATGCTTCTTTCATCTTTGGTCTTACCTCCGTCTACCCCATGTCTGCCATATCAAGTCTTAGAAATTCAGAGTCGTTTCTCGATATCGGTGTCTTCCATTGAGATAGGTCACAGAATTGGCTCTCGCTGGACACATTCCAATGTTAAGATACAACTCTGCATTATGATGGCTTTATACTGATCAGGGATGAATAGATAGATCATTTGTCTTTTCTTGGATGCTTGTTAAACTTGATAATGCTGTCACCCTGTCACAGCAAGACAGCTTTTTAGTGGTCGAAATGAGGAACGAGCAATGTCGAGCGAGACTCGCAACTGCCTCTACCAAACTGTAAACAATGTAAAGTGGACATTTAAAAATTGAAAAACTTCTTTATCTTCATTAAGAGAGTTCGAGAGATGTCTGCTCTTGCTATCTTCCCATGCTTCTATGAGTACACTTCCTCGCTCCCCTTTCCATCCATGAACTCCGCTTTGCCAGAAAATGCATCATCAAAGCGAAAAGTCTTACTCCAGCAAGCTGGCCTGGTTGGTGTAAAGAACATCAACAACGTTGCTCAGCTTGTCGATCGTGTTCAAGGCAGCATCGTACTGAGCATCGCGCTCAGGCTCGTCAAAGATTTCGAGACAGCCTTGTCCTTGGTCGAGAACACCGATGATGACGCGATCCAAGATCATTTGACTCAACTTGTGCTCGACCTGGTGAACGTCCAGACCGACCATCTTTGCGATGTGTGCAATCTCAACGCGGCTGAAGGGCTCGATGACCTTGATCAAGTTCTGCTCGAGCATGTTGTCGTACAAGCGACGAAGGTGGGTAGCGATAAAACGATCTGAGGCGAGTTGGTGGCGGTAGTCGGCGAGAGCGGTCTCGTACTCTTCGAGCGAACGGTCGTTGTGGGCTTTGGCGACATGCTTCATGGCGTCTAGACCCATGCCACCATACTTGAGGGCGTGCTTTGATTGCATGAGGTTGTTGACGTCGTCGCTAGCGTTAAGCATAATCTTGCAGAGAAGCATGTACATGAGACCGGCGGTCGCCTTCTCGGTCTCGTCCTGGGCGTGGAAGCCATCGAGTGCTTCGATGAAGTAGGAGTAGGCGGTGTTGAAGTCACCATCTTCTGCATGCAGCATACCACTCTGCATGTCGAGGTTGGCTTGCAACAATGGCGGGCAGTAGACGGAAGCGGCAGATGTGCGGGCGGAAGTGAGGGCAGCGCGACCCTTGGGAACGTTTCCGAGAGCGTGGTATACTCGTGATTCGAGGAGCTGGACTTTGACCAGGACCAGCTTGTCATCAAGACGCTTCAACTCCTTGAGCAGGCGGTTGATGAGAGTAAGAGACTCGTAGTAGCTCTGCTTTTGCATGTATAGTGAGACCAGCCGTGTCTCGAGGTTTTGGCGCAGGAAACCACGACGTTCTTGGACAGCCCAATCGATACATGACTTTGTGACGGAGATCTGTGTTTCGAGCGAGTCGGGAATAGGTGTGAAGAGGTCGAGCAGTTGGCGCACTGGCACACGAGCAGATTAGTGAGCGAGTTTGGATAGGGTGAAAGAGTAATACACACCCAACTTTGCGGTCTTTGCCTTTGCGAGTGATGAGAGAACGGCCTTGGTCTGCTGGACAAGCTCGGCGAGGTCGTTGGTGCGACGGTGGTCGCGGTACAGCTCACCAAGACCCATCAAAGCATTCTCATAATCGCGAGCAGCGGCATCAGACTTGCCAGGCCCTTGTTCCAGTATGCTCTTGAAGGTCTGTTCGGCCTGTTGTGGGTGGTCCTTTGCCTGCTTCTTTGCTTCGGCGATGCGAGCGGCGTTGTCTTGTTGCGCCATGACGATGTGAGGCGAGAAGGTGTTGACTGAGATTCGAGGTTCTGTGAGAAGGCGAAGGCAATCGCTAAAGATGAAGCGATGTGCAAGACGAAGAGGGCGACGATGCGGAGGAAGTGCGACGATGGAATGGCTGGATGTTTGAATGATTGAGCTGGTGCTGGCTACCTGTGCCTGAGCTCTCGTCGATGCCATCACTGCTTGACCAACGCCCAACGCCAAGCCTGCGGAGTTGACTTGCCCATTCTCCGTCAAACACTTTCACCAGAATTTGTTAAACTTCTTCTAATCTTCTATGCATATTCTGTCTTCCGATAACGTCTGGTTTGTTGGTCTGTTCACATGTATCTAAATGCAAACAGATTACTAGATATTTGTCCCCAATTCTAGATCTGGGCTTTAAATGTCTATGTCTAGTCTTCGGGTCCTCCTCGTTCTGTCGGATGATCGAGCAAACTGTCTCGATACAGAACCTTGTTTCGAAGCTTCTGATGGAATGATAGCATGCTATCTCACATCGAATGTAGCCCTGCCTAGGTCCGTATCTTTCCTGTAGAAGTCCATACGAGCATAACTAGCGGCGAACCATGATGAGTTCGTGCAAGTTGCAAGGCGAAGCTGGTTTCAGTCCCGGTTTTCTTCTCTTGTGCCCCAGGTTCATGATGCATATGTCTTTCTTGCTGTAGAGGTGACTTACGAGTGCGAACGAAGACCATAGTTGGGAAAACATGTTCGGTGACCAACGACGTCTGCCAGGTGAAGAGTAAACGTCTGCTGTCGCAACATCTTATCATTCTCTCTCATGTTCATGCAGCAGGAAGCGCTGTTGACGGAGCTGTCACGGGTGCCTTTGCAGAAGAAATTGTAGCTCTCTCGTCCTCCTCTTTCTGAGCCTTCATGTTCAGCCAGCTCAGATAAGTCTGCCACCCGATAGCAATCACTCCAGCGAACACACTCCTGTACTGCGGTGCCACAAAAGTAAAGCTGAATGCCGTGACAGCCGGCCACAACTTCCAGCTATTCTTCCAGCTGACAGGCACTGTATCGATGACTCTTTGCTTTGTCTGCTGAAGAGTCTGTCCTGAAAGCAAACTCTGCATGCCAAAGAAGTATGTGTTGAAGCATGGCGTGAAGAAGGTCTGGTTGATGACAATCTTGGTCGCAATCGACCTCGCATGCGACTTGTAGTTGAAGTGGTTGCCCAAGAACATGAACCACTTGTAGTTTGGTATAGATGATATGCCACCGATAATCAGCGCTCGTAGACCTCTGGACGGGTCGTACGGCTCGTCGCTGGCTACTTTCTGAGCCGATAAATCACCCAGGAAGTAGATGATCAACGTCGTCGATAGTTGTGTGATGTATGGCGAGCGATGTTGCATGCGACCATATGCCCTGAAGGGTTCTTTCAATGGCTCAATCCATGCCATTCCAGGTCCTGGGATTGTTGTTGGGCGTGATGGCACATCCTTGGCTTGGTCTTGAGGCTTCGTCGAGTTGAGACGTCGTTGGCCGCTCAGTCGTAGTCGTAATAACAGTCTGTTGCCTCGTCCGGCAAGAATATAGGAGTTCATGTTGGGTGATGCTGTCTAGGAGACATTGCGTCGTCTTGAGAAGAAAGAGCACAACATTGTTGAGCGAGCTCGGTAGTCGGCTCGGGACTGTGACATTTCGGAGCCGCTATGGCGTGCGCCGGAGATGGTGTCGGCGATAGGAGACGGCATCAACCTGACGACGTAATGATGGTATGCATCATCGAGGAATACACGCAAGACAACTCGCTCGGGAAAACAGAAAGAGCATGGATTGCTGGTCAGGATGCACAAAGCAGAGAGACACTTACATCGAACCAACAGCGGTTGTGTGACATACCGAGCTTCAAGCCGACGCGCTGATCAGGAGACCGCCGAGAGGAACAGAATACCGAGGGAAAGCAGGCTGCATACGCAAGCAGAGACCAGCAGATCATAGGCAAGATGCTTAGGTGCATGTCACAAGAGAGGGAAAGTGGAAAGAGTTGTTGAAGTTGAAAGCAAAAGTACCGGCCGGTCACTCTTGCTGTTGGCATTTCATTATGTTACAATCAATGCTCTCGAATCTGTGCACACTTTCGTGCACTCCCATGATAGTAAAACCCCGAATCCCATGTCATTTCCCTTGCTTGATAAAATGAAAAACTCAGAAGAAAGTCAGAAACCAACGCCGGCCATTCCAATGATGTCCCCCAGACCATCCATCCTCAAGCTTCTCGTTGGTGGTATATGATGCTGATGGTTGGGAGAGCATCAGAAGTCGTCATGATGGAGGCGCTTAAGAGCGCTCACCACGGAGGCGGCGGGCGAGCTGGATGTCCTTGCTCTGGATGGTAACACGCTTGGCGTGGATGGCGCAGAGGTTGGTGTCCTCGAAGAGGGAGACGAGGTAAGCCTCAACGGACTCCTGAAGAGCACCGATGGCCGAAGACTGGAAGCGGAGGTCCGACTTGAAGTCCTGGGCGATCTCACGAACCAGACGCTGGAAGGGGAGCTTGCGGATGAGAAGCTCGGTCGACTTCTGGTAGCGACGGATCTCACGGAGAGCGACGGTACCGGGCTTGTAGCGGTGAGGCTTCTTGACACCACCGGTTGAGGGGGCGGACTTGCGAGCAGCCTTGGAGGCGAGCTGCTTACGGGGGGCCTTGCCACCAGTGGACTTGCCTGTGAAAGAATGTAAGCGACTGATGATAGTAGATGATGAAGTGAAGTGATGATTGTTGATGGAAGATGCGGTGGCGTCAAGGCCAAAGACGCGTCAGAACGCGCCCGGGCAGTGAGAGCGACGCGCAGATGGCGGCGGCGATGATGAGGAAGGATAGTGTGCAAGTAATTACTTACGGGCAGTTTGCTTAGTACGAGCCATTGTAGATGACTGTTGAGATGTTGTTGTGTTGGATAGAAGAGATGGTTGTTGGATGATGAGAGAGGAGGAGTAGTGGTGGGTGGGGGAAGTGTACTTATAGGCGTTGGTGGGAAGTGTGGGTGAAAAAGTGAAGGCAGCCAAATCACTCGAGTTGGGGGCTTGCTTTCACCTGCTGGAATCAAGCAACTTCAAACTGGCTTGCTCTGTTCCTTCCTTTGCTGGGCGAGAATCTCAGATTCGCGGCTTCTTGGTTGGTCCGTGCTCCTTCCTTGCCTGTGATCTTGGAGTCCGTTGATCTCATTGGCGCAACAGCCGAGCTCCCTCCCGCGACTTCCTGATTCGGAAGATCACTCATGAGTTGTGTGATTCTCTCCTTGACGCGTCGAAGTCCATAAACACCTCGCCCTCCACACGAATTAAACCTCCATTCACACTCCCATCTTCTCCCACCAAGCAACTCTATCACATTCTAAGACTTCGGTCTATACAACAACTTTCCAACTTTACCTTTAAACAACTTCTATCACAATGTCTGGCCGTAAGTGCTTACCCCGCTTCAGAGCTATTCGCCTGCCATCCAGCTTCATCCAGCTAACACATCTTCTGTATAGGTGGCAAGGGTGGCAAGGGTCTTGGAAAGGGTGGTGCCAAGCGTCACCGCAAGATTTTGCGCGACAACATCCAGGGTATCACAAAGCCCGCTATCCGCCGTCTCGCTCGTCGTGGTGGTGTCAAGCGTATTTCTGCCATGATCTATGAGGAGACCCGTGGTGTCCTCAAGACCTTCCTCGAGGGTGTTATCCGCGACGCCGTCACCTACACTGAGCACGCCAAGCGCAAGACCGTCACCTCTCTCGACGTTGTCTACGCTCTCAAGCGCCAGGGCCGTGAGTCATCCCGCCGTCTCTTGTTTACTCATCCAGTTACTGACATTGCTTCTCAGGTACCCTCTACGGTTTCGGTGGTTAGGCGTTTCTTTTTCTTCTCTTCATGGGTTTCACGACTGCTCTACTGGCCGCATCATTCATCCAGCGGGCCAGGATCGTTATCAATCATCATCAATGGGTTTTCGGGATGGGAAGTGTGTTAAATCACTCAGCTACTTTGGGGTCAATGCCGATGTACAATCATACAGGCAGGGGAGTTTATGGGAAATGCAATGCAATGATACCACTTTAATCCTCAACATTTTTGCTACGCAACTTCTTTGTTCTTGTGCCTTTGTGATTCTCTGAACTGTCTTCTCTGCAACGCGTCTCGCGCCTATCGCGTCGCGACGCTGTGTCTCTGACGTAGTCCTCTTCTGTCTCAGCGGAACCTCTCATTGCCGTACAGGCCTTTTCGTATTGTCTTTGACATGCTTTCAGTACTCTGCATGTTCTTCTGTGACTCATTAAAATCTCTTTCAGGCCTACGGTCAGTGTTCTTCCTGATATCTGCGGACAACGTTTCTCCGCACGCCCGAGAGCAGCCGGCAAGCTTGCTTCTTCGCCGCGTGTTCTCGCTGAGATATTCAAATGTCTTTATCGTACTCATGTTTATATATTCTTCCATAATACACTTGCCTTACCTTTCCAATCTTCAATCAATCACAAATGGAAGACGTTCGTGCACTCCTCTTTGATGTGTTCGGCACTTGTGTCGACTGGAGAACTACGGTGACCAATGCTCTGGTTCAACAATGTCGGGTGGCCTTGATGAGGAGATCAGCAATCATCACAAACGATGTTCGGGCCAAAGCAAGCGCAATGAGCACTGAGGATTGGGGTGTCTTCGCTCAAGAATGGAGGAGCAGCTACTACACATTCACCCGATCTCTTGCGGCCGATGCATCTCTCAACTGGAAGACAGTGGACGACCATCACCTCGAGTCTCTGCATGAGTTATTGGTCAAGCATGGGCTTGGTCGCGAAGACGGTGAACTTGGAGGTCTCTGGAACAAGGATGAAGTCAAGGAGATGAGTCTCATTTGGCACAAGCTCGACCCTTGGCCTGATACCGTTGCTGGTCTCAAGGCTTTGAACACCAAATACGAGACTTGCACACTTTCTAACGGAAACATCGCACTTCTCAAAGATATGCAGCAACATGGTGGAATGCCTTTCAAACATACATACTCTTCTGAGCTGTTCAATTCCTACAAGCCCAACCCAGCCATATATCTGGGGGCCGCAAAGAGACTGGGCTTGGAGCCGAGTCAGTGCGTCATGGTCGCAGCCCATCTGGGTGATCTTGAAGCAGCGAAGGGCTGCGGCTACCATACCATTTACGTTGAGCGATCTCAAGAAGAGGACAAGGCAAATGAAGAGAAGGCTAGAGAAAAGCGTTTCGTGGATATTTGGGTTGGGATCAATGAAAGGGGGTTTGTCAGTGCTGCAGAGAAGCTGGGAATCAGCGTGTAACGGCCTCAAGTTGGTGTTGTCCGGGGTAACACCCTGCTTCTCGTCTATATCAATACATATCTCATTCTATCAAGTCGATATCATGATCAATACTTGTGTTTGTGTATACTTTGAGTCCCACTATGAGTCCTGTGGATACTTCTTGTTCGATATATGACCATTCCTCGAACTTGATGCTCCTATGCTGAGGATGGTAATATGCAATACTTTCCATACAAACTCACTAAGCATTTTCCTGCAAGCATGATTGAAATTGGAACATCGACGATATCTCAACCAATACAACACCGATCGACTTACAAGTCGTACATGCATAAGTTATAGTGTCTCTGGTGACTATAAGAGTACAGTCGGAGTAAAAAGTGCTGGAATGATGCCGTGGTGCTTGAAACAAGATGGAAAAGTCATCAAAATGCTTGCTACAGGTAGAACCCTGCCCCTCGTATTCAGCTCCGAGCTAGGGCTGTCACCCTGCTCTGAGTCAAGATCAACACGCCGCCAAGCCACTGCCGTCCGTACCGCCTCGCACCGGCCATACCCTTTTGCTTCCAGCCATCCGCCTCGCTCTCTGCCCTTGCTACCATGAGAAAGACTGCACTTGGCAACGCGTCAAATCCAGGACAGTGGGCCGTAACTGAAGCCACCACAAGGGAGCAAAGTTCACTGGACTGGAGATGATCACACACAGGAAGACGCGGACCGGCTGCGTGCAGTGCAAGAAACGTCGGATAAAGGTGCGTAGGGCGAACAGTCATGCTATTCCGCGTCAACGTTTCGATAATATTGATTTTTCCGAGGCTGACTCGCAACATGATAGTGTGATGAAGCCAAACCAATATGCGAGAAATGCAGAAGGACATCACGAGAATGCAGTTTCCAGAACCCTCAGCCAGATACGACTACTCGTACTGGAGAAAGTTTCACTCTGAAGGAGATGGAACTACTGCATCACTTCGTCACCCATACGGCAAAAACACTTTCCGACCAGACAGAGCATCAAAACATCTGGCAGACTGCAGTGGTCAAAGTCGCCTTCAAGCACAAATTTCTAATGCACGGTATCCTCGCGGTTGCTGGTCTTCACGTGTCAGTCACGCGTCAGTCCGACGAGGATGACCTTTCCATGTTGGCTGCTAACCATCAAGATCTGGGCTTGCAAGGCTTCAGATCCGCCTTGGAAAACTTCAATTCAGAAAACTGCGAGGCGTTGTTTGCAACCTCGATTCTGGTCGCGTGCTACATTATCGCCTCGTCAGGCACACGCTTCAACCCAAACCTGACCACTGCGAGCATTTTCAACGAAGTGCTGCTCGGTGCAGTCGTGGATTGGATTCGTTTGTTTAGAGGCACCGATCACATTGCCCGTCGTGGTAAGATGTGGCTCGAGGAAGGTCCTCTTGCACCCCTGCTCATAGATGGAACATTTTGTCAGATCACTGAGCCTATGGGCGAGAAGGCTCTCAAAGAAGATGCCTATCTAGTCTCTCTTCAACAACTGTGGCATCCTGATAGTCCCTCGACCATTCAAGGCATCAGTAGCGACGAAGCAGCTATTTACGATGAGGCTCTGCACTACCTGCGAGAAGCATACGGCCGTATGAGCAGAGCCACAGCTCCACAAAACAATTGCACATGGTGCTACAAGAAGTCTGCAGACACAGAAAATGCCCATCAATGCATCTCTCCCATCGTTGCTGGTCTCTACTGGTTTGTGCAGATCCCAGCCGAATTCTTCGAGATGCTGGAGCAACACAAAACTGTTGCTCTTGTCATACTGGTGCATCAAGCAGTTTTGATTAAGCGAATTGGCAACATATGGTGGAATCGAACGCCAGCGATCAAAGTCGCAAGTTCAATATACCAAACGGTGCCTCCGGAGTACCATTCCTGGCTCGAGTGGCCAAACCAAGAGATCGAATACGCTCCATAGAGCTGCTCTGATCCTTCACTGAGATCCAATGAATTGCAGGACACGTAACCGAATGCAGACACATGGGACGCTCTGCGTTTATTATTCAGAGTACGCTGTCTCCAAGCATGCCATATCACGCCAAACATCCGCCTCTTTGCTCCCTCAGGCTTACTTGACCCACAGACCTCAGGATCTTGTTCTGGTGTTGAGACTGGACAACCCACATATGCCCACCTCACCTAGACATCCTCATGTCAACAGGCATTCTCGTTTCTTAACCAATGGCCGATAACAAGAATCTCGTCTGCGTCATCGTTGACAATTTTTACTGCGAGTCAGAAAGCCGAACCCCGCATTGATCATAAACGTGGGGTGTGGGGTAGCTTTTGGTCAAGAAGAGGTCAATCCCATTCCATCCCGCTGACCCGAATATAGGCGCGGCTATCTGATTCAGTACTTGTACCTCGCTCCAGCTCGGTCAATCGCTTGTGTTCCAGTACGCAACCTTGATAACAACTCACGAAATCGGCATGTCGAATATACACCCTCAAGATGCAGCATACGCCGCTGCACTCGATTCGCCAGAAACTTTCTGGTCTCACGAGGCCGAGAAGTTGAGCTGGGCTGTACCGCCGAAGACTATAATTGAGCGCACTACCAAAACCCTGCAATCTGGTACCAAGCATCAACACTGGAAATGGTTCCCAGACGGTGAGATCTCGACCTCATACAATTGCGTAGACCGTCACGTCGATGCCGGAAACGGACAGCGTACGGCAATTATCTGGGACTCACCCGTGACTGGTACACAAGAGAAGATCAGCTATGCCCAGCTCGCAGAAGAGGTCGCAACACTTGCTGGCGTGTTGCGTGAAGAGGGGGTGAAGAAAGGAGATGTGGTCTTGATATACATGCCTCAAATACCTGCCGCCCTCGTCGGAATACTCGCCACTGCAAGACTTGGTGCTATACACGCTGTCGTTTTTGGCGGGTTCTCAGCACCAAGTCTAGCACAGCGTATCGATGCATCTAAGCCTCGAGTAGTCCTCACTGCCAGCTGTGGCATCGAAGGTGCTAAGGGGCCACTACCGTACCAGCCTCTGGTACGTGGTGCTTTCGAACACTCCAAGCATAAGCCGAGCAAGACAATCGTCTGGCAGCGTGATCAGAGTCGATGGGATCCTGTCATCAAAGAGGACGGCGAACGCAACTGGCAACGGCTAGTCAAGAGTGCTAAGAATCGCGGCTTGAAGGCAGAGAACGTCCCGGTCAAGAGCAACGATGGGCTGTACATCATCTATACAAGCGGCACGACAGGAGCTCCGAAAGGAGTGCTACGCGAGGCTGGTGGTCATGCTGTCGGTCTGAACTACAGCATGCGCTACCTGTTCGGTATTCAGGCTGGAGATGTCATGTTCTGTGCATCTGACATTGGTTGGGTGGTTGGTCACTCCTTCATCTGCTATGCGCCCCTGTTGGCAGGTGCGACCACGGTTTTGTTTGAGGGCAAGCCTATCGGTACACCAGATGCAGGAACTTTCTGGCGTTGTGTTGAACAGCACAAGGTGAACGTGATGTTCACTGCACCAACTGCCTTGCGAGCTATCCGCCGTGAAGATGGACAGCATAAATTCTTCATCGAGAGAGGTGAGAGAAACGGACTGAAATCACTACGAGCGTTGTTCTTGGCCGGTGAACGTAGTGAACCAGCTGTTGTTAACGACTACACAAAACTGCTACAGAAGTATGGTGCCCCCGGTGCCGCAGTCGTGGACAATTGGTGGTCTTCCGAATCAGGTTCGCCAATGACAGGATTAGCACAGCTACCATGTTCGTGGCACAACGGCGGTGACGACAAGCAGATCAAACCTTTGGAGACAAGACCAGGCAGTGCAGGAAAGCCAATGCCTGGCTTTGACATCAGGGTTGTAGACGACGATGGTAACGAGGTGCCGCAGGGTAAAACGGGCAACATCGTTCTCGGTATGCCACTTGCACCTACCGGATTCACAACACTGTGGAAGGACGAAAAACGCTTCTACAATGGGTACATGCTACGGTTCAAGGGCAAGTGGCTCGACACTGGTGACGCCGGCATCATCGACAAAGATGGTTATGTTCATATCCACGGCCGCAGTGACGATATGATCAACGTCGCTGCACACAGGTTGAGCACTGGTATGTTTTCGAGAATTTGATGGTTGCAGAAGCAACAAGCTGACTCAATTTTCCAGCCACACTCGAGCAAGCCATCTCATCACACCCAGCAATTACCGATAATTGCGTTATACCAGCGCCGGACCCTCTTAAGGGACACGTACCATTTGCATTCGTCGCTCTTTCGCCCTCAACAGGATCCGTTCCGGAGAGCGAATTGCTTTCTGCCATCAACTCGCGCGTTAGAGCAGCTGTTGGTCCCATCGCTACGCTTGGAGGTGTCATTGTGGCACAGGGTGTCATCCCTCGCACAAGAAGTGGAAAGACTCTACGCAGAGTGTTGAAGCAAATGGTAGAAGATGCAAGCGAAGGCCACTTCGACAAAGAAGTAGAAGTGCCAGCAACGATTGAAGATGCAGAAGTTGTCGAGAGAGCGAGAAAGGTGATCAAGACTTATTTCACCAGGAAGAGCAAGCTGTAAACCATTTCTCCTTTGGCATGTTTGTATCAACACTTTCTGTATGATCTATATATTGATTACATTTTCTCTCCTTATTTGCATTTTGAGCTCGATGCTGGGCGCCGCGCGTTCACCCAAGACAAGACAGTCGACCCTGTCGCTCGGTCTCCTCGGCCAGCGGCTAAAGAGGCCGAAAGCGGAAGTCGCGGAATCATCATGACAATGACGTTTACTTTGTCTCTACAAGTGGCGAAGGCAGCGACTATAGACAAAGCGATTGTGAAGAAGACGAAGAAGAAGGTGGAAGAATACGTAGGATAGAGTGGCTGTGTTGTAAGATCAGGTGGTACGATGGAGAGAGAAGCATATTTCGTGGCTAGAACGGCGAGTTCAGTAAGGGCTTGGTAGACTGCGCCCAGAGGCTTGGAGCTTAATATCAAGCGATGCTGCGACGGTGACAACGACGTTCCTTTTTGATCTCCCTCTTTCTTTCCCTTCTTCGCATTCTAATCTGTTATCGTATTCGTCATTTCCACTTTCCAATTGCTGGGAGCGATATATTCATTGTCGCCTACGCCTTTCGAATACTGTTCTGCACATCTCGACATCAAGGTCTTATTGTCGCATAGCGCTTATCACCCTTTGACCCGGAATACGCATCGCGCGCCTTTACCAGTCAATCACCTCAATCCATAAGCCATACACCATGGGTCAATACGTACGCGACCATCAATTTCGCAATCATTTTGGAAAGACAGCATGACTAACACTACACAAAACAGGACGCACCCTCCGGCCCACCACCCAATTACTCTGCTCCCGCCAACGGCGGCGGCGAAGCAGCATCCTACTACGGCAACTCTGGCCCCGCTGCGCCCCAGAACAGCTACCACCCACCTCAACAAGGCTACTCATCGCCCGCGCCTGACCCAAACAACCGCGGCTTCATGCCTCCTCAACAGGGATACCCGCCTCAGCAGGGAGGCTATCCGCCGCAAGGATATCCGTCTCAAGGTGGCCAGCCCATGTACTATCAGCAGCAGGGATACCCGCCGCCGCAGGGATACGTGCAGCAGAGTGGTGGTAGCTCGGCGGGAGGTATCTGTGCGGGTGTCATGAGTGCGCTGGCATGTTGTTGTTGTTTGGACATTTTGTTCTAGACGACCAGAGAGGGCACACAGAAAGGGAGATACGATGCAAGCAGGGAGTGAGAAGCACGAGGTGTACAGCTGTGCTACTCTTCTCCCGTTGACTTTGCTCGTCGAGGCGTTCACGGAGTGGTACGGCATGATATCAGGAGGGGATGGGCTGTCATTCGATCACTCTTCGATCTGAGAGTGCTGTTTTCTTCGCGCGTTGCGTTTGGTTCTGAATTTGAGCTCATGTGTTTCTAGTAATTCAAGACTGCTTTTTGATACATATCTACATCCACACGTTTCTATGTACAACTCGCAGCACAATCCTCGAATAGTCAACCTGGTCTAGGTGACAGGGATGTTTCTGACCAAATAGTCGCGCCATTGAGGCAGAGTGCGCTTGTTTGGTGTGTTGGAACTGGCCTGCAGGTCCTCAATCGCTGATCCCCACTTGACAAGCTTGTCCTCTGCGAAAGCCGTCTGCATGAGTGCCAGACCGAACGGCATACCGTTCTCATGGGTGCCAGCGGGCAGAGTCAGCATAGGATAACCAGCCTGAGCGGCAATCTGGGGTGCTTGAGCGACATCCGGAGGAACCAAGAGACCATCGAGCTGGGTGCCATTGGGTCCCATGGCGAGAACAGCATCGATACCTGCCTCACGGGTTGTGTAGCGGCAAAAGTTGAGTGCGGACCAGTAAGTTGCGTTCATCTCTCCCTTGGTGGCTAGTGAGGCCAGGAAGCCATCTTGACCGGAAGTGAACGCAGGGATACCGCTACCGTTGGCATAAGGGTAGCCGCCCTCGGTGCCGTCGTTGTCGTAGTTGAACTGCACAAGATCTTCGAGCGAGCGGATGTTTGTGTTGTTGAGATCGGCCAGGTAGGTGCGGATGTTGTTGTAGAAATCAACCTTGATATAGGTGTACTCGCTCTCGTTGGGGTAGCCACGGGTGCTACCGTAGTCCCAGTTCCAGCCGTCAGGAGAAACGATAGTCTTGTAGTAGGGAAGCTCAGTGTTATTGACGATGGTGGCGCCAGCAGACTCGATCAGAGAGACCAGTTCAAGGAGGACCTCTTGCTCGTGAGCATCGGCATAGACCCAGAAGCTGTTCCATGGAATGCCGAAAGTGGCTCCCTTGAGAGCGGTTCTGTTGGTCAAGAACTGTGTGTAGCCACCCTTGGGTGTCTTGCCGATTTGAGCCGAGGTCTGATTGTCGTGGACGTCCACACCGTGAATGGCGTCGAGGACATAAGTCACATCGCGAACAGTCTTGCCAAAAGCACCGACAGTGTCCTGGTTCAGGGATTCAGGGATGACGCCACCACGAGAAGTCAGGCCAACGGTCGGCTTGAAACCAACAATGGCGTTGCGCTGAGCAGGGTTGATAACAGAGCCGTCGGTCTCAGTACCGAGAGCGAATGGAAAGACATTGGCTGCCACACCGACACCACTTCCAGAACTGCTACCTCCTGGGTTGACCGTGAGGTTGTAGGCACTATTGACGAGTCAGTGAGATCTGCCCAAAGACGATGGCGACAGAGAGAACGGTATACCTTCGGCACTGGCCGCCACGACCGGAGTATCCCTCCGAGTAATAGTTGGAGCGCATGTCTGCCCACTCTGATAGAGTAGCTTTACCAAATAGCACGGCACCCGCTGCGCGAAGGTTGCTCACAACGTATGCATCACGGGGTACAATGGATCCTTGCAAGGCCCACGATCCAGCAGTTGTCTGCATCTTGTCCTTAGTGGCGATGCTGCGACATGATTAGTTCAGATCATGAAACGGGCAAGCTGGAGTCGTACTTGTCCTTGACCGCAAATGGAATACCATGCAGAGGACCACGGACCTTGCCATGGCGGCGCTCCTCGTCCATAGCTGCAGCAATGTCGAAGACATCTGGATTGATCTCGATAATCGGGCTATGCATTAATCAGTCTCGTTTCGGATCTTGCATACCATGATTGCCTACTTGAGATAGTCGCGAGTCTGGAAAAGCCTCTGGAGATAGCAGCTCGTGAGCTGAACAGATGTGAGGTTTCCAGAGCTCATGTACTCTTGAAGTTCCTCAATGCTCTTCTCTGCAATCACAAAGCCGTGACATGCTGGCATAGGAAACAACAGCTCAGTGTTGTTGGCATCTTGGAGCAGAGGGAAGCCATATTCTGGATAGTCCTGTGTCTCTGTTCAGCTCGACGATCGCGCTGAAAGTCGTTGTTACCCGTCTGGAAGACTCACGATGGAAACGTTGTGAAAGCTACGTGTAGCGCTGGCCAAGCCGACCACGATCGCAGCTGCGACACAGTTGACGATCTGCATCTCCCCTGTTACAGTGAGTTCGAAAGTTCCCTGCAGGTGAATGTTATCGAGGAGGAACTTGTATGTTGGGCTTTTGAGAAATTAGATGTCAACTTGGCAGAGTCGCCGACTCGCAGAACAATGGCATGATCGACGAGAGCATTGTGTAAGCACGTACCTCGTGAATCCCTCACGAACTGCTCGACGCCATTAGTTTCGGAAAAGTCAGGGATCTAGCGAGCCGTCGAACTGGTCCGTCAAAGTTTAAGCAGCTTCGGGCAAAGTCTACCGAACCATCAGCGCTGTTGTGTGGAGGCTTGATCAGATGTCCAGCCTCAAGGTTTGTCTAAGCTGCATATACATTGCCACTTTGGTGGACCTCCGTATCGCGGTACCGTTCAGCCAGACCAACGCTTTCCTCGAACGTCCGTAAAAGTCTGAAATTAGGCCCGAGGGCTTCACGCTGCCAAATATGGTGGTAATGGACTGGACCCCTTTGATTGTGCAGATGAACGTCCTAGCACCTCGTCGCAGCACTCCTCTTCCACCCATGATTAATCTATCGCGTGGATCCCAGCTTTGATCCGCATCTTGCATAACACCATTACTCGCCCTGGCACCGCCATCATGGTTGCTGCCGACGTCGCTCAAGCTTACGCTGATGGACGGGTGCCCACGAACATATCGTATATCACGCCGGAGTATCTGAGCGAGTCGCGCGACGGACCGGCCATATCAGGAATACTGGCAATCTACATCATCACCACTGTTCTGCTCATCTGCAGATTCGCCTCTCGCATCTTCATTGTCAAGAGTTTCGGACTCGATGACAGCATCGCGGCTTTCTCCTGGGCTTGCTATACAGCTTTCATGGCCCTCTGTCTAGTTCTGATCTACGAAGGCAGTGGCAGACATATCGAGTATATACAATATGTACTCACGTTGCCTGAGGTCGAAAAGACAGAGATTGTCGACTATGCAGCCCACCTGATCTACACAGCGACCCTGTACTTCTGCCGTTTAAGTGGTCTCGCTTTCTTCTCGCGCCTGTGTAGCACGCATCCAACTTTTCGCATCTCAATCTGGGCTTGCGGCATGTTTTTGACTGCAGCTTTCATCGTTCAGTTTCTTCTCATCCTTCTGCATTGTCTTCCAGTGTAAGCAGCACGAAGTTTCTAATACCTGCGGATGAATATTGACGCGTATGCAGTACCGGATTATGGCCATATGCATGGGTACGTATGCGAATGTGCATGTAGCGCATGTCAGCAGCTACCAATGGTGTCTTGGGTTCAGCCTTCAGGCTCGAACTTCATCAGTATTTATTGCTGCGATGACCTGCGATAATGCGCCATTGTTACACAAGAAACATGCTAACTTGTGTCCTTGTAATTAGCAAACGACCGAAACAACGTACAAATGTCTGAATTGGGGTGTCGTCTACGTGACCAATTCAGGTTTGTCTTTGGTCAACGATCTTGTTCTTTTCAGCATACCGATAGCAATGATCTCGATCTTGCAACTTCCCAAAGGTCGTAAGATTGTGTTGGCCCTCGTCATGCTCCCAGGAACACTTGTCATTGGGTACGTCAAAAGTTCGAAATAGCTGTTTGTATATGTGCTGATAAATTTGCAGCATCTCATGCGCACGTCTGTGGCTCTGCGTCGTTGGGCAATGGCGAACAGATGGCTCCTGGTACTATGATCCACAACTGGTCATCGAAGTCGCAGAGATCGGAGGCACTTTGATTGCGCTATCGGTGCCCAGCTACAAGCCGATCTTGAGCAGGTGGTACGGACATATGAAGAGTACTGTCGAAGCCTCTCACGGACCAAATTCAAAGTATGGCGAAGGAGTCTCAAGACGCAAAAGTTCGGTTCCAGCACTCTGGGGATCGCAAGTAGCGGATACAAAGTTGAAGACATCCATCCAGAGCGGCGGGCAGACGACTGGATCTAGAGCCTCATCAGATAACAGTCTGCTGAGTCCGGACGACAACATCTACGTGACGACGGATGTTGATATGAGGTCGATTCCGATGGCTAGATTGAGGAAGGATAGCGAGTGCTGAAGATAGTAATCCATGTAATGTATAGCAAATGCCAACCCTTCCAAGCTAAAAGTTTGCGGATAGCACGAAATAGTGATTCTGAAAAAGTAGACGACTCAGCCAGAGATATGAATCGCTTGAGTCTTGCAAAAGTGAGTTGAGATAGACGTTGTGAAAGCTGGTAGCGCCAGACGGTCCATGCTCGATGTCGAATTAACCCCACAGCGCGCTGCGCGTCAAACGTGTCCGAGCAGTTTGGAAACGGATACACCGTTCGTCAACATGCTTTCGATGGTGATACATGGAGAAGAAGAACTTTTATGAAAGCAGTCAAGAAAGTGATATGTGCCCATCTCGGCGACGAAAGGTTCTCTAGATGCCCTGCAAGTGGTTCTCGCGATGTGTTTGAAACAAGTCGCCCAGCAAGTAGTCTTACCAGCCACCCCAGCCGCCTCTTGCAGCAACACTACGTAAGTAAGACCAGAACCTGTATCTCGGTCGTTTGCATTTTTCCTTCGTCTTGTCATTCTCATTCACTTGTCAATTCATAGCCTGCGTCTTGCTTCCACTCACTCCTATTGCACCGACTTTGGCATCTTATCGTCAGCTGGCTGTGTTCACACTCACTTCGAACCAATCGCATCAAATCGAGCGGCACCCACTGAGCCTTGCTCACTTACCTTCTCCGAATAACAACAAGTCGTAGCGAGACGGCTACATACAGTAATTTGGTCATCACTTCGAAACTCCAAACCATTCCTACTCGATGTCAGCATTCAACTACGGCAGCACCACTCCCATGGATGCAAGAGCAGTTAACGCCATGTCGGTACCCTGGATTCTCGTCAAGAGAGCTCTGCCAGGCATTGTCGGACGCCAAACAAGCCAGCCTCAATTCCTTTCAGCAAGAGACAGCATGGTTGCCATTCCGACAGTCTACTATGGCCTCGACAGCGGCCCATCTGCTGGCACTGTCGTTGGCGCAACACTTGGCTCAGTCGCTGGTTTCATCCTCCTCGTCTGGCTCATCCAAACTCTCGCAAGCGGCCGCAACAAGCAACCTGATGAAGAAGTTATCATCCGCCACGAACGCTCGCCCAGAAGACGTCGCAGATCCGAG
Source organism: Aureobasidium sp. M94-06E (assembly GCA_037040395.1). Taxonomy (NCBI): domain Eukaryota; kingdom Fungi; phylum Ascomycota; class Dothideomycetes; order Dothideales; family Saccotheciaceae; genus Aureobasidium; species Aureobasidium sp. M94-06E. The sequence continues at coordinate 255,242 of JAXQGV010000152.1, read as the reverse complement.
ATGCGTTCTGTCAGCAGAGGACCCGAACGCATCATCCGTCAAGAAAGAATCGTCAGAGACTCGAGCCGTGCACCGCCGCCCATGAGAAGCAGCTTCGTTGTCGAGCCTGAGAGAAGAGTCGAGGGAGATGACATCGTCGAAGTCATTGAGGAGCAGTCAAGCGTGGCTCCCAGAAGAAAGTCCAGTCGTAGAGGTAGCGGAACATATCGGTCAGTAGACCCTCTGTTGTATGGTGATCGAGGCTATGCACGCAGAGATGTGTATTAGTCTCGAAAGCCTATATAATATCTGCAGCAGGCTAATGTGTCTTCGTAGACACAGATGAACGAGGACAAAACGAAACCCAGGCCGACTGTCTGCTCGAAGCTCTTGTCTTCACAACGCAACGATAGTCGACATTCGATGTTTGACCGCAATGTACGATAATGGGAGCATGGCGTTTTGGCTTTGGTGAATTTGCTGCACATAAACAATGGGAGCCAAGAGGGCCTTCTACGGAAGGCGGTATTATGGGGTTTCGCGATTTTCGCTTTTTTCTTCTTTTTCACCGCTTCGTCAGTAGCCGTACTTCAGTACATACGTCTGACTTTGATGAGTTAGACACAAATTGTTTCTTTCTGCCTAGAATGACTCTTATCCTGTTCCATGTGATGTGTTGGTGAAATTTGTCATGAGGAAGCAGGACTGATGCCAAAGACATGGATGGGCAGCTTCCCCAGATTTTGGGTGACGTTGTTTGAACTTTCTCGTCAGGCAGGCACGACTCCACGAGGCCGCCTGTCGACGTTGCATCTACAACTTGCTCTTTCCCAAACTTTCACCTCTTGACCACCGCTTGCTCTTTCTCACTTCGCTGCCTACACGCATATAAAAAGCGGACCGCAGTCATGTTCAATCGCAACAACATACCGAACCCATTTGGAAGCGGCCAACAGCAGCCCCTCCCACCGCGCCGCCCTCAGCAACCCCCACCAACATATCAAGATCAGAAGACTCCCAGACCATCGTCCAGAGGGATGAGGCTGCGCCCATACCAGCTTAAGGAGGCGACCTTTGTCTTTGGAAACTTGTCAGTCTCAATCATTCTTTGACCCCCAGTCTACACCTCCTCTTATTCAAGAACTCAAGCTGACCCCTGTCGGTGTCTCAGATGCGCCGTATCGCCTCAAGACTTCGCCCCGAACCCCGACGGTAGCGATCTATACCTCCTCATCAATGGCTTCTTCGTCATCTCAGCTCGCATCCTGCCACAATTCCCTAGCGGCCACATAAGCTTGTCTGACGCCCAACGAACATGGATGCAAATCGCATTGACCGACGAGATCGAAGTCCAGCCTTACGACGCCTTCTCGCAGGGTGCTTCGAATTATCTGGGCAATCTCGATATCGAGGTCGGCTTTGCTGGAAAGAAGTCGACCGAAACACCTTACGATCAGGATCAGCTCGCTGCTGCTTTCATTAAAACCTTCCGCAATCAAATCTTCGCGCCTGGTCAACAGCTGCTCATGGATTACCAGGGTATCCCTCTTCGCATGGCAGTCAAGACGGTGGAGCTGGTTGACTTGTCTATGAAGAGCGAGTCCCAAGCTCCTTCACCAGACCCGCGTTCTCGTGGTATTCTGACACAAGAGACACTTATTAACTACTACAAGGACATCAAGACTGGTATCAACATCAAGGGCTCCAACCGTCGTCCAGCCGCCAACTCTGTCGTCCGACCCGACTTCAAGTTCGAGAACATGGGCATCGGTGGTCTCGACACTGAATTCGCGGCCATCTTCCGTCGTGCCTTCGCCTCGAGAATCTTCCCGCCCGGTCTTGCCGACAAGCTCGGTATTCAGCACGTTCGTGGTATTCTCCTTTACGGTCCCCCTGGAACCGGTAAAACCTTGATCGCCAGACAGATCGGAAAGATGCTCAATGCTAGAGAGCCAAAGGTCATCAACGGTCCTGAAGTCCTTAATAAGTACGTTGGTCAATCTGAGGAGAACATCAGAAAGCTCTTTGCCGATGCCGAGAAAGAGTACAAGGAGAAAGGAGACGAATCTGGTCTACACATCATCATCTTCGATGAGTTGGACGCCGTCTGCAAGCAGAGAGGCTCCGGAGCTGGTGGTGGTACCGGCGTTGGTGATAGCGTCGTTAACCAGTTGCTCTCCAAGCTTGATGGTGTTGACCAATTGAACAACATTCTGCTCATCGGTATGACCAACAGAAAGGACATGATCGATGAAGCCCTTCTCAGATCTGGCCGTCTCGAAGTACACATGGAGATCTCCTTGCCCGACGAGCATGGAAGAGCTCAGATTCTCAAGATTCACACCACCAAGATGCGCGAAAACAATGTCATGGGCGACGACGTCAACCTTCAGGAGCTTGCTCAACTGACACGCAACTTCAGTGGTGCTGAGATCAGTGGTCTGGTAAAGAGCGCCTCAAGTTTCGCCTTCAATCGTCACATCAAGGTTGGAACACTGGCCGCAGTCGACGAAAAGAACATTGCCAACATGAAAGTCATGCAGCAAGATTTCTTGAACGCTCTTAATGAAGTACAGCCTCTATTTGGTGTAGCTGAAGAAGAGCTTGACCGTTGTGTTGAGGGTGGTATTATCCACTTTGGCAAGCATGTCGATAGCATTCTTGAGCGTGGTCGTCTCTTCGTCAATCAAGTCCGCTCCGGAGATACGCCTCTACTGTCTGTACTGCTCTACGGTCCTCGTGGAAGCGGTAAGACTGCACTAGCAGCAAAGATGGCACTTGATTCAGAATTTCCATTCATCAAACTTATCAAGCCTGTTGACATTGTTGGCATGAACGAGATTCAGAAGATTCAATACATCCAAAAGGTCTTCACAGATGCATACAAGAGTCCTCAGAATGTTCTTGTTCTAGACAACATTGAGCTGCTCATCGATTGGGTACCAGTAGGACCTCGCTTCAGTGCAAGCGTGTTGGCTGCTTTGAAGGGAATGATGCAGAACAAGCCACCAAAGGGCCGACCTCTGCTGATCTTCGCTACAACATCCTCGCGTAGTGTGCTGCAACAGCTGCAGCTTGAGTTCTCAGCACAGATTGCAGTACCTAACGTTCAGACACAATCTGAACTAGCAGTCATCATGAAGCAAAGTGGTGTCTTCAGCGATTCTGACATCAACCGCGCGATGGGAGAGATCGAAGAGACGACTGGCTCAAAGACGATAAATGTTGGAGTGTCGAGTATACTGCTAGCCATCCAGACGGCCAAGCAAGATCAAGACAAGACTGGCAGATTTGCTGAAGTGCTGAGTGAGATGTGCGCGGATAATGCGGTCATGTAGAAGTATGATGTGAAACGAGCCACAAAGACTAGATATTCCTGGATGATATAGAAACTGGCAAAGTAGTGTCAAGATGATGCGATCACGCCGCTCACTTCTTTAAACATGTTCGCTGCAGCTTGCTATCTCTGTGACTTTCTCCTGCTCCCTGCCGGTGCAAAAATCATGCTGAACAGCCGCTGATCACTCTCTAGTAGACCTCCAAGCCATCGAACTTGGAAATGGATCCAATGATTGAATCAGAGAACAGATGCGGTAATCCAGACTTTGACCACTGAGCACCATTTCTACCAGAGATGCGGCAGCAAGTTGTGACGGGGAAATACGGAACTGTCGCCTGCTCGCACCTATCATGACTCCAAGAAACTTGCAGCTCGCAGATGGCTCGAAAATACGTGGAACTTGAGATTACCTATACTCAGGAGAGCCGAGGAACTTGATGCTCGCTCCGTATCCGGATCAGGTAACTGCAAAGTAGGACCTGAGAAGCTTCGATCCGTAGTACAGCACTTGATGCACGGAGAATTAGGGCAAAGCGATTTTTGCTGCCTGTCCAATCTCTCTTACAGTTGCCCGAGTTTCAATCATGCCTAATCGCTTCATCTCCTGTTGCTTGGTCAGGCTTCCTTCGAGATCCTTCGAGAGGCAAGGGTGGCCATGCGAATCGGCTTCCGTCGCCATAACACAATTTGGAGAAAATTTCTCTAGTGCTTTGTTAGGGTACGAGCGCACAGCATTAGTGGAAGCAGTTTCCGAGGGCACAATCCTAAGCCCGATTTTTCTTGCTGTTTGCATGTGACAGTCACAAACACCAAGAAAGGACGAGGTACCCTTGGCCATCGAGATTGTTTTCAAGTCGACGCGTAAATACGAAAGGGGCGGAGTGTCGGTGCCGAAAGGAAAAGTTCGATTGATCCTCTGGAGATGAAAATCCTAATACATTAAAAAAGATGGGAGGATGGGTTAGATCTCGTATCTGGGCAGGAGAGAAGGTAATTATTGGCGAACGAGTGTAAGAAAGACGACAGGACATCTTCAGGAGTGGAGTTAGTTTGAGGTTACATGAAGTGAATAGGACTCATCAGCTGAGGACTTGGCAGGAAGGACTCGGCCACGTCGTATACCTCGCAAAAGCAGCTCGACATGGTAATGATGTGATTCAGGAAGCCGAACATACTACCTTAAGGTTCAACAGAGTTGCAACCGACATGAGCGTACGTGCGAGCACCGTATGTGGTTATCTAACTCCCATTCGCGGCCAAGAAATGACGCTGGAGGCCGATCGTCTTGCAATGTTTGTGCCACCGCGTAAGTACTGAGTACTTTCGCAATTCTCATCACATATCAAGTCCGGATTCAGAGAGCACAAGAATGATCATCTTGAAAAACATTGCAATGAGGACAGAAGTCAAGCGTAAGGCCACGTGCAGCCACGAGTGAGCATGAGGTGATGGACCTCTTTTGCCCGAATGAAGTCGCAACCTTATTACCCAGCTTGCTAAGATACACAAGACGACTTTTTTTTGTCCTTGTGTCTCCTCTCTCATTGCTGGGACCACCAACACAGAGGTCTAAGCCACCGACTTTTTCCTGCACCTACGTATGTGCGATCATCTTTCGGTTGCCCGACATCATTGCAAGTCCGATTTTTCCGTGCAAGACATCATACCCACCAAATGTAAAGCTCGCTTCGAGGTGAGCATGAGAATCGTCGTCATATCTTGTTCTTTGCCACATTGACGACAAACGTACGGAATGACTTTGTCTGCAACATACTTGCATCAATGCAACTTCGGTCGCCATAGCGTCCTGCTTAGACTCCTCCACAAGACCATGCAACGATGCAAACCCGGTAAACGTCCCCCATGAGCGGTGAGATGTCCCTGCAGAACGAGGTAAAGAGGTGCTTGTAGACTCGCAGCAACGATGCGTGAGGCGGCGCCTCTGCGGGAGTCACCGTCCACCTCAAAGCGCGTACCGATGCAAGCCCCGTCAGAGTCAAGTGTCCAAGAAGGTTGGAGGGTGGGAGAATCAAACATGGCTGGCTGCCCTCCAAGCCGTAACGATTCAGAAATATCAAGTCTAGACCCACAACAATCTTAAGACGGGCAGGACGGGAGGTTTCTTGCTCCTAAAGAATCGAGACCTGTAAAATCGTTTATCGAAAAGAGCGTGTATGACGGAGGTCCCTGCCTCGCGAGCATCCACGACGGGTCAACTGTTGTGTTTCAAGTTGATCGAAAGAGAAGTCCACACCCCAGCCCAACGGGAAGCGCGCAAGAACGGGCGGCGCGTAAGACATGCTGGAGCAATTCGGAAATTTGATCTCGCCCCTGCTTGCGCTTAAGCTGCTGCTGCTGGATGGAGCTTGACTCCTGGGTTTATGGGCCACGGTCCACTGCTCAAGCAACCGCACCGGCCCTGCGCAATAACGGATAAGTTAGGTGAAGCTTGTACTTTTCGGTCACACCGCATCGAGAGAGCTCTACCGATCTAAACAGATGAAGCAGTGAGCACCTTTCGGTAGCATGTTCGCTTTTGGGCAAAGTGATGTGCAACGCCACTATGGAAAAGGCATCATCCTTGCAGAGATGGAAAGAATGTACCTGAGTAGCGTGGGACGCACGCAAAGTGCAGAGACCACGAGTGCTACTTGGTTGATCTTTCTGTCGATCCCCTCGTGCGGCTTGCGCGAGTCGCAACGTGGAGTTGCCTTTTAGATATCATCACGAAGCGAGAAAAGAGTTCAAGCCTTGGACTGGGGTGCAACGGCCTGTCAGCAACCTTCTTCGCTTGCTGCTGAAAGTCGAGCCGTGAGGGGGGCCTTTAGGCGAGTGGATCGCTGAGATGTCGCACACTTCTTCTCAACGGCCAGTCTAACGTTCGCACAGCCTACTGCTGCTGCTTGCCGCGAAAACCGTTCAGACGATTCCCTCTGCTTGTCTCATCCGGCTTGAGGAAGAACCCGATGGACGAACACGGACAGCGGGAAGTCCCTTGTTTCGTGTACACCACGGCAGGGTAGTTCGCAAGATGACAGCGGACTTGGAACAAAGACAGGCACGAGACATGATCAAAGCTCGAGTGCGGCTGCACGTAATGATAGTCCACCAGTACGAGTGACTCGTGCAGCAATCGAGAACAAGGGCATTTTACGATTTGTGGAGAAGCTCATCTGGGACATCGCAAGCCACAAAACCCGTAGGAAATAAAAGGCCCGCCATCATTTTGTCGAGATTAGGAAAGCGCCTTGTTCGGCCGACGCGATGGAGTTTATACTTGCCCAGCATTTTTAATATATATCTTTGTTGAGAGCTCGTTCAAGCAAGCAAGAATGGCCGACAGCCGTTTCCAATGATCTTGAAAAGCCGTTCTTTGCGATCCGAGGAGTCAGGGCTCGGATCGAGAGTGATCAGCATGTGTTTGACTGTCAAGGCTAGCCGCATGAGCATCGAAAAAAAGTCTCGTCTTGTCTATGGGTCTTGCGAGGTGTGCGATTCAACTAGGCAGGAGCGTGCACAAGGAGTGAAGTGATTGCGTGGTTTCTCCAGTTTTGAGCAGCTTGCAATTTCCCGGACCTGCCGCAGTTCGCCAAAATGTGTCAAGAGCTTGAAAGAGGTCATCACTCAACTCTTAATCTCGTTGCCTCAGTCGTGCCGAACCCAAAACATCAAGACAATGGGTCCTGCTTGGAACGACGTGATGACATGCAGGGTGAGCACAGGTTGAGTTCTTGCTTGGATCTCACAATCTTGCGGAACAAGCGATGGCTGAGACGCCACATGAGTCTTGTGTATTGCCAAAGAGGAAAAGCCTACTTCGTTGTTCGTAAAACGGCTCCATGGCCCTCTATCTGACCAGCCCTCCGGAGTGAAAACTGATGGACCGTTGATGTTTCACAAAGACGTTCTGTCTACCTGCCTGCCTCTATTGTTTGATCCCATACGCGAGCTTGCTCGATTCTGTTGTGTCGAGAGACAGCAGATGGTCCGAGGGAGCTGTCATACTTATTAAGTGGACGCTATCGTCACGAAAGAAGCTCTAATGAGTTGTAGTCCTCAAGCCAGCCCTTGAACGTACATCAGAAGAGGAGATTCAGACTCGAGCACCGACCCTATCACCATCATCAGCATCATCATCATATCATCATTATCTTCCGCACTCGTCGTATCCATTATCTTCTTCGGCATCTCACAAGATCAGGACACAGACGCGCGCGCCGGGGCTCAATCAACATTGATTAATTTTCTTTCGTCGCCCTGACCCGAAAGAAAACAGAGTGCTGGTGTTACATAGCGCATACAGCAGCTGCACTCGTTCTAGCCTGAACCAGTCATCGGGTCGTCCCTTGACGAGCGTGAAAGCATCCACCCAGCGGCGGCCAGACCTGCCTTTTGATCGCGCGTGCTTCAGAACCCGGTCGCGGGCTAAAGCTGACTAGTTGCAACGGGTATACTAAGGCGAACGAATCAGTGTACCGATCTGCATCTGCATCAACATCACAACCCCCCTCCAGGGCAAAGCAGGAGAGACGTCACGCAGCACACTCTCTTCCCAAAAACTGTATGTTGCGCCCCAGTCCTTTTTCTACGCCTTTAAATTTTTATTTTGGGCCGAACCCTCTCTTGCATTTCCACATCATTTCCTTTTAACCTTTCCTTGTGCCTGTCATTCTGAAACCACCTACCTGCCCTCGGATCGGTTCTGTTGTATATACCAATTTAATGCTCGGGATCGATCTGGTTCATTAAACCCAACCCCGGACCCGGACTAGGCTCGACCATGTTGCTCACATTATCGCAGCCCAGGAAATCAGATTTTGGCGCACGGTCTACGCATGACTTTAAATCACCTCCATTGCCCAGATACTCTCCAAAGTCTGCGATGAACGACGCTGTACGACCTCCACTGCCGGCCAGTATCACCCCGACCATGTCCAACCAACATAGAGGCTTGCCTCCACCAGCGGCCATGACCCTGCCGGATCCAGGGAGAGCCCCGCCAATGATTCCCCCGCCACCACCTGCACCGGTGCAAGCGCCGGCGCATATCCACCATGAAGCTCAAAGGGCGCAATGGCAGGATGAAGGGGAATCATCGCGAAGTTGGCATGCGACTCGGGTTGAGGAGGAGAGAAGACGGCAAGAGGAAGAGAAGACGCGGCAAGAGTCTTTGAGATTGGAGCAAAGACGAGTCGAGCATTCGATGTTGCGAGAGTCAATGCAGGGTGGTATTCCTCCGCATATGGTGCCCATGATCTTTGCAGGAATTGGCGGCGCCAACCTCGCCAACTTCAGCCTCGAAGTGTTACAACAATACACTGCCCAGTTGCAGGCTGCTCAGCAACAAGTTCAGGCAGGGCAGGAAGATGCAAGGGAACGAAGAAGCATCAACCAGCCACCAGCCCCGTATGCATTGCCTTCGCAACCTCAATCTCAGGCTCATGCCGGTGCTATGCCTCAACAGCCTCCACCGCCGCTGGCTGCTCATCAGACGACTTTCTCTGCCTTTCAATCGACATCACCGCCAGGTAGACGAGTCCCTGGAGCGCCTCGGCCATCTGTGGCTCAATCCACCTTGCCTCGTTTGACGACGGGGGATATGCAGATCAACCCTCCTCCATCTGCACCGAGCAGTGCTCACCCTCTGCATCAGACTCAAACCATTCATCAAGACCAGCCGGCCTCGTCACCATCCATTTACTTCCACCACTGGGTGCCACCGACGTCACAGGCTGACTCCAAGTCGGGTAACCAGCCGCAGACTCCAGTCACAGGCACAGCTGCATCGCAGAACTCTGAAGGCCACCACACAGATAGCCCTCGTAAGCGCAAGAATCAGCAAGCTCATCAGCCACCTCCGGCCCCATCGTCGCTTCCAGCTCAATCTCACTCAAGCCCAAGCTTTTCATCGACTTCTTCCGGACGTAAAGGTGGACCTGCTCAAGATCTTGCCCGCAGCAATGCTTCGCCTCGTGCTATTTCCGGTGCTGGTCAGACTTCAAACCGTCGCGATAGTGGTGCTCCCGGTACGCACCTTGACTTCGTCTACGAACGCGGTATTCCGCCAAGCAAGAGTCAGCACCATCATTCATCACATCACTCAACTGCGCCACCAAGCCCAAAGAGAGATGCTCGTCACCCATACTGATCACATATTTCCTTGATCTTATTCGCTTCTTCTGAGGTCGCTTCTAGGGATCAAATGTCTAATGACCCTCATCGCCGACACTCTTTTACTATCAACCCATTTTTCAACTCCCTGGCGCTGGAAACGCCATCTCATGTTTCCATCTGCCTCTGGCCATTCGTTCACGAACAGCCCGAGCATACGAAGAGTTATGTTCAAACCTCCTCTCCTGCCTAATTTGTAATAGGCTCGAGGTCAACAACCCTTTCATAGGCGCCATTAACTTGGTCGCCCCTACCTTTTCAGGGAGCTTGCTCCTTTTCTCACCAATGCTCCCTTTCAATCTCCTTTGTGTGTTTCAATCTTCCGACGAAGAATGATACCCCTTTATTCTTTCCTGATCTCGTCATCAACTCAGATTGTTGTTGGCAATTTCTATATACACTACCTGGACCGCCACACCATCAGTTGGCCTTTGAGCTGAGCTCGAAGCGTGTTTACTCCTTTCGCTCTTGACCTTCTCGCCGCTGGCATTTGATACTCTCTTGCATGGATCGAGAGCTGGACATTGAGAACGGCACAGAAGTTGAAAGCTAAGGAGAGCACAGCGTAGAACATATCTTGAACAGGGCTGTTCACAGCATATATGTCTTTCTTCATTTAGATAGACTTGAAAAAGAAACAACCATATACAGTGCTTATTTTGATTTCCTCTTTTGTTACTTTCTTTCTCCATCTCTTCTCTTTGCTTGAACTTGTGATGTCTGTCTTTCCAAGTGTCCGGTCTAGACCACTACGTATATCTAGGTACGACACATTCTTACAACAAGCGCAAGACAACATGGAGAAAATCTCCGACCGTTTGGTCATTGGATTGACAAGGGTCCAGCTTTACTTAGCAGCGGGATGTCGCTCCTGTTTGCTGTGCCTCTTGTCACTCTGCCGTCCCGTGTCTCGGAGAGAAAGATGGATCTGAACCTACTGCGTTGAGGGCAGTGATGAGCATTCAGCTCCAGCCGGAACCTCTTTTCTCAGCGTGTATATTGTTTCGGCCCTACTTTTTGGGTCATCAACTCCATCCTACAACGGTGAGGTTTGAGATCCAAGAGGATGGTAGAATTCACTAGAGTCAATGCCTCACGCTGAATCATGCAGCCAAAGAGACGGCACGTAGAAATCCTTCTTGGGCGACTGGAACAAAGGACGTTGTGAATGTTGCAGTCTCTGTCTGGTCGTCCTATCCACCTTTTGGGTCAAATCGTCCATAAAGCAGTAATGGCAAACACTGTGGCTCTCAGCACTTGCAGTCAAGTCTAGCCGAACATGTTATGGCAGGAACCACCCAAAAGCAAGGCTAGTCTGAGACAAGTGCAAAGTCTCTATCACGTCAACAGCGGGAAAGCAGATTGTCAATAATGTCTCAGAAAGCTATCAAGTTGGGCAACCCTTACTCGAGCATCGTTTTGCAAAAGCATTTACTACAATGGGCACAATATACAGACGATCTCTTGAATGGTTGTTTTGTTTGGCGAAATGCGCAAAACGTGAGTGCATCTTGGGTGGAGAATTTTGTTTGCCTAGGAGTAGCTAGCATACTCGGTCTATCGAATGATGATACAAAGGAGTATTTTAGATAAGGGGCATGAGTCGAGGAATTGCTTCCCCTTTGGCCATGTCTACCATGCGCGCGTCCGAATTGGGCAGCCATGACAAGTCATTGAGTTGATGACTTTTCTTGACTGCAAAAGGCAGGAGCATTTCTTGTGGAGATTGCGATGAGCAAGCATTTTGGCGAACAAGCAGGGGCAACGAGGAAAGAAAGGGCGACTTTCGCAAAAACAAGTCTTGTTGATCATGCAGCAGCCTATTCCATCCGCCGAGGCGATGTATATCAGATTACTGTTATGTCCGGGATGGAGAAGGAGTGGTACGTGTGCGTCTGGTGATAGTTGCAGGTAAGTGATCTGCCTTTGCGGGAGCGCACGCATGTTTGAAAAGGAAGGAGATCTTCAGCTTCCCAAAAGACAGGTTTGCCAAGAGATTTTGGAGATGGATGTGCGAAGTTCGGCAGCTGCTTGCAGGCATCATGCTTGTCTGATTCCTTCTCTTTTTTGGTGTGTTTCATCATTTTCGTCTCGATATCACATCACGTTCACCCCTGGGCTCTTGGAGCTCGACGCGTCGTCCATCCTTTATCTGCATCAACCACGTGTCACACAAGATGAATTGTCTCCGCCAGGCCCATCGACGACTCGTCCAGAGCAACAGAGCACTCACGCTACTGTCGCCGATAGGAGCATCCCTGCCTGCAATCTCTGCCCCATCACATATCCACCTCACGCCCAGGACCTCTATCGCGCATGGCTCTAGCTCCTCCACACGATGGAAAACACGCCAGACCCGCGACCACTTCGCTCGCGAAGCAAAAGTCGCTGGATTAAAGTCCCGAGCTGCCTTCAAACTGCTCGAACTCGACTCCAAACATCGCATCTTTCGCAAAGGTGGCACTGTTGTCGATTTGGGCTATGCGCCTGGTAGTTGGAGTCAGGTCGCTGTCAGCAAGACGAGTCCCGGAGGTAGAGTTTTGGGTATCGACATTATCCCTGCTCAACCGCCGCGAGGTGCTTCAAGCATTCAAGGCAATTTTCTGAGTCCAGAGGTGCAGGCTGAGGTGCGGAGATATGTGCGAGATCCTGCATTGGGGCGAGCGAGAACGAAAATGACAATGTCAAGAAGAGGTGAAGACGAGCTTGAGGAAGAGGAGGGTGCAACAGAAGAGGATGTCGAGAGCGAAGGGCGTGGTGTGCTGAGAATGGCGCAAGAAACAACGACGAAAGAGAATGGGCAGCCCGACCAGCAAGACGAAGAGAAGCAACAACCAGACGAAGAGGCGGAACAAGAGGAACAACTCAGCGTGCGGAAGAAGGACCTCCGCGACGGCAGGGTTGTCGATGTTGTGCTAAGTGACATGTCAGCACCCTGGGAGCAGACCTCTGGCTACTGGATCAGGAGCGTTAGTAACCCGTATCTCAGGATGATGAACACGAGCGGCACCGCCTTTCGCGACCACGCCGGCAGCATGGTAAGTCTTTTGATTTTGCTCCACTCCTCTTTTCCTACTTTCCTTCATTCCCTGCTTTCTCTCAAGATCTCTACCATTCCCTCTTCTCTCTTTCTCTGTACCCCCAAAGAGTGCACTGGCTGAAGCAACGGCCGTTTCCCACCGGTAGGATCTTTGCAATGCTGCCTTGACTTTCTGCTACGACACCCTCCGCACCGGCGGCCATTTCATGTGCAAATTCTACCAAGGCTCCGAAGACAAGGCCTTTGAGAATCGTCTCAAGAAGTTGTTCGACAAGGTTCATAAAGAGAAGCCCGAGTCGTCGAGGAAGGTAAGCAATTGTGTATCGTTCTGCGGTTAATCGCGGATGGGTGAGTTATTCTTGTCATTGGCTGACCCCTGGCCTTTTCGTCTGTGTATAGGAGAGTAAAGAAGCGTATTTTGTTGCGTTGAGGAGGAAGCCTGATGTCCCGCGTGAGCTCGTCTTTCCAGATGAATATGTCGAGGACAATGAGTTTCCGGAATGAATAAAAAACTCTTCTTCGAACCACACGATTGAATTCATGACCTCTTCTGACGTGTCATTGTGCTTGTGCTCAACAAATTATATGAACGTGACCTTTGCAGTCTCCGCCAGACAATTGATGTTTCGCTCAGGACGATGCGAGAAAGTAATACTATGCTTTTATTCAATTCATATATTCGTATCTATTCAACTCTAGCCACTGGCAGGGCCAAACGACTCGATTCCCCATTTTGGTCTCAGCGATAGTCCACTCTACTGAATTTCAATGTCGCCGTACTTCTTAGCAAACATGCCTAGTGCCTTGATAGGGAAGATAAACTTGTAGTTGGGATAGGAGATCATGCTGCCAGATTCATCAGTATCTTTTGTTTCGAAAGTGTCGCAAAGAGGAATGTTGTTAACTCACCAGCTCTTGTTGAAGACACCTTCAATGCCTTCTTGCAGCCACTCGCCATTAGGCTGTTGACGCGACATGATCAACTTGATCGCCTTCTCAATAGGTGCTCTGTCAGGGTATCCAGCTTCGAGCAAGGCAATCACTGCCCAAGCGGTTTGCACGACCTGGCTCTGCTTGTGTTGACAGTACTCGCCTGTCTCACAGCTGCGATAAGTTTCTCCCCATCCACCATCCTTCATCTGCTTGTCGATGAAGAATTGACAGCCCTTGCGCACACGAGCAGAGTTTGTGTGGTTCTCTCCTGCTGTGGCTAGGGCTTCTAATGCAAACATGCCTGCGTAGGTGAAACAGATGGCCCAACTGCCGTACCATGATCCATCTGCTCGTTGAGCATTTCTAATGTAGTCGTAAGCGCCCTTTTTGAAGACTGCGATCTCCTTGCTGCGGTAGCTTGGGTAGAGTTTGGAGAACATGGTTAGTGCTGTCACTACGGCGGTGGTGCACTCAGGATAATCGTATTCGACCATGATGCGACCAAAGACTTCTGCTGCGTTGAGCCATTCCAGTAACTCAGAGCCTCGTTGGGGTTCGTAGGAGGAGCAGCCGCCGGATTTCTTGTTTTGCATGGTCAGGAGGACGTCGATGGCTTCCTTGATGCGTTCGTCCGAGATCAATTGAGGATAGCTGGGAAGGAATTGGAGCATGAGAACGGCTTTGAGGCCTTCGGAAGTGGTGTCAGAGACGGTGTATCCCTGACTCTTTGTGCTGAAGCCCCAAGCGCCTTTTCGTTGTTGACGGTAAGTGACATGCTGGTCGACGCACTCTTCGCGAATCTGTGCAATGTCGAGATACTCCAAAGCCTTTTCGAGCATCGGTCTCCATTTGGGGTCTTCAGCCTTGTCGCATTCAACAACAGCTTGAATCAGGAAAGAAGTATCCCAGTTCTGTACTCCATTTGTGCCATTGACCAGCATACCTTCATCCTTGACCCACAAAAACTCTTCCATGCGCTCGCGGTGGCGGCGAACAGAATAGCTATCAGGACCATCGACAATGTAGCAGCAGAGCATGTTCATAGGTGCGTTGACAGGAGCGAGGTCGGCATAATCGGAGTTCTCGTCTTCACGTTTGACCAGGAACCAAGCCCAGTCCTCTGCACGCTTGACCAGTGACTCTGTTCGGAAGAAGGGGTTCCAGATGTTGACCAAAAGCCAGTTGATGAGGTTCAGGACCCAAGTCTTGGGGTGGTAGTTGTCGAATCTTGAGATGGAGTTGCGGTGAGAAGCAAAATCGATGGACTCGTAAGGCTCAACGAACAGCTCTTGCCTCAGCTCTTTGACGAGTTTGTCTGCAGGGAAAGACCACTTGCGGGACCAGATAAAAGACATGGGCAAGAAGACCATGCGCATGTGGATCCACCATCTCCAAGGAGCAATAGGCACCCAGTCAGGAAGCAGCCATAGCTCCGGAGGCACAGGATTGACGAGATCCCAAGGAGTGACACCCAGCACACTCAACCAGAACTTTGCCCAGTGAGGACCATTGACAGCGCCTCCAAGTTTGTGCAGCAGTCCACGAGCCTTGACCAAGCGCGGGTCTTCTGCATCCGCACCCACCAGCCTCAAAGCAACATAGTTCATGGCAGTTCCAAAGACAGAGCTATCTCCTTCAAT
This sequence comes from Aureobasidium sp. M94-06E, assembly GCA_037040395.1. Taxonomy (NCBI): domain Eukaryota; kingdom Fungi; phylum Ascomycota; class Dothideomycetes; order Dothideales; family Saccotheciaceae; genus Aureobasidium; species Aureobasidium sp. M94-06E. The sequence continues at coordinate 240,139 of JAXQGV010000152.1, read as the reverse complement.
ATGTAGACCCCATCCTCCATCTTCTGGATGCTGGCGCGCGTAGATATAATTCTTGATTTCGATCTTGTAGGCTTCGGGGATGGGCGTCCTGGTGACATACCAGGTGATGACGACACCGGGGAGCAGAAACATGGGACCGCCGTACTCGCAGCCCCAGTTGCCAGGAGGAAGTTGCAATTTGGAGAAGAATTCGAGACCATTTTCGGCGGATTGAAGGGGAGTTTTAGCTTGAGGGAGAGTGGGTTGTTCCTGCCTGTTGTCAGATCGGATATGTCTACACTTGACGAACACATACAGTAGGTAGACCGAGAAAATACTTGTCTGCTGTGGTCTGAGGCCATTCCTTTGCTTGTTCCTCGCTCAGGTAGTGCCATGTCTGCTCTCCGCCAACATCTCGAAGTCTCCACCTCGTCGCGTCCGTCTTTTGGTCGCCTACTTGTGGAGCCACCATCTTGAGGCGTTGATATAACCTTAGGACGTCCAATCGCAGGAGAAGTTGCGACCGAAGTAGAGGTGAATGTAATTTCCTCGAGAAACACCCTCGTACGATTGACACGCGCCAAGACCGGCTTGCATGTGAAATTTGTGGAGTAGCTCCATTACCCCTGATCGTCATCACCACCGCCAACCTGGTTGTCACATCTTGATCGACCATACCAGAGACGATAGCACTCAAACAGCAAAGCATTCATATCTTGTGTAGTGGTATCAAAGTAAATCCAACCCTTGACCTCAACTCCACCTTCCAAGCAAAACACCCAAATATTCCCTGTAACCATCCCCTTCTACTCGATCAAGTCCTCATCGTCATCCACCATGCTGTCCATCAATGCCTGAACATCCTTGTCGTCCGCCATACCACTGAAGTCGTAGTCTTCCATCTCCTCATCAATGTCCATCCTCGTGCCTTCAGCTTCAGGATCCTCGATTCGTGTTGACTCGAGTTCTCGCCTCAACTGTGCATTGACTGGATCGTCTTCGGCCTCGACTTCTGTGGCCTCTTCTTCCTCTTCTCTTGCATCTGCACCCGTCACAGACTGTGCTGTCTCATCGACGTCTGTTCTTTGCACAGCAGTGGCATCCTCGACGACCGTCTCCTCACCGCCGCCACCTCTTTCTGCTGTTGCAATGTCGTGCATGAGCTTGAGCAATGTTGTCTGCATCTTGGCAAGAGCATTACGGCTGGTAGCGTCGGACGCCACCTTGGACTCAATTGCCTCTGCAACCAGCTCGAGAACAGTGCGGAGAAGGCCAGATTCCGGAGAAGAGACGGTCAGATGAAGCTTGCTGAGCATTGAGAACAGGACCTTTCGTTCATCCTCTGCATCAAAGGTTAGTCACGTATCGTAGATATTGATTCAATAACTTACTGCTTGTTTGACTTGTCACCAACTTCTCAAGGATCTGCTCTGCAAGCACAAAGTGAATCATGCCGCTATCAGGAGAAGCTCCCTCTTCAACTCTAAGCTTGCCAGTCTTTGCTTCTTCGCTGCTGCCAATCACCTTGCGAGGATCTGTCCAGTCAACGAGCATACCGCCAACCACACTCAGCGTCACCATCTCGCCTTCTTCGACGTCCTCTTCCTCGATGAAAGCTTCCCTGAGAGCAGCAAGACGGGAAATGACTCCAGTAGCGATATGAGCCATCCTCTCAGCGTTTGCCGCTCTCGAATGACAGTACACAGGCAGGAAGTATGTCAGCGCTTGTCTAAGAGATGCATTGGCGCTGGTCTCAGGATCGAAAAACGCGATGACCAGACTCTTGAGCAAGTCGGGTTCTGTGATCAATTGCGAAAGCATGAGCTTTGACAATGCCGATGCGCCAGTCGATTGAACATCCACATCTTCCGATTTGAGCGACTTCGAGAATGTCTTGAGAACAGACTTGAGGTGTGGCGAGGGTTCAGTAGCTGAGACCGTGGCCGCTGTCTCATCGCCGTCGCCTGTTGATGCGACAGGGGCTAATAACGATGGGTGTGTTGTGAGAATATCTGTGATAATCTGAAGGCAAATGGTTTGCAAAGATGCGTGGCCCCTGGCGAAACAGTGCAAGAAGAGAGTAAGGTTCTCTTGTGCAAGATTCTGTAACAAGTTAGCAACTTTGAGAAAACAGTCACCCTTGGGATGTGTACCTTTCCAAGTAGACAGCAAAGGCCCAGACAGATCAGACCGCGCTCTCTTATGGGCGCTTCCTGACTTCTGACCGCTGGTACAACAAGGTTGTTGAGCATAGTCACTAGAGGAGCGGTCTGCTCGAGCTCGCACTGGATGTTCTGAAGCATACACTGTGCGATGTGCAAGCACTTCATATTGACCATGATCTCGCGGATGGCCTTCTCCTCATCATCGTCCTCCTCTTCCTCCTCGTCGTGCTCCGAGCGATTAGAGTTCCTAACTCTTCTCGGCGAGTCGTCGTTGCTGACCTCACTCCTCGCAGAGTGGAAGCTCTCCTCTCCTGTCGAGCTTTTTGTCTTGTCGCCTTCGTCACCCATGATAGTATCATGAACTTCAGCAATGGCTTCAAGGACAATACCGCAGAAATCACTCTCGCCTTTGTCGCTTCTGTCATCTCCGCAGACCAAACGCAAGGTTTCTACTGCCAGCCTGGTCGACTCTTCTGGCAACTCGGGCATGGTGAGAGCTTCGCGCATGAGACCAAACATCTTTCTGCGACCAACCTCATCACTGTAGTCAAAGCTGAGGGCCATATGAAGCATTTGCTCAACAATGAACTCGCGCTGGACACTTTCCTCCTCCATCTCTTCATCGCCGTCTCCATCCGGTCCACCAGAAGCAGCTCCACGCACGCATTCGATCAGCTTGTTGATCTGAATCTCGAGCAGGAAACCGAATTTTGTGACCTCGGGCATCTTCATTTCTAGCATGTCTAGTAGTCTTCCGTCGCCTTGAGCGTCCTTGGCGCGACAATAGTCGTTGAATGTGCGAGCAACAAAGACACTTTCTGGTGAGATGTCGTCCCAGAAAGCTTCCGAGTCGAAAGTGACATACTCTCTGTAGTCAGGACGGCCGTCCCAGAACTCACTCATGGCTTCCAGAGCAACGCCTCCAGCATTTCCAGAATTTGCAACGTCAATGCGCTCGAGCAATTCGAGAAGTGCGTCGAGACTGGGTTCAGCAGCTTTTGTGACGCCAGGCTTTTTCTTGCCATCTTCCGACTCTTCTTCGGGAGCTGTGGCTGCAGGCAGAGCAGCACAGTCCTCAATCCAGCGCTCTCTGAACAAGCGAGCGGTGGCTTTGCGAACAGTCTCATCACGATCGCGAAGACCCCATCGAAGCAATTTTTCTCTGTGCGTCAGACTGAGGTGTCTGAAGTCGCCCAATGCAGGTAGAAGACGGGCGTACAATGCGCGACGTGTCGCAGCATCCAGATCTCTTGCGCGTTCGAGTAGGTATGGAAGAGTTGTAGGCGTAAGGGGAAGGTTGAGAAGAAGCGCTCGGCGAACTTCGGCAGATGGATCATTCTGTAGGACGTTAAGAAGTTTCTCCAGGACACCCGAGCTGGCATCGTCGTCGTCGCTGTCTTCGTCTTGCTCGTCTTCATCGAGCTCAGCAGCCAGGCGACTCAAGCCATAGATGGCGTGCATTCTGACCGAAGACTCCTTATCGTGGATGCGCTTGAGTAAGGCTAGGCGAAGCAGATGGAACATCTGATCATCCAGGGTATCGAGAGTGTTGATGATGTGAGCGCTGATCTGAGTGGCTCTGAATCGCACAATTTTGTCTTTGGTCGAGAGAAGCTGTAATAGAGTGTTGAGGATGGCGTTGGTCAGGCGTGAGGTAGGAGTCTCTGGTAGGGCACCATCCTGATCAGCTACAAGTTGATTGTCCTTCTCACTGGCGACTCGCAAGAAGATGCCCAAGAATTTGACAATGCGATCGCCGACAGTCTCGCTCTTCTTGATGGGCAGAACACGCAGGACACAGCGTACGACTTCAGTGTTGAAATCATCCTCGTCAAAGTCGTACTCGGCCTGGTTCTTCTTGGAGCTCAGAGGCTCGTAGCAACAAGCCTCTTGGATTTTTCGCAGGTTGATGACCAGCTTTCGGTGGCCAGTGTTGGACTTTTGGGCATCGGCGAAGACGGCAGCGACGTGGTTTCGCAGCTTAGTGGTTGGACCTTCATCAGGAATGTTTGTAGCTGGCGATGAGGCAGCTGCTCTAGCAGTTCGAGAGGTGCGTGGTTTCGAGGCAGTAGTGGTGCCTTTGGCTGAGGAGCCGGCGACTCTTCCAGGCATTGTTGTCGTAGTTGGGCCTTCACATGCGTGAGAGCAGAAGCAAACAAATCCCGAATCGTAAACAAAGAAAGCACCCAAGAACCCCGCAATTTCCATTCGACTTTGATCTTATCTTGACCTGATCTAATCTCGATCATCTCCGATATGCGGAGCCGCGGCCGCTGACATATTGCGTGATGATGGCAATTGTTCGTTCTTGCCTTCCTACCAATACAAGCCATACCAACCATGTTCCGCACTGCAGTCCGTCGCTTCGCCGCTACGGCTCTGCGTCCGGCCGAGACGGTCGCCCAGATGGAGGCTCCGCAACTCCATGGCGTCGAGATCTCAAAGGCACAGCGCATTGCCCATGATGGCTTCATTGATGGTGCTTGATCCCTCGACCTTTCCTGCTGTTTCGTGGTTGACTGACTAGTAGGTTTTCCATGATCAGCCATCGGCAAGACACCTCTCATTCGCATGAAGAAGCTTTCAGAAGAGACGGGTTGCAACATCCTAGGAAAGGCCGAATTTCAGAACCCTGGTGGCAGTGTCAAGGACCGCGCTGCCCTTTACGTCGTCAAGGATGCTGAAGAGCGTGGATTGATCAAGCCTGGCGGTACTGTCGTTGAGGGCACTGCTGGAAACACTGGCATTGGTCTTGCCCACGTCTGTCGCAGTAAGGGCTACAAACTCGTCATTTACATGCCCAACACCCAGTCACAAGGCAAGATCGACCTGTTGCGTTTGCTAGGTGCTGAGGTCTACCCTGTTCCTGCTGTCGCCTTCGAGAATCCCGACAACTACAACTGGCAGGCCAAGCGCCATGCCGAACGTCTTGACAATGCTGTCTGGACCAACCAATTCGACAACACTGCCAACCGTCGTGCTCACATCGAGACTACTGGTCCTGAAATCTGGAACCAGACTGCCGGCAAGATCGACGCCTTCACATGTGCCTCTGGTACTGCTGGTACTATTGCGGGTATTACCCGCTACCTCAAGACTGTCAGCGATGGTCGCGTCAAGTGCTTCCTCGCCGATCCTCCAGGCAGTGTCCTGCACAGCTACATCCAATCTGGCGGTGTCCTCACCGAGCGCAAGGGAAGCTCAATCACAGAAGGCATTGGTCAAGGCCGTGTAACCGATAATCTCAAGCCCGACATTGATCTTTTGGATGGCTCGCTCAATGTTCCTGACGAACAAAGTATCGAGATGGTCTACCGCTGTCTGGACGAGGAAGGTCTTTATCTTGGTGCTTCTTCCGCTCTTAACGTTGCAGCTGCCAGAAACGTAGCACAAAAGTTGGGTCCTGGCCACACTGTCGTGACCATTCTTTGCGATGGCGCATACCGCTATGCCGATCGACTCTTCTCCAGAAAGTGGCTCGAGAGCAAGAAGCTCGTTGACGCCATTCCTTCCAACTTGCACAAGTACATTGTTCTGCCGTAGGTGGATCAATCGGCTTTGACGCAGTATTACGATATCTAAAAGTGTACATATGGCATGGCATTCTTATACCATTCATCTTTCATGTTGTAGAGGGCCACACGTCTCACCGGTTAGGAGCGGTCACGACATACTCAGTCTCGTACGAGTCTTCACGTTTCACACAAGAACATAGGCACATTATCGATTAGTAAGTCATGTTTGCATTTCGTCATTAGTGGAACCCTTTTGCCCATTTCCCCAAAGCCATCCGTTCCGTACCCATTTTCCCATCCCTTGTCCCAGCCATTATTGAAGCCCATTGTGATTTTGGAAGAGAGAGTCATCGACAGACATATGTTTCGCAACGTCTTTTTGTCGTTGTAAAGGAAAGTGTCGTGAGAGAGGCAGTCGCAAACGTCATTTGCAGCTGACCTCGTTGTTCGTAAGTGCAGAGCTGCATCTAAGACCAGGCAGGAGGGAGACACTATGAACAATCATCAGCATGTAGTCAAGAGACAAGGATGTAAGCGCAAACTCACAGCGATGTCTGCCTCGGAAGCCTTGGGCAGAGGAGCGAACCAGCTCGACTTAGCAGACTGCTGTAGACCAGGCGAGGGCATGGGTGTAGCCGAAGGAGATGCGGAAGTCGACGATGGGAAGAAGCTGAGCAGTGCCGACGACAGAGCGCGCGTCATAGTTGGTCTTTGCGGCATGGGTTGAGCGAGGTGTGTAGATTTCTTCTCGGCAGCTGCCTTTTGCAGTGCCTTGTCTTGCTCGGCGACGTAGTGAGAGGGCAGACAATCGACAGGGAACATGATGGCTGGATTCGTGTGTCGCGTGTGTGTAATAAGGCAGGAAAGTGGTCGCAAAGCCGAGTTGTGAAAGAGTTTTGTGAATAAACTTTCAAGATGGCAAGTGAAGTTTCGCAGTTGTGTGTGTTAACGATTGTCTTGAGTTGATCTGGATGAAAGACACTCGTATTTTGTGATGATTTCGAAATTGAGCGAGAGTTGAATGAGGAAGAGAAGACTCTTGTGGTTCCAGGCGCCCCGGACTTTTAGGGAAAAGGGCCTTGCGATTGTGGCGTCAAAGATGGCGTTTTCGTCCTTGTTTTGCCGTGGGGAGGATGAATGCGGGTTGCTTTCTGGGGTAATTCGACACGCACACAAAATGGACGAAGCGCTTTGTTGTAAAAAGGCAGAACGAAAGTGAAAGACAATATGCCTCTGAATTGATTATAAAGCTGGAGAAATCGATGGGGAGCCGAGTTCAGTCGGTGAGGTAGGCGCAACCACCTTTTTGTACGTACTGTACCTTTCCTCTTTCTCTTGCTTGTTGATTGTTGCTGTGCTGGCGCGAGCGGGTTCCAAGAACAGGACATGCATGCGCCATTGCGCCTCTTACATGCAGGCTGGCCACCCTTTCCCCGGTCGAGAGCACCGCATTCAGCCGGAAATTGTCCAAAATCGTCTCGACCGCTGTTTGCCCGCATAGAGATCTACATTATTGCAGCTGACGAGAGCCTTCCAGAACCTCCATGCCCCAGTCTCTCCACCAGTCTCCTCATTGTCTCTACACGACTCTTGGTGCTGGCAGCCACAGCGAAGCATCCCATCTTATCGCAAGAACTTTGCTGCTGTTGTACCAAAAGCCTCTCTGTTCCCTTTGTCCATTCTTTATAGACTTTTTCGGTCCCGCTGGGTTCTCACGGCACTTTAGTCCGTATGGTGGTGGCTTACGCCCACTCCCTCGGCAACCCCAGACTCTCGGGCACGCCGCGCGTGTATCACCACTCAATCTGCCTTTCCCCTCATGTAACCCCATCGGAAGTCACTACCCGTTGCAGCTGCTCTCTCTATTTGCTTCCGGGGAAGCATGGCTCAACCGTCCAACTTTCAACACAGTTGCATGATATAGAATTAAATCCTTCAAGGCAGGTGACAATAACAATATTTCTGCTACGTCTGTTATGTTTCGCATGCCTCCCAAAGTCACGAGGCTGGACGGGTTGGCGTGGTGATGACTTTGATCATCATTCTCTCCATTTCTGGTATGGAGTTGAGTACCGTCTTGTGCTACAGTATGATCCGGCACAAATTTGATTCGAATGCTCCCGTTACATTGCCACGCACCGCAAAGTTCCAAGTCTACGGGACCTTGTGGACACTTTCGAGCGTCTTGCGTATGCTATAACAACAGCTGCCTTCTCTGCCTTTTCCGTCTAAGATACTGTTTTTCTAGACAGGTTACACTACAGTTGTTCCAGATTATTGATCGATCAATAAAGCCGGTCATTTGAGCCAACCAGTCACACAACACATTTGGCTTGCTCTTTGTGTTGCATTATACGGTTGGTCGTCCCGATTCTCCAGCGAGGCAACCTGCCACGTTGTCCAGTCTAGACAATGCATTCGACAAATCGCACATCAAAATGCATGCGCCCACCATGTTAGAGCGTTCGTTCTTCGCAAGGACTGAGAGGAGCAACATTGAGGTTCGGCATCGATGACATGTTCAGCCAGGCAACACCTTCAAATTATGCCTTTGTCAGATGCGGAGATGTGAAGAGCATGATATAAAATCGCTGTCTTAAAGATTTCATGATTCATTACGATCGCAGAGGAACGAGAGGAACGCTTAGAACATTGTGATTCGCAATGTACAAATGGATAGATCGCATTCACTCACAGCTTGTCATCTTCAGATCACGAGTCTTGACTGACCAACTGCTTAGAAGAACGCAGTCAGTCAGTATGATCGAGACAGCCTCACATTGCTACGCCTTGTGTCACCAAAGTCAGCGAAGCATAACTCACTCAGAAATACGAGCTGAGCAGGCCAAAGAGGACACCTTGTCGACACCCAAATACGTGTTTTGTCCAGAGCTTGAACGACAACACGACCTTGAAGCGGAGTCGATCGTCGACGTGCTCACGAACGGATCTTTTTAAGCATGCAGCACAGCATCATTTTGCAGCTCTTGACTCGAGTTGACTCAAACTTTGTGGGTATAACAGTCTTGTGAGGCACGCATGACCCCGTGTTCAGATGCTCTCGATATATCGACCCCTCTGGTATGATGCAATTTGAATGTGGAGTGATCTATATTTGGTATGTACGAGAAGCTTGGCACGTCTAAACCCTGCCAAGGCTGATGGAAAGGGACCATTGCAATCAACTACGAAGGACTAACACACCGGCCTGCTGACTTGCTATGCAAGGCCGATAGTGGATGGGACCAGCAGCAAGCTATCCTCGGTGGTCACACGGTCAAGCGCAATACTAATCCTCACCTGCAGCAGTGTCCAAATGCAAAAGATTGCTTCAAATCTCAAGTAAGACAACGGACCTCGTGAGTTTGTTATGGACGCCTGGGAATAACGGGAACGATCTGCTCTGCGGACGGCTGCGGCTGCTCCCTCCAACACTGATTTGCCTCGTATCCTGGAATCAGACATCATCCGCACTCGATGCAAAGAACGCCTGATGATCGACAAAAGTATCCACTGCTTGGAGAACGAGGTCCAAGAATAGCAAAAGCTCGTAGAAGCAGAGGCTAGTATGATGCTCAGGTACAGCAAAGACAGAGGTAAGTCGAAGGTATATAAGGACCATCCCAGTCCTGCCAGAAGACAAGAATCATCAAACAACCAAACCATCTCTTCTCATCTACCAAGACTACCAACTCAAGCCAACCACTCCAAACTACCCTTTGTTCAACTTCTCAACCAATACTCAAATCCACTCAACACCATCAACATGCACTTCAGCACTTTCACCGCCGCCAGCGTCCTCGCTCTCGCCTCTTCCGCTCTCGCCGGCAAGGCCGCAATCAAGAACAACTGCCCTCAAGACGTCTACCTCACCATCACCCGTCAGGACCAATCCCACACCCAGCAAAAGCTATCCGCCAACGGTGGCTACTACAGCGAGCAGCTCCAAGGCCAGGGCAACAGCTACGGCCTTACCAAGGGTTCCGACTACTACTCTCCCAACACTGCCAAGTTGATCTGGGGAGCCTCTGACAGCGCTGGTGTTGTCTACTACTCGCTCAACAATGTTGATGGCAACCCCTTCGATGGACAGAGTGTTAGCCTTACTGGAAACCAGCCTAACTGCCCTGCTGTTACCTCGGTCGATGGTAGCACCAAGGCTTGCTCTGATGCCAACGACTTTACCCTTACTGTCTGCTAGAGGACTTGTCACGACTATGATATGATGGATGGTGGAGATAGTTTGATGGATGGTGGAGATAGTTTGATGGAGACATGTCAGAGACACTCTTTAATGTAATCATTTTCTACACAACTGCAACTTGTGAACCATTCTCTCTTTCGACAAGCCAAGACTGATCCCCCCCTTTTCTCACTATGTGTGACTCTCTCCCATATCTGCAAATCTGCACACTTGCTGTCACTTGTACTTTGTTCGCAGAAAGTCTGCCACAACGTTAGCTTCTCGGTCAGTTCTTCCGCAACAAATCGCTCACTCTCACCTTCAACAACACGACTGTTCACAAGATTGCCGATCAGGTAGGTCAGAGAGAAAACGCCTCTACTCCATCTTAGGCTTCTTCGAGGGCTTCTCATCAAGTAGAGAGGCAAAATAGTCATCAGAGATGCTTTCATCAGGGCCTAATCCATGATCTTCCTTCTTGATAACAGAGTGGCTGGTAAAGTCAAGAGGACAAAGGCGTTTCCTGGTAGGATAGACGTTGGGAAGGTTGTCTTGATGGTCGTCAATGTCGTCAGTCAGGTCGATGACTTCTATGTCTTTGTTGCTGGCTGATGTGGCCGGAAGGGAAGGGTCGGCGGTTGATCCTTTCTTGCAAGCTCGCTCGAATTCAGGCATGTGAGAGATGGCTGCAGAGTTCTTCGAGCGAGCCAAACTGAATGGAGAATCATGGTTGTCGTTCTTGACAGCTTTTTGGGTCTTTGGAGTTTTGGTCGTTTTTGCAAGAGTTTCTGCAGGAGTCTGTGATAGAAGAGAATGTCAGAACATGGGATCTTGATCGAATTGCCATCTCGAAGTTACCTGTTGTAGGATTGCATTGTAGTCATTGATGATAGCCTCAGCACTCTCAGGACGAGGTCCCATAAAAGCAGCTAACAATATTAGCATGATTAAATGAACGACATAACTATCGATGACCTACGCCAGCGCTCGAAGATCCTCTGTCCCATCTCAGGGCTCATGACAAAGCCATGGAGATGGATTACCCCGAGTAAGAGATAGATCTCTTGCGTGAGTTCTGCCTTTGTAGGCATGGTCGCGGTTGTAAAGATGTGGCACAAATGTGGAAGAGAAGAAGAAACTCTCAGTCGCCCGAATTGCAACCACGAGAGGAGTGAGTAGTTTGGAATATGTCGGCAGTGACTCGAGTGACTGAAAACTAATCCGTACCAGCTCAACTTTCGGACAGCCGGGAAAGTCTCACTTCCACGATCGAAAGATACGCACTCTCACACTCTCGCATTCTCGAAGATCTCTATCCTTTTCCTTCCAACACAGCTTACTTGTCACTGTCAGCCACGATGGCTACTCCAGGCGATCCAGTCAAGGATATCTCCTTCCTTCTTGCCGTTGCCCACAACCTGACCATCACTTCTGAATTTACCAGCAAAGCTATTGCTAACTGGCGTAAGTCATTTGGATATCCACTTTCTCTTCCAGAGGCTGACGATCTTAAGCTACCGACTTGTGTGCTGCTCCTGTTGATGGCGAGGATCTTGGCCGCCACATCTACGAAATCTGGCAGAAGGTAAGCAATTTCTAGCCGATCTCTTGATTGTCGACAAGGCTGATACAGAACAGTGGATCGGCGATGATCTTGCTTGTGCCTCGACATCTAAGAATCAGGATGGCACTTGCTTGAACAAGGCAATCATGATCGACGACAGCGACGATGAGATCAAGCAACCCATCACCCCAATCTCCACCCGCGTCTTGCCTTCCAAATTCAGGGTCCCACCAGCTGCCAGTCTTGCCACTCCTCTTGAGAACAACAAGGTTGTGGTGACCCCTGAGATCAGACACAACAGTTCAAAGATCGCCATTGGTTTGGGCAAGAGTGGACGTGAGGAAGGTACACCTACCGTCGAACGCGCTTGCACCACTGCCAAGTACAACACAGGTTTCGCTACCCCTCAGAGTCTTGAAAAGGAAGCCGCTATGATTGACATGGCCACGAGCCCTACGAGAATCGCAAAGTTTGTCAAGGCTGCAAAGTCCATCAAGGCTCGCAGCACCAAGGCCAAGAAGAGACCTGTCAACAACGACTCGAACATGGACCCTGACAACATGTCCTTGAGTCTCCCTACCATTGGCTCAACTCGCAAGCGCCGTGACATCGACTACCACAAAGCCCTATCCAACGATCAGGATGTCGATAATTCTGACGAGGACTATGAGTATGAGGAGATCCACGAAGACAGACGCCTCAACGACAAGTATGACTCCATGTGCCCTGTCCTAGCTACCCCTTCGAAGCGCCAGAAAACCAAGTCCTAGATTGGTACTGTTGTCAGAAGACTGTGCCGACATAATGACACGACATTTGTACTCCTTGAGGCAACGACGAAGGTGTTTGTTGGATTGGAGAATCGCGCTTTTGACAATGTTCAGGCCAGACAGAAGGACGTTTGGAAGGCACGTACTGAGAAGAGAAGCAGAAGATGGTTGATAAAATGGTTTTTGTTGTTGCGCTATCAAGATATTGACGAATGGAACGAGAATCAATGCCTACCTTGTATTATGCAAACTTTTCGTCAATCAATGTATCATTGACATGCAAGTGACATTGTCATTGAGCATGACCGTAAGATGTTGGATCAAATGGCCATTTACTTGGAAAGCTTTGTTGAAGTGCTTGCCCACTTACCTTTTAGCATGTTAAAGATGTGGATCGGCTCTGAAATGCCTTTGCGTATTGTCGTCGATGTCGTAGAATGCTCACGAAGAGAGTTCGAGGAGCTGAGACAAATGTTAGTCTCTGCACTGATCTTTTGAGTTGACTTGATTGGTGAGATGTAAGTGGAAGGAATCAGAGATAGGGAGTCTAGTCCCGTGCAAAGCTAATCCGCAGCAAAAAGAGTACAAGTCTTTCTAGGACTGGTGCCAGCTGGTTGTCTCATCATTCTAGATGGAGGGGGGGAGGTGAAGAGGTAGAGGCAAGTACTTACGAGAACGGCTGAGACTCAAGGCTAAAGGCGGAAACCCCTTATCTGACAGTCTTCCTTCAGGCAGTCCATCGCAAGGAGTTGGGTAGCAAAGGATGAAGATGTTCGGTGCTTTTCAGAAGAAGGTGAAATGGTCTTCATGCGATGTGCGTTTTTCTCGCTTCCGATATTCAAGGCCGTGCACGTTGACACATATGGCTTGGCGAAAGTTGCGAGTTGTGAATTTCAACAAGAGCGGTGTTGATGGATTGCGTCGGTATTCCAGAAGCACGTAGAGCTGTCCATTGTCCACCGCAAGCGGTGATAGAGGGCCTGCAAGCTCTGGTTTTATCTCTCTGCTCTAGTCAGCTCATGTCCAAAACATGTTTGATCATGCAGAAAAAGAGCTGATGAGTGTGTGGTGCGTCATGAAAAAATTAGAGTGTTGCGTTTTTGATCTTCATCGAAAAGACTCTGGGTTAAAAATGGTATAATCCTTCGCAGGAGTCGGTGGTGTAGAGGTGCAGGCGGATGTAAGAGAGATTGTTTACTGACCTGTTGAAGAGCTGTCGCGCCTCGCACCGGAACGACGGCAAGCTTATCGCATCAGATGTCGAGGTGTCGGGTGTGTCGGGATGTACGAAGATGTTGAAAGGAAGGAAAGTCCGCAGGTTGGGCGACGCCAGAAGCGAAGAATTTTGCAGAGAGGGAGATTGCCGGCGCTTTTCGGCTGCGACGTCATCTGACTGCCTGTCTGTAGATATTCGCCGACTCCAGAAGTGGTTGTCGAGGATATCACAGTCGCTTTGCAGATTGCTGTTATGCAGGAAAGAGCGACTGAACCTTGAACCGAATTCAAAATCCCCCAAATCACATCAAAACCAACTGAACGCATGACACACGCACCGTACGCAGTCTAACACGGAGAACGTAGTTACGGATAACCACGGAATCCAAACGGAGACAAATGCATTACGGACACGTACATCACGGATTCATCTTAATGATGGTTATTGAAAGAGTGATTGAGTTGGGTATCAAGGAACTCGGGTCGGTCCAAAATCATCCCCTGTTTTCCCGCCAAAGCAAACAGCAAAAGAGAAAAAAGCAAATCGCGTATATACAGTTCGTTCGTCCGACGTCGTTCCCCTAGAAAGAATCGTACTTTTCGTATTTGGCCAATCAGACCGCTTATTTCTTGAAGTAGCGGTACTCAAGATGGCGAAGAGGAATGAAGGCGAGAAGAGTGAAGGCGAGGGTGAGCTCATTGGCGATATCACCGCCACTTTCACCAATGTGTTTGGCGAGAGGGCCGGTGAACCAGGTCTCAACCATACCGAGACACCAACCAACGACGCCAATGAGGAAAGCTCCAAGACCAGCAAGGCCGATAGGCAATCTTGAAGGAGTGTTCCAGCCGTCAAGATCGTAGTTGGCGAAGTCGCCCTTACGGAACCAGTAGTGCTCGATGAAGACAATGGCGAAGTACGAGGTACCCCAGTAACCAAGCAAAGAAAGGAAGTTTTCTAGGTACTCAAGCAAGTGGTCGCGACCGGCAACGGCAATAGCGGTAACGACACCAAAGACAACGAGGACCCAGAAGGTGCGAGGAACCTTTGCCAAGGGACGGGCGAACTGCTGGATCGACAAGGCGCAGGAGTAGAGGTTGAGGGCGTTCATGCCGACAGCACTGAGCACGAGCAGGACCAGGATGAACTTGGCGAAACCTTGAGGGAAGAGCATCTTTTGGATCAGATAGCCGAGACCGTCATTCGTGTATGTGTTCTCCCAGTCGGTGTTGACTGTCATGGCAGAACCAACACAGCATCCAAGAATCATACCAATGCAGGTGGGAATGCTGATACCGAGGGTGCAGAGAGTGAAGACCTTGACCTTGGAGGTGTTGATGGGGTAGTGAACGTAGTAATCGGCAGCAATGGTGGCCCATGAACAAGAACTGCCATAGACAACGGCGAGCAAGGAGAGAACATTTCCAGCAAGGTTGGAGCCGTGAAGTTCGGTGCCAGGAATGTTAAAGGCGTGAGGAGCAGCCATGCCGTACATAATCATAAAGACAATGAAGAAGACGAGCCAAGCGTACTTCTCATAGTACAAAATGGCCTTGAGACCGCAGAAGTTGATGATACTGCTGCCAAGAGCAATGATTACGCAACCAAGTGCAGACGACACCTTGCCGTCAGAAACAGCAGTTAGAGCAAGACCTAAACAGTCAGCATCTATTTACGTGTTATCAATCGATGTACGTACCACCAGTAATGCAGCCAACAGCACTCCAACCAGCTTGAGAGATGATGTTGAGAACAGCAATGAGCTTGGTGGGGTACCAGCCGAAACTGTAACGAGTGATGGACATTGAACGAAGACCGGTTCCAGGGCCAAGAGTAGCACACCAGCCAGCGACACTGGCACCTAAAAGGGTGCCGAAAATGGTGATGGTGATGCTCTGGCCGAGTGTGAGACCCCAGGTAGGTCCAAGGAAGCCGGTCGACATGCAAGACAAGTTCATGATACCACCACTCCACAGCAGGGCCATGACTGCCTGGTTGTGCCATTTCTGAGGAACCTTCTCCTCAGGCAGCTTGCGACGAATAGCTTGAGACTCAATGCCGAGCTTGCGATCGAGGGTCGCTTCCCAGCCGCAAAGCGTACCGAGAATGCCACCGCTCTGCACTGGCTTCTCATCGACAAGCTCAGTCGAGCCTTGAGCACTGCCAACATCGACGTTGACGTCCTTCTCGTCTGGGTGCAGCCTTCCGGCCTTCTCTTCGTCGTAGAATTCCGCCATGGTTTTTCTCCTTCGTCGATAGCCGGTTAGAAATTGCTGGCTTAAGAACGACTGCAACAAGGCAGAGGGAGAGAATATCAATGAGGGGGACGAAGGGGAGGAGTGGAGGTCGGAAGAGGAGTGGAAGTTGAGCACACGACACGTCAAAACTGACAGGGCGTCGTCGATATTTTATTTTTGCGCGTGCGCGGTCATGGACCCCGCCAACCCACCGTCGCACCTCTGAATTTGGCAGCTCGTTATGAAACGCCAAAGAGATCTGCCGTTATCAGCCGTTATCAGCTTCTGGAATCCTGCCTAGACCATGGATCGGCCAATCAGATGTCGTAGCGGGGACCTCCGTGGACCCTTATCGGATCAACCTAAGGACAGAGCTTTAACACGAAAAAGAGTGTGCATGTTTAGCGAGGATGTTTCTGGGAGATACAGATAGGAAACCAGCTCCCTGGGACCTGTCAAGGTGCTTCAGACTTGGTTGAAACGTTCTTTGCGGCTGAATCTCTGTGAGAGGCGTTGTATGGCACACCAAAATCCCGGTTTCTTGCGTGTGGGAAGACAACTTCCTCGATGAGTGCGGCCTCAAGGTTCGAAGTAACGTGCAAAAAGCGTATTGGTGCCAAGTAAACTCAAGCCTCGCTCTTGCCGGCTTGTGTGTATTCACAAATCATTGTCTTCAATAAGCGACAAAAGCAAAGCATTGCGGTCATTGGTGTTGAGCACGGCGGTGTCCGTCATGCTCGAGAGATAGCCTATCTCCTTTCTTCATATCGAGCGAGATATCAACATGAAGGCGTTGCAAGCGTATTGTGCCGGCTTCATCGCCAAGTGATAAGGCGCATACAAGCCATGGACAAGACGACGGCAACAACGCTTCCTTGCCTGTGCTTGAAATTTGGGTCCCGTCACCTTCTTTTTGTCTTGTCTTAAAAAGCTCACTTGACTTGAAGAGCTCGAGTGAGAAGGATACCGGCCTTTTGGAGTCCACGGCTATCTCGGTGGATGGTTGGCTTGATATGCGGATTGGCCGACTTGCAAGTGCTACAGCAAGATTTTTACAAAGTCCCGTACTAGAGTCCAGGGTCAAGCTCGTATGTCGTAAGCTGTGATAGTTGCTCAGAGACCATGAGTTGTATTGTAGTATAAGACTCTCTTTCGATGCGATCATGCATCAAGCGTGCCGTACAACAAGACTGGAAGCAAAGAGAGTGTCTCTTCTTCGTCGGGAAATTGAAGAGAAGCATGCACGGACCATCCATGGGCAAGTCCAGCTCAGAGGGCAAGGGCTACTGATTATCCTTATAGGCTACTAATACAGCGATAACCTATAGGCATGGGAGGCGTTGGAGTCTTAGACCGACACTCCAATGTCCTCATAATAATGCGAAGCATCGTTCTCTTGCGTGCCTCGTTGTTTGCTTTGAATTGATGTCCCTAGTACCTGCCTCATCGAGACACCGGGTGTATGCTGGACTCGCCGAACATTCAAATATTTGACAGGCAAACCCACTTCACGACTTGAATTGTATTCTCCTGTTATTATACATCTGATTGATTCTGCTCACGCGAAACCACTCTAGCGCTCACATTGCTTGCTAGGATGTCGTTCGAAATCACGCGCATGAGAGAGGACGAGATTGATGCCTGGAACAAGGTGTCTTGGGATGCTTTTGCTGCAGCGGAGGACAATCTGTCATCACTGCTGTATCCTGGAGGACTGACAGAGCGCACACAAGCATACATGCGCGAGACGACTCGAGACAGCTTATCGGATTCTTCCTACTCTTACGTCTTTGTACGAGACAGCAGCAGCAAACAAGTCTTGGCCGTGGCCTGTTGGTACTTCCAGACCAAAGACTTGAGCATGCAAGAAGTGGTGGACAAGGAAACAAAGGCGAGAAAGGAACGGGCGGAGCAGGAGCCCATCGCCGGCATCAACTTTTCAGCCATCAGCGACTTTCGCGAAGCGCAGGCAAAGAGCAAGCAAGAGAAGCTGGCCGGCAAGGCGCATGCATTGTTGAAGGTGCTTGCAACACTGCCGGCAGCTCAGCGAAAGGGAGCGGGAGCTGCTGGCCTAATCTGGGGCTTGCGGCAAGCGGACGAGTTGGGATTGCCGGCGTATCTCGAGGCTTCGGGCATGGGCAGGCCACTATATGCTAAGCATGGATTCGTAGAGGTGAGTGTAGTCATAATCGATCGAGTCGAGTGGCGAGAGCTGACGCTGGGATCGTCAGGTATGTGAGCTGCCACTGGATACCACCAAGTATGGCCATCCTCACAGGTGCACGCATTGGTGCATGCTCAGGGCTGCAAAGAATCCAGGTGCTGGTGTAGATCAGTGACGGATGGAGCAGGCAAGGATATTCGGAGACGTTCCGAGCTCAGGTTCCGAGTGCAACGAGACGAGGAGCAGGGCCCGCCGCGTGCGAACATGTTCTGCGTGCATGCAGCAAGTGCGAGACCCTGTGTCATGTCGGGTGCTTCTAGAAGGCCTCAGTACTTCTTGGCTTGTCGGACGCCTGCCCGCCTCCGCGTCAGGTTAACCTTTTTTGTAACTACTGCTCGACTTCAAACCGTTCTTCCATCCTTGCCGCTGTCCTATATTTTGCCAACCTTGTTGATCTCCCGTCGTCAGTGTTACTTACAATCCATGCGCATGAGTTTGGACCAATCTGCCGAGCATCAAGGCTGCAGACATTTCGAGTACGGACCATGCACTGTCTTGTCGATGTCATCCTAGCCAGCCCATTTGCTTATCAATTGTCTCATAGGCCATCTATCAAGAATGCGCAGGAACGATTAACCATTTTGGCTGTCTGAGCGCTTTCTCAGAATCCCAACATTACAGCATGACATTCGACATGGTCGTCCCTCTGGGCAGGGTGAATCTTCACCCAGTCATGTCACCATTCTCCGCTCATTCCTTCTCGGCATAACCTCCGAGCATTGCGCGACCATCTTGGTTACTGGGTCGATATGCGGTTACTGTTAATTTTCGGAAGCATGGGTCATAGCACCGAATATTCACTGGTTGATGACATGTCTTGCAGTCATGAGAACTAATATCTTCATTCAAAACGCCACCTCTTGTCTTGGCCAGCTCTGAGCACCATCTCAGACTTTGTGTATCTGCTTAGAATGCTTTCACAAACAGATCGACTCGCATGTCTTCTGTTGGTCACCTCCACTAACCGTGGCCCTATCATCATGCTTTCTGCACATCTTCCATTCCATCTTTTTTCATCATCCAGCTTTCGGCCAAAGCTTGCATGAGACAGATTGTGACATGCCTGGCTCTTCGCAGTTGTTCGACGCTGTTCTCTGTCGGGACGTTTAAGAACATGACAGGCATCAGATCTGGCGGACGCGCGCCGTTGACACCATTCTTTCTCCTCCAATGTTCAGCAAGGACGGAATAGTAGAGGAAGTCGCAGATGAAGTGCCCCGCCTCGCGGCTTTGGCGAATGCGCACACTACCAAGTTCTGGCGAGATCTCTGGTGAATCAAGCAGTTTGGAGCGCCAACGAGTGAAGACGTCTTGCGAATCAAGCGTCGAGTCCAGGGACTCTGGACAGCCTCGAAAGAAAGTGTCGGCCTCGCTCGCAGGGAGCTTGTGACCTGTGATGTCCTTGTCCAGGTGATAGCCATCGCGACGACTGACTAGCTCCATCGAGTACGAGTTCTGTCCAGGGCGCATGCCAAAGTGCAGCCAGATATCGACATCGTGGCTGTAGGCATCGTAAAGGCGCGGTACGAGTGTCCGAGCTTCATTGTATATGACTGGTATGTCGTAGGGATGCACGACGATGCGCACAGGGACAGGGCTCGAAGAGGTCGCGGGTAGGAATTTCGGTAACGTCGTCACGATCGAATATGAGAGGTTGCCGGATCCAGCGTCATCAAAAGACTATAAATGGGTTAAACATCAGCGACGAACGATTCAAGTGCAGTGGACGGTTGCTGCCATTATTGACGCTTGACGCTTGAGCTAGACGCTGCTGTGCGGCTTGTCCGGAGAACTGGCCATCCCGACCTTCTTGATCAGACATGTCGCTGACGCCCGAACGCCAACACGTTGTAAAGACACGACGTATGCGTTGATGCAGAGAGAAAGCACTTACGCCGAAGCCTGTGACCAAGATAGACACGGGTTTGACCATTATCGTCAGTCCATATGTCGATGTCGAAGAATGGACGTGAGGACCCGATACGGCTTTGTGCAAGACAGGCTAGGCTGGGGAAGATTTCGTCAACAAGATCCAGATGTTTGGAAGGGAAGGGCAATGGCTACTTTATGAAGTCGTCAGTAACGCTAGCCTTTGCCCATGTAACAATCACAGGCCCCGGAGCGATCGTCCTTGTGGAAGGTCCTTCTCCGTGCTGCCGACCACTTGTAGAACAACTGGAGTCTGCTCCGCGAGAACACTACCGCATATAACCGACTCCTGGCTGGTGCTGTTGGTAATCTGCCTTCGTTGTTCGCCTGCGAGAAGAAAGCAGAATCACACACAACGGTCACCTGGGTCGAAGCTAAATAAACTCGGCAGCATCATGCAGAAGCACAGGATCGGTTCGATCTCCGTCTCACATTCTCTATTCTCAAGCTACTCGGCTGGGAAACGAGAAGCTGGGCTTCATTGGCCCCCACGTAGAGATGTTTGTCGACGCCCAGGTGGTGGCGGACTTGGAACCGCCTCTCGGAAACGGGGCTCAACAAAGACATAGGCTACCGGCATCGATCGCGCCGTAAGGCTACGGTTCAGCTGGACCGTGTTTCATGGTATTTCTCCTCTTTCCCATGCTTAAACTGTCCACGGACACGTTTCTGATGACAACTCCTACTGCTGTACCGGGAATACTGAGATTCATGGTGTAACATTCGGACGTGCACGTTGGGCATAAGGATCAGAAGTTTCTAGTCGTATTGCCTACATGATATCTACGGGCCTTGCATAAAGACGAATCACGATATGTCATGCTGTCTAGATTACAACAATCCGGACATCACTTTGAAGGCTGCAAATACAACGTCATCAGGAAGACCATTCTCGAGCAATCTTTCGATTTGAGCTACACGGTGCAAGCGGTTTCTTTCATTATTGGTCAAGGATTGGCATGATGGCAATACTCGGAACGTCGTCAGCTTCTTCAAGTTCTCGATGCGGACCGGGCTCCGAAATATGCGAAATTTGCAAATTCGATCACGCACCAGTACCGCCTTGTGCCTTTAAAGTTCTAACTAAAGCTGCTCGAGCTTGACCTCAGCAGCCTTGCGCAACCGGTTCATTACTGCCGCCGCAATATCGCCTTCGCCATCATCAATTCCTTCTACAATGATTGCATCCACATCCTTACGATCCAGTTCTCTCAAGGCCGAAAACAGGCCACGCGCCACATTAGCAGTGTCTGGTCCTATGCACATGTCCCACACGGTAAAACGCTTATCACCGTCTTGGAGAACGACTTCGTGTGCGTGAAGCTGTTTCTGGTGATAAGCGCTTTCCCGAAGCATGGCCTCTAATGGTGATGCGGAGACGGCAGCGCTTCTCGGACCCGACTCCAGGGACACTGAGCCCTCCTCCTTGGCATCTCCGACTACCTCATCTCCCAGCATACTCTTCCAGGTTTTTGTCCTGACCAATCCCAGGCTGCCATTTGTACGGAGCTGGCGGGACAAGTCCGAAATGTGTGGTTGCTTACCCCCTGTGGCTTCGACCAACATGACAGGCGCTTTCGGGGAGTAGTGCCGGTATTTCATGCCTGGAGCCCTTGGTGCGGCGTCTCCTTTCAAAGAAACGTCATGGTAGCCGACTACCGTATTTTCCCAGCCAGGCACCGTCTTTATCAAATCAATTCCTATACCACCTGGTCTGAGAACAGCAGGAGGCGAGCTCAGACCGTCAACCACTGTGCTCTCGACGCCAACATCGCATGGTCCACCGTCCACTATCAGTTCAATACGGCCATCGAGATCATAGCGTACATGTTCAGCTGCTGTTGGTGATGGTTTCGTCGAAGCGTTTGCTGAAGGTGCTGCTACAGGGACGTCTGCAGTCTTGATCAAGGCCAGCGCAAGTAGATTTCGTGGCATCCTAGCGCCAAACGTCTGCAAGCCAGCCGTGACTTCCAATGCCAGTTTCGAGTCTTCTGGTACTGGTAGAATGATTGTGATTGGGCCTGGCCAGAAGCGTTGAATCAGGGGGTGGTATATCTGCGGGATTGGGTCGATCTCGGGTGATGATTTAGACGTAGACAACAACTTTCTCAACTGCTTCAGAGATGCTATGTGTACAATCAGAGGATTGTCAGATGGTCTCTGTTTGGCTTGATAGATTCCTCTGACTGCTGCACTGCGAGTTGCGTCTGCACCAAGTCCATATACCGTCTCTGTTGGAAACGCAACCGGAACATCTGAATGCTTGAGATTCGAAGCCGCTAATTGAAGGTCTTTTCCATCTTGTGTCGTAGTGTCCAATTCTAGATTCCAGTCCTCAAGTGGCATTCCGATATCCGTAGATTTCTCCGAGAAGTGACCAAGTTTCGTAGCTTGCATAGGCAGAATCCGCGTCTGGTGAGGTTGCTTACTCTGGTCCCGCATTGCGGCGGTCTGGCCAGGGAATGTCATATCGCCTCTCTGCCTTGCAAGTGTCGTATGAGTAATCCGTGATGGTCTGAAAGTCTGATGGCAAGCGATCGCCAATCCAGGAGTGAGCCTTGATGGAAGCGATCCAATAGCGAGCACAGGTCCAAATGATCCAGAGAATGTACAGCTTCGTGTCATGTAACTTCCAATAAGGCAATTTGTGTTTTCGATAGCACTGTCTTCAATTTTTCCTCGGATCAATTATTTTTCTTCTAGACTGATGACTTCACCGCCGACCAGAAAAGCTTGTCTCTCGCTTACATAATCAACAATCTTCAACCTCACTTCAAAGACTCCGAATAGACATGGGTATCTTCGATTATCGATGCTCCACAATGGACAAGTTGACTTTGGAGGCTTACAGTACGTCTCTCTGTATTCGTAGACTTGCATATCACACGGCATGGCAATTTCAAATACTGGTTGTTTATGTCGCTTAATTGCTTAAAAGTAATGCCTTTGAACCGAGAGAATTGCGAATCGACGGTCGTCTACCGTAGGCGACGTGGCACTGTCAGGAATGTGTCCAAAATATGCTTATGTCAGACTGCATCTCCTAGGCACGAAACTACTCTATCACGATCCATCATCGAGATTGTCTGATCACTGTGCATGACTCTGGAAATCAAGAACAGGGTGATGCACGCCGCAAGTAGTCTTGGCATCTGCAAGCTTACAGCTTCTACTTTAGGATAACGCATCGCAGCCTGAACAAAACAATATAGAAGACCAACCTCGTGCGACGAGTAAATGAAGAGATGGTCGCAGCGGTAGCAAAGACCGAGAGCGTATGTAAGTGGTGTGAAGCTACATCGTGGGTGTCGGCTTGTCGGCCTTTTCGCTTTCCATGAACAAGCAACTTGCTGACCCTCAGCAAGCTACCGCTTTGCAGAGCGCCAAGCTGCTTACAGTATAACTTCCGCTACACGTGATATCTTAGCTGTCTGGAAAAGAGACTGATTTCCTCGGAGGTTGGTGCCTGGGTAGCAGGCAATCCTATGGAATGAAAAATCACTATTTCTGTGCTGGATAAAGAGCGGACGACCCAACACCAAACCTCGAAAAGCGTGTAGCACTATCATTCGTGTATCACAGCGAGATGGGTGCCCCGCGCCCGAACGAGCGACTGGCGGTATTCACGGCAAAGCAATTATTGTCCATCAAGGTGAGCGGAGTGGGCTTTCCCCGCGGCTCGTGCCATGGAACAATTGTACTGAATTCCAGGCTATAACATCCTGCTGACAGGTCATGTGCTCAGGTAGCCTTATATTAAGAGTCAAAAGCCTTGATTTAGGAAGAAGCTTCTCACTAAGTTATTCGACAGAGCACTTTCAGCCCCTGATTCACATATCATGTGATCGGAGCAAAGTTTCAGAACGAGTCGAACATTGTGCGCCCACGAACTTTCACCATCGTGTGATCGAAACTGATCAGACATGAAAGATACAGTAGTCTCCCATCCACAATCCGCTTCCGAAGACGACTGGTGATAGATTGGCTTCAGATCTTCCAGGCAGCCGCCGAATCGATTACTCGCCAACGAGTCTGATACTCTCGTACGTATCGAGCGCAGCTCGTGAGCAATCGATACCAGGACAGTACATTGCTTTGACTGCGCAATGGTCACTCGATGCGATCTGCTCTGTCCACCATTGAGTTTGGCTAGCAAATGTGGGGAGGTTGTTAAACACGCCATGTGCCCTCTTCTTATCTCTTGCCAGACACCCGTCAAGTTGACTTACCGTTCATTGACAGTCCAAGACATGGGGCATGTCTCATACAGGCTTACCCCTGAGCACTCTATCGATCGCTCTCTGTTAGACTTCATATTCGTGGAATCTAGTAAAAGTCTCCATGATCTGATCTGGAAAAGCAATAGAAGCGGAGAGTTGTTTGAGAGTCAGCCGATAACACATGATCTGATACAACATCCTACTAGCCCTCTTGATCGTAGTGGCATGATACTAAGCGGGGTAAGGCCATGGCAGACCTTCTGCTCCAGCCTTCCGGGGTGAGGTTTCTTGGCTGCAGTTGCATCTCTAAACCGCACTGAATTTGAAGGATCAAAAATATTCCCGGCGAGAAAGTTGCGTGATGAATATATTCTGGCGTTGTGCAAGACATTAGACATACTGGGAGGGAAAAGCTCTGAAACACCAAAGTGACTATGGTATATCTGTTATGTGGTTTCCTTCCTATACTGGACTTCAGTATGGCCATACTGGAACGGCGTGTATGGGATCAGGTGAGATGATGTGAGGACATTCTACCAGCCGAGGAATGCCTGTCGAGCAGGCTAGATTTGCAACCTATGATAAGCTCATCCATCAACAGCTAACTCACAACTACACAAACCCTATGCGGTCGACGTCCTGGGCATTGCAATCGAGTTTCTCAATGCTGGAAGTTGAGGCTACAGGAGATGCAAATGTCGTTGTCCCGTCATTCTTGCATATGCCTCGAAGCAATCAAACTCTCCAACTTCCAGAGAAGATGTACTCCGCACAAGTGTAAACGTTTACACAGGAGGTGGAGTGTGGCTGAACCGCTTGAACAGCGGACACGGGAGTCGGCAAGCGTCCGATGCTGGGACTGGAAGTTTCGCTCCGCTGGAATCAATTTTGTAAGCATGGATGCCCACATGCAGCGGAGGGCTCTCCTTCTCTCTCCGCAGTTCTATATTAGCTCATGTTCCGTGTAGACGCTTTGCTTCAGCCATCACACGTAATTATTATCCCAAGTGGAGAGATATAGTTGTGCTGCCGCGCGATATCGAGCCGCAACTTTTTCGTGAAACGAGAATGGCTGCTCGTTAAAACGAGAACGAGAAAAACTGTCGACACACTGTGATGTCACTGGCCTCAAGGATTACATGTACTGACAGCGAAGCAGCATCAACTTAAAGACGCAAGAAAACGACAATCGAAATGAAGTGTGAAACGAACCGCGTGCGCAAGCCCTCGACCACATATGGAGAGTAAAGATAGACACGAAAATGCCACAGGGCAAACGTGGCAGCCAAGTTTTGCCAACAAAGTGTCAAGTGTGGCTTACGAAAAGCGCCCCGCAAATCCGAGCACCCATAACATGGTTTCGCATTCATCGACCCTTGGCTGCCTTCTTGAGCCTCACATCGAGCCACAGATCAGGAGGTTGTATGGACATCGCGCGATCGGGAGGGACCCCTCCCCGAAGGACCAAAGTCCTTCGGATCGTTCCCCTGGATGCCTATTGGATGTGCAGCTATCACGGCGATTTTTAACCTTCTTCGAATGCTCGTGGACCCACCTTTCGTCAGCGTTTACACAGAAAACAACTTTTGGGCGGTCGATCAGCAGGCACGTCACCTGCTTTCGTTTGCGCGTCCCAAGGGCTCAAACCCCTGCATTCCTCGATTCAGCGGCTTTTTGTGTGATCCTTGAGATGCGTTTCCAGTCATGAAGGTGTGGATACAGCTGCATGATAACCAACGCTAATTTCCTTTGTAACCATTATGCAATAGCCTTTTTGCTAGATACCTGCTCTGTACATATATCCACTGGCGTACCCTGACAGCCCTGTCTCCCAACCTCACTCTATCTTATATCAACTTCTTATCTCGGCACGTTCCCACCGTCTACCACCTAACAATCCTCTGTGCTCACCTGGACAACTCCATTCCTTCCGTCACCCTATCAACCATTGGCAAACCATTTCATATATCAACTTGACTGGAGCCGGTCTTCTTTCAATCAGTAACTTATCGCCAATCAACAACTCATATCAACATGTCTTCAGCAAGTCCAGAAAAGGTGTGTTTTGATTACCTCACCTGCAATCTGAATTATTTCAACTAACAGTTCCTAGTCTCAACTCATCCAAGCATATATGATTCTGCATTCTCAGCAGACCAATGTCCGACGACGATTATCAGTCGACTCGAACTCGAGTTCGTCGAGCAGTCCTAACTCGAGCACTTCGTCTTCGGCAAACGCATCCCCCATGTCTTCATTCTCCTCGCCTTCACCAGAGTTCTCATTCTCATCAAAATCTCCTCCATCCTCTGGCTTCAGAAAACACTCTCGATCGACTTCATTGGGCTCTCGTCGAGGTTCACTATCACCACCTACTTCTCCCCACAGGACAAGCATCACATCCATCCCAGAGGAGCCTTCAGGTCCACCACCGATGAGCGTCGACGAAGCCAAGCTTGCCGACATTTCCTCACGAATCAAGACCACCCTTACCGACCTCTTGAACTGTGACGCTGTCAAGAACGACCCTAGAATGCGATCATGGGTTGCGACACGATTGATGGATGTTGAGCATGAGCTCAAAGAGCAAAAGAGACGACGACACAGCTGCCATGCCGAGGATGCAGAGATGATCGCATCACACCTTTGCGTGTAAGATGGGATGACACCATTTCCTTTGTCTGGAAGATGTTCTGGTTATGCTTCAGCATATCACATGGAACGATGAGAACACGAATATTCATGACGCATATGCATTTTGTTGTACAGCAGGCGCTTAAGGCTTTTCTTCCATGACAGTATATACCCCAAACAGTTTGCTTTCTTGTATCAAAATTCTCTCTTATCACACCAATTTCTTCATATCCATGCATGACGTGTTTACTCTTTCAACAATCTTAGCTGTATATCATTATGGTCATCTCGTATTGCGGTCTTCTTTACTGCATCACACTTACTCATATCATCGTCTTGCCGCCTTCAGCAGCATAAACGGCAAAGCCCTCATTGTGCCTACTACGCACCCGAATCTTTTTCTCGTA
This sequence comes from Aureobasidium sp. M94-06E, assembly GCA_037040395.1. NCBI lineage: Eukaryota > Fungi > Ascomycota > Dothideomycetes > Dothideales > Saccotheciaceae > Aureobasidium > Aureobasidium sp. M94-06E. The sequence continues at coordinate 213,096 of JAXQGV010000152.1, read as the reverse complement.
TTCAATCATGTTCGCGTCATTGTTGACCTTTGCCCTACCATCATGCATGAGCGAGAATTCACACATCTGCCTGCATGCTTGCCTTTTGATCCGATAGAGCCGCAATCTGGAAAATAAAACTGGACCCAATCAAGTGTCCGATAGGTAAGTATTTTCCTTGGATCGCAAATTTTTAGCGATATCGAGTAACCTTAAGTTGTGGAAATATAGGCATCGGATTTCGCAATGACAGGGTCATGGGAAAGTAGGCAGCAGATCTTCCTACAGACTTGCTCCATCTGGTAGGTGTGGCTGTGAAAATACAGGGATCGAGGTTTTTGCGCCGACCATCTTTTTCGCTGGGCAAGGAGAATTTTTCTTATGATCTGGCAGTGACATCGCATCGGTGTGATCGTGAAACACGATGCGCGATCCTTTTCAAGGTCGATGCGAAACCAGCTTTGACGTTTGTGATGGGCGGGTGACTCGACTCGAGTTGTGTTGAAAGTCTTGGTGATCGACATGTGTGCGTGTGGAGGATCGGTCGGGGTCGAGTGCATCGAAAAGCTGGCAGAAGAAGGTTGTTCGACTCGTGACACCGCCTTGACAACCTATGTTAGTGCATATAGGAACCAGGAGAAGGAATCCCTTATCATGACAGAAAGTCCTTGAATGTAGGTGCATGCTCTGATCATCAGGCGGGATATGTTTTGGATGGCCTAGCGATCATATGATGAATCGAAGCGGTCTTGATACGACAGACTAACATCGAGATCAAGCTGGTGTTTTCGATGATCAGGAAGTGATTCTCGAAAGGTGGTGTTGAAGGAACATGTTGTGGTCAAAGTCATCAGACGTCCTCCTTTTGCATTTCGTCAAGGCAAACAGTCAGGAGGGCAATTTGCCGCCACGGGAAGAAGATATATTTGTTGGCATTATTTCCATACGAATAGAGTACAGTCGAAGGGCATACGGAAATGAACTTCACGAATAGGTGGGCTGGATTGCGACGACAGCACTCTGTAAGGTCGCAACCGAAATGAAGCGGCTGAACTTCGAATCAAGGGATCCTACTTGCCTCGGCGACCGAGTTGGATAACTGATCCGTCACAGGGCTATATCTGCTCTGATAAGGCGATATCGATTACTCGTGGCGATAAGGGCAATCGACCCAAGTCTCACATTTCGCTGGCTCAAAAGGCTGACCACGAGCGCCTGTTCGACGAGACCATCCAAAGAACTCCGCGAGCGCAATGCGCATGGATCACCGATTGCAAAGCCATCTACCACAATTCATCTCCTGGCTGCGGGGGATGTGCAGAGCTCGGTCCAGATAGCAGCACTCACAGAGGTTCGTCCTTTGCTATGCTTCTGTCGACACTACTAATTATTGAACTTGAGATATGCAGCTGTGATAAATTGGTGAAGCGCGGCAACCGAGACAAGAGATGCTAGAAATAGCACAAACCATGTTTCTCACCGACCGTGAAAATTTTTGACAGTCATCGGACATCCTCGAGTCGTGGATTTCAACGTTCAATAGCAGTTGCCTCAGGCCAAGAGCCCGACTGACTGACGTGGGTTACATCCAGCTGCGCGGGCTAGACATGCAAAACTTGGACAGAGCTTTTGTAGATTCGCAGCTTCCTGGAGAGCCGTGGGGAAACCATTCGCTGTCGCAAACTGAACTGCGTCACTTACGCCATTTGGCTGGCGCCGCATACTCTCATGGCTCGCACGACACAAACTTCTCAACACTTCAGCCTGTTGGGTATGCTTGGCATTGTTCATACGTATGTGTCTCAGTCGGACATCACCGTATGAAGCCTCTGCTATCTCGTCGACTGCGTGCAGATTCGCGCATTAGCTTCTTAGCGTGGTTGCAAATTGCAAGCATGCTTTTCCTGTGAATGAGTCGCCTGAATAGCAAGTCGAAGTACTTGTCATTTCACCATACTCCAGACTTATGCAGGAACCCATGGTGCCCTTGCAGCGTGCCCGAACTAAGACATTGAGAGCGAAGAAGGGTGGCGTTTAACGGCGAAGTTTAAACCACCAGAAATAACCGAATTCATCCCAAAAGTGCAGAGCGTAGGCGGAGATGTCAGCCAGGCAGACCGGGGCTTGCGTCTGATGTGTCAATTTTTAGAATCAATAGTCCATTAACAAGTGCGCTAGACATGTTCCTCACCATTTACCAAAGTTGCTCAGCCACTGGCTGGAAGAATACGACTGTCATGGCCCGCATTGGGGTGTGGGAAATTGCATTGGCACATGGCTGTCGCCACGCCAAGTCTCGGGTACGGGGAAGCCTGGCCCTGAGTTCACACTGGTCCCTGGGGATTCTGGATTCTGGTACTCTACTTGTTGCTCGAAAGGCGTGACGACGCAGCAGACAAAAATGTAGTTACGATAGCGATACTGCCGGGTGTTGCTACGGTTGAGAAGTCGTTGCTGGAACTGCTCAGAGAAGGTCGATGACAGCAACGGCTGGGCAAATTTGAGAACCTAAAGGTGAGACCGATTTCAACTCCTCCAATCCCAGGGCTCCGTCTATACATTTCGCTGGGACCTGGGCGTAAGGCACTAACGATTAGCGGATGACTCGGCTGAGGGTGAGGCTTGCGCCAAGGGTCAATGCGAACGAACACTTGATCATGGTAACATGATATATAAGGACTCGACTTGTGCCCTGATGGTTACTCTTCTCTGTCCATCCACTCACTAATCAATCCAACTTCGACTTCGGTCTTACACTCGCTTCAGCAACCAATCCAATAATATAATCTTTCATCTTTCAAGACAACTCCAACCCAACACCATCAAAATGCAGTTCACCATCGCCGCTATTGCTGCCTTCGCCGCCTCGGCCTCTGCCATGGCTCTTAACACCACCGCTGCTGCCACCCCCGTCACCGTCACTGAGGTCGTCACCCAGTAAGTCTATTGAAGCCTCGTGATGATGTATGCATTCAAGATGTTCAAATTGACTAACTCTATCATAGCTTGACCACTTTCTGTCCCGCTTCGACTGTTGTCACTGCCGGTTCTCACACCATCACCGTCAGCTCTGCCACCACCCTCGTAAGTTACATGAACTCCCCCGAATAAATATTTGGCCTTGGGCACCTATTGAAGTCTCAACCCTGACTTCGGCTACCTCTTTCTCAACTACGATACTAACCAAGATCCTTAGACCATCAGCGATTGTTCTTGCACTATCGTCCGCACCAGCACTCCTGCTGCTGCCGTCTCTACTTCTCACGCTACTACTGCCGCTGTTGTCACTGCTCCCTACAACAACGGCACCATTGCCACCAAGACCCAGGGTATGGCCTCTGGCACTGGTGCCGGTGCCTCTACCACCAGCCCTGCCCACTTCACTGGTGCCGCCAACTCCATGAACGTTGCTGGTGCCGCCGCTGCCGCCCTCGGCATGGCCGCTCTCATCCTCTAAGCGCATTGCATGGTGGAACTGGAGCTGAAATGATCGTAATGTTTTCCGGGATCATCTGAGGCTTCACAGACCGGGATGGGCAATATATTTGGACAAGGCATCTTTCGTATCTCTTGTGCATTTTGTTTGATGTTTGCTGTTTGCTTTTTTTCTTTTCTTAATGATACCCTCCATCTACGCGGATGAGGATGCGGTTATAGACCCTCCTGCAAGGGCTTTTCTATTGGAATTGCTGTCAAGATGTATGAAAAAGTACTAATATCGTACCCTCATCGCTGCAACTCTATATCCTTCTTTCAATTTCTGATGGTCGCTCAATTTGGCAAAATTCTGCATTATCATCAATACGAATATAGTAGTCGTCATCGTGAATCGATTGTGAAAACGGTAGGATAAATCCAGTCGGAAAGGATAATTCAACAAACGAGACCACATTTGAGCTATCGCAACTCAATTTCCTGGTAACATGGTTGGAAAGAAACCATGATCGATTAATTCTTCAATTGAGGGAGTGCTCGATCGTTTCTGATTAGATCTGCAGCATCCTCACGATGCGAATGCTGTTGCCCTGCAAGAACACAACTTCGGTCATCTTGCACGACGAAAACCCGTTGCTGCAGAACCAGTGTGAAGTGAGAATACTTTACATTGCATGTTCGATTCCTACCTCAGAACTGATCAGCTCATAGTAAATGTGCAGCACCGCTACCTCAACGCTTCCATCGATGGATACCTTTATCTGGCGAAGGCCGAGTTTCAAAAGGGACATGACTTTATTGTTCACTTTGTGCACAAGAATACACGAAACACTCCTTCAGCTCTAGTCGCATGCAAAAGCAAACGGCTGGATTGTGGACAGTAGGGACATTCAGTAAGCAGACCCGAGCTCCAATAGAAAGTTTGCAAATAGCTCTATTAGGCGCCTCTTCGTCCCGGACCAGGATATAGAATGATTGTAAGAAAATCTTAGATTCACAGTTCTAAACAGTCAGCTTTAGACTTGTTCTTCCCATTTTACAGTGCTTGCGATATTTGGCCCGGTTTCAAAGCTTTGAGGGTAAATTGCTCTTCAGGGTGGTGTTTGTAATGCTTGACATGGTACTGTGATATGCGTCATCCGGTCTCAGTATGTAAGTCTAGCTAAGTATCTTTCCTTGCACCGCGAGAGGTGACATGAGTGACTGCAAAGATGCAAGGACACATACTAATATTGACCACATCCAGAGGAGATGCGAGACCGAGAAGCAAAAGTGAAGGAATCAATCTGACTCATTCTGTACATGCCCGTGCTGCCAACTCCTTCACATGCACCTCTTCTTCACTACAGATACAACTTGTGAATCCAGAAGGCGCTCCGAGTGCGCACAATCGTGAAAGTGAACAAAGTGAAGCAAGAGCTAGGACACCTTGAAATCGCGCCTTCATCAACACAGCCTACAGACATCATGGAGTCCGACGGATCTTCTTCCACAACCATTGTGAGAGATCCTGTCGCGCAACACAGAATGATCCCAGGTGCAGTCATGGGCAAGAAGCATATGCCAGAGTACAAAGCAGCCAAACAACTTTGGGCAGAGGATCGCTTCGATGAGTGTGTCGCTGCTTCGAAGAACCTCCTTAAGATATACGACTTGCCAGCAAACCTTTGCATAAGAACACTTCTTCTTTTAGCTATCTCAACCGGCGACTGGGTTGTCGCCGAGGAAGCTCGTCTGACTTGCGAGACTTTGTGGCACCTCACTCGCAAAAGATATAGCAACCATCCCGATGAGAAGGTCCACGCCACTCTCTAAACTCTGCGCGAGTCTCTTGATGAGCTCTGCGAGCTGCAAGAGGAAGGGCTCTTGAGGTGGAAATCGAAGCAGTTGCTTTTGATCATGTAGCCATGCTCGAAGTCGCCAGCGATGATTCAGCACACGAGAACATGGTCGACACTCGCTCTAAGTCACCCATCTTCAAAGATAACAAGCTTGTTCGCCGCATGTAAGTGCTGAGTTCTGTCCGCATGAGAAGGCAATGATGCTAAGGTGTCTTCGTAGGAGTATCTGAGAATCTTCGTACGACTGAGGTTGCTGAGTTAATGTCAGCCCACGTCACGCATGACTCGTTTACATCACTTCTTCATCCCAAGACTCCAAACTCCTAGACCGCGAATTAGAGGAGAATGCTTAACCAGTGAAACAAAGAACATGACTAGAAGAGCAGAATGAGTTGGAAGAAAGCACACTCACAAGTCTGTACGGAGAACATCCTTCTCCTCGGAAGGATGCATAGTCTGGTGGGAAGAGCTGGATCAGATCTCATTCTTTCATTCGTATTTCGCCAACATGGCCAATATTTTCAAAAGCTTACTTGCAACTTTCCTCACTGTATCGCATCTACATTGCAGGTGTGGTCCGAGAAGACCAGACCAGCGAAGTATAGGAGAAAGTTACATGAATACCTAACCCCAGCCACCACATTTTGCGCCGTTGACATTCTTTTCTCCTGATGTGCAAGAAGTGTGACATGTAGACCAGTAAAAGTCCATGGACATCTTCCGACCAAGAAAGAGTCTCGAGGAAGCCAGCAGTCCAATGGCTCTGAGGCAAGCTTGTCAGGATTCTATGAATCAATACATGGGTTGACAGTCTTGTTGAGGGTGCTGCTAAAGTGGGCGGTGGTTCTCATGTCTGTTTCGAAAGCTCACAAAGTACAAGTATGCCGAGCTAATTGTCGTAGGAACCGCTTCTCTTCCTGCCACTGGTTAAAACCCGGATGGCAGCTCCTATCCGACACAAGCAAACAGCGAGGTCTGTGTATTTCGTTTTCTTGAGAGGATGAAGCCTTGTCAAGTCAGATCGACACTAAAATCCGATCTCAAACGATAGCTGATCTGTGGCGGGCACAATCAAGTCACGAGAGCCGCAAGCCGTTGATTCACCGGACAACTTACATCCTTCGAAGTAGAGCAGCAGAAGGCATATAACAAGTGGCAGGAGAGGTATTCTCGGGCTGCAATAAAATTGAGCAATCACATCGTCTTCAATCTTCCGACGGGATTCAACATTCATTCCGGCATCATCGCGTCATTGTTCATCTGTTTCAATTTCTGAGCGTACCAATTAGAAGTTGGAGTTGGTAGGACAAACGGTACTGCGGAAACGTTGGGTGGCACAGAGAGAGTCGCGTTATGCAGCAGGCTTACCGCAACTTATGCACGGAGCAGGCCGTGGCCAATCATTGCGGCTCACGGGCGTTTCTTGCCAGTGCCGAAGGTGAGGGGCTTTCCAATTTCGGCAAGAGTAGTACTTGGAACTGGCGCTTCCACCAGACACGAACACGGCGCGAGGAAGGAGCGAACGCGACCTCAGAGCAAGTACAGGACATCCAGGTCCCCCTTGACTACCGCTGACACCATCCTCTCCACTCGCTCTCTTACCCAAGGCGCTTACACTCTTTCAACGTGTCCGCAGTCCAACTCCTCGTATTCTGCATTATTATCTTGGTCGTTGTGAAGCAGTTTGTGAAGATCAAGTAAACAAATTATAAACATACAGGCTCAACTATCTGATCGGCTGTATACACGTCGCAAGCGATCATGGCAACTGTCTCAATGCCCAGACAGCCTTTCGGTGTGCTCGACAGTCCTCGTCTGGCTCATCTGTCTGGTATCAAGAACCGTCAGAATGGTATGTCCAGGCTTCAACATGGCAGTGGTAGTGTGTTTGATATATCGATGGCTGACATTAGCGTGAATGCAGGCATAGTCAAGACTCCTAGTCCGTTGTCTGGCAAGGCAAAGATGGTTGTTCCGACGTCTTCACCAAGTCTGAAGCCTTCTGCAAAGCGTCGCATCGCTCCTTCCTTTGACGACTTTGACGGACAGAACGACGACGCCGAAAATGTGAATCCCAACATGTTCCTGTCTCCAATGAAGCGCACCAAGATGGATTCTTCCTCGACCACACTGAAGCCTAAAGGCCTCAGCACCTTGCCATCCTCGTTCAACTTCACCTTCAATCCTACCAAGACGACACCTACAACTTCCATGCCTCCTCCGTCCATCGTTCCTTCTCGTCTGTCTACTCCCATGAAATACTCTGGCGTGACCAAGCCTTCCACAAGAACACCGCTCACTGCTCCTGCTGGAAGATCTCCCAAATCAAAACGCGACCGTCGCAGACTCAGTGTTCACACTCCTGTCACTCGTAATGACTCCTCTTTGCTCTCTCGACCATCTGCTCGTACCGGACTGCCTTTCAGCATTGACGCTGCTCTCACTGCCTCTTTGAAGACTTCCGCACCTGTCGCCGCTTTACCGAAGCCTGCGTCCTCTCTTGAAGAGTCAATGCCCAGCTCATGGTTCTTTGCCATCCATGAAGACACTGCCGAGGAAGAAGCCGAGAATCTTATGGAGCACTCTACCCTGACCTTGGACCTTTCTTCCGATGACGAGTCCGCTACCAAGGCGAATGAGGACCGAGGCAAGGAGAATGTTGCTCCTGCCGGTTATGATCCTGTCACTTCTTCAGCCTTCTCTCCTCGCTCGTCTCGTCGTTCACAAAAGTCAGCTGCTGATATGGAGACGGATGAGTCTTCGCGTGCGCCCCTCGGGTCCCTCGATACCACCGAATTTATTCCGGAAGGCTTGACAAAGGACTCAGTCGTTGTCATCCACGAGCTCCCAGAGACATGCACTCTGGAGGCACCTGCTGAGGAGCAAGAGCCCGAATGTAACCCACCTATCGTCATCTCTCCGCCCAAGAAGTCATGCCTGTCAAACCTCAAGGATGAAATCTTCATCTTTGAAGACGAATCTGCCAGTCCTGCTCTATCTACAGGTGGAAAGCGCAAGAGAGGCGCTGACGATGACGATGAGTGGTGATGGTCACCGCCACTTCGTTCGGTGGAGAGTCAAGCATAAAGACGTGGGATCAAGCGATATGGCGCACTATTTGATTTTTTGGTTTTGGGCATCTCTTATGAAAGCGGATATGACTTCGATGGCATTTTGTGGCGCTCTTCCTTTCCGGGTTCGAATCGTGGCATGGAAGAGATGGGATTTGTTTGGGCGTAATTCTTCATGTTTGGGACTTTCGGATCTTGGTTTTTTGCTTCGCTCTTTTGGCTGGACGCATTAGGTATTCTTAAGAATTGGCGTTGTCCGGTAGCACACTCGTTTCTTTAGATAAGTAGCTATAGCTCCTCGAATCACACAACAGTCTTATTCTTATGCAACACTGAATCTCCTCTCACCTGTCAAAGTCATGTAATGAATGCGCACGCGACTCCTCGTCTTCGCCTTGCGTAGGACATGGCTTGGTAAGGTGGTGGCACGACATATCCCCTGAACGGTCTGTATCGACGACGATCTGCCTTTTGCTTTTGACAAAACAGTCGCTTGTCATTGAAAAGTAGATCAAGTGCTCGATAATGGGTCGTACAAAGGTTGTGGTCTATACCATTTCGGCGCTACCCCGCTCGTGCCAAACTCAAAAACTTGAAGCAGGCAAGTGCTGCTCGTGCTTCCTTCTGTTTCTATTCTCCAAACATCAACTCGCAAGGTCTTGTCGCCACTTTCCTCCGTGACATGTAACCTAGAACTCTACAGAACAAACAATCCTTCTTTAAACGACTTCTCCCAGCTTCTGCTGAGACAAGTCATCTACATCGTCTGAAGCTATGGCTCCCTGGTGGCCGTCTTCATCGGACGGAGACAAACCTGAACGTGACGATGATCCTTTCGCCGACTTTCGTCATTTTGCAGATGAGCAGATCAATGCCCTGGTCGAAGGTGTCAACTCTCTCCCAGGCTTCAGCTCTGCCTCTCTCGGTGCTGAAGAACGGCGATGGTCAGACGAGATGCGAGAATTGCGTAGACGTCTAGAACAAGACTTCCCGCCACTCTTCGCTTCGCTTTTGGGTGCTCCGGAAAGACGATCCTATCTTGGAGGTCCCATTAGTGAAGAAGCTCGTCAAGCAGCACGTGTTCTGCTTCTTCAAGCACGCAATGCTAGTTTTGGAGTTGATCCCAGAAAGATTCTCACTCTTTACCAAGATCATGGCCAAGGCATGATGCCAGTTCACAGCAAGTTTCCTATCCGTACCACAACCAGCAACACAACCTGGCTTGGTATCGACTGGTTTAGACACAGCCCATACTCGCCTGTTCAACTTGAACAACACTCTACCGCTCACCAACACGGAGGCAAATGGCGTGCTGCCTTTGAAGATCTACTTTGCGCTCACCTTGATAAGCCGCAAGTCGCTCATGAAGCCTGGAAAGCCGAAGACTCAATCGCTGCATCTGATCCTGACAACCAGACCTTGTACAACCACTGGTCCCAGCCTGGCATTGACTGGATGCTTGGCCTGCAATGCAGAGGCATCCTACCACCTCAGCTGCCCAGTCTGTACAACGTAACCCCTCTCGAGACCAAGAAGCTCGACCGCGTCTTCGGCAAAATCGTGTCTGGTATTAGTAATTTCTGGACGCCATATGGCCGTGCCGTCTACGAGGACTTTACGCAGCTGGCGAGAATAGTGGCCTCTCCTGATGCGGAGGACTTGGTTGTGAGAAGCAAGGTGCAGCCTGACACCGAGTTGGACATGTATGAGAGATTGTGGATGACCAAGGAGGACTATGGCAAGGATGAAACAGGAGCCCCAAAGCCATCGACGACGTCCAACAACGACTTGTCAGCCCCTCCTCTCAAGCATGAAGAACCAGAAAAGCCGAGCGTCATTGCAGTCATGACTACCACCGAGATGCGCACCATGCCTGATGGAACAGTCTACACGAAGCGTGTTCTAAAGAAACGCTTCTCCGATGGCACCGAAGAAAACAGAGAAGAAGAGTCAACTGGGCAGCCTGAAATTGACAACAAGTCAAACAGTGGAGATGGCGGACATGAATTGCAGGACAAGAAGGGCGGTTGGTTCTGGCATTGATATCATGGAGGGAGCTGTGCACTGTTGCTTTGCTAATGATTACCATGACCGCTCGACAAGTTTGAACATTTCTATACCCGTTTCGCGATCAGCTGAGAAGTTATTAAGTTCTTGTCAATTGTCTTCGTGTTCGTTGATGTCGTAAAAGGGTATCTCGCAGTGAAAAAACCAACATCGTCAAAGCGCAATCTTTCCACTGAGCAGGTCGTCCTCATAGGCCCAGTATGTCGAGACTTCTTGCGAGGATCTCGTTTTCGGCTTTGTCCTTCTCAGTCTCCTCATTGATGTATTCACCTTCGTCAACATCTTCGTCCTCCCACACACCTTCCTCGTCTTCTTCCCAGACAATTTCTTCTTCCTCAGGCTGACCGGCATTCCAGTCTCTGCACTTGAGCATCCAATTCATGACCTTTCTCCAATCCAACTCATCAAACCTCATCTCATTCCTCAAAATCTTGCCGGCAGGGTTCTTGGGAATGGATTCCTTGAAACGGAAATGCAGAGCTGCTGTCTTGTAATTTGCGAGCTTGTCCTTGCAGTAATTTTGCAATTCTTTCATGATGGTAAATTGTTCGTGATAGAGAGGCATGCCAGCTTTGAGTACCACATGTGCGACAGGCATTTCTTGGTCAACATCTGAATTGAAGAAACCAAAAACACCAGCGTCGGCAACGAGCTCATGAGAAAGCAAACAAGCTTCTATTTCTGTGGGAGAGATCTGCCAGCCGCGGTACTTGATGATGTCTTTTTGGCGATCGGTGATGTAGAGTTTGTGGTCGTTGGAGAAGTAGGCGACGTCGCCTGTGCGTAGCCAGCCATTGCGTAGGGTGTTGAAGGTTTCGGTGGGGTTGTTGAGGTAGTGGAGCATATTGATGGGGCTTCTGACGAATAACATGCCTGGTTCTGACGTTGCTGTGATGTCTTTGCCATCGGAGTCGGTGATCCTGATGTCGCTATCAGTAATGTGAAGATCAAAGAACACAGCCTTTGGAACTTACATGGCTTCATAGGAAGGAAGGAGGCGGCCGACAGAGCCCGTCTCGTCTAGTTCAGGGTACCGGAATGTCGTGATCCAGCCAGCCTCGGTCATGCCGTAGACTTGAACGATACGCGCATATTGGTAGAACATACGGACAGCTTCATTCTGCATTTTGGCCGCCATGGGGGCACCACCGCTCCAGATGAGACGAATTGAGTGAAGAGCTGTGCGTTCGGCCTCGGGTACCCGTCGGAAAGCGAGGAGAACGGGCGGAGGTGCTGCAATTTCTGTAATGTTGTATCGCTCGACGTACTCAAGGCAACTCAATTCATTGAAACGAGGCATGACATACGTGGTGCGGCCATGAACAAGAGCATCGATCAAAGCAAGAGGGGCGGTGAAGCCGTGGAAGAACGGGGTAAAGAGCAAACGGGCGACCTCGTAGTTCTTCGCGACACCGTCTTGCAAGGCCAGATTCTCAGTGACCAGACTCAAGTGTGATCTGGCAGCCATCTTGGGCAAGCCGGTGGTACCACTTGTCGACATGAGGACGGCGACGGTTTCTCTGGCTCGGGTCTCGTCGTCGAAAGAGACCGGGTCGACGACCGATGCACCAGCAACGCCTGCCATGAGATCGGCGAGCGAGTACCGGGCACCGATCGAGGAACCGACCTCTCCGTCATCCCAAACGATGATGTTCCCAACGTCGAAGAGACCTTCTGAGGCCTCGGAGACCGCAGCAAAAGAGGCGGGACTGGAGAAGACAAACTTGGTCTCCGAGACCTCGAAGTGGTGACGAAGCTCACCTGCCTTGTACGAGGGATTAGCCCCCGAAAACACACCCCCTGCCATGATGATGGCCAGGAAAACCACCGGGTACATGACCTAACGCATATTTCTTAGTCAATCGTTTGAACAGACGCTCTACGTTGACTTACATCGTTCATATGAACGACACAGACTGTGTCTCCGCGCTTGAGGCCCACTGCTTGCAGACCTTGCGCCGTCTGTTTCACCATCGCCTTGGCCTGTGCCTTGGTGATGGCCCTCTCAGGAGCGGCGGCATCGATGAGAACTGGTTTGTTCTCATCATATGTCCCGTGGTTCAGGACGAAGCGAGGCAGGTCCATATAACAAGGACGAAGAGCTTGCGAGTCTGATGCCATTTTTCTCACTAGCGAGACTTGAGTCAGTCATGTTTGTGCAACTTGACAGAAGGTGATGTGGAGTGGACAAGGTTGGATCAGGGAGGCGTGTGAAAGTGTAGTAGGTCGGGTAGATGAAACGAAGGCCGGAGGTGAATGAGAGACAGCCCGCCGAGTGTGCGCGTGAAGCAGTAAGGGGAAATCCCCTGCGCAGACACAATGCGCAATGGTAGGTATGTATGCATCATGGCGCAGCATATGTGGAGAGGAGGGAATCGAGATTCGCGTAGCCAGTGTTGTTGACCTAATGGACAAAGCGTGCGAGTGCTAGATTGAGGTAAAATGAAAGACTTACACAAGTGGTACTCGATGTGATGTTTCTCTTAGAAAAGCAAACACTCAGAGTCGAATTCAAGCGCAGCAATGCATGCCGAGACCTGCCACGGGAATGCAAACGACTCAAACGCAACTACCAGCATTGTCGACTTCAATCTCTTCCAGTGTTTACGTGGTTTGATGATCTCATCTTAAGGCAAGATGTAATTCGAAATCATGAATGTATCAATTGAGATGGCTGCATTGTTGAAAACATCTTGGGCCCTCAGCGGAACTGTAAGATCTCAAGAATGATTTGTGCATTTTGATGGGCGTCTGAAAGCAGAGCCAGTAATCCGAGAGCATGTGTTCGTCTCAGACAACTCATTTGCAGCTATTGAGTGGTTTGAGTTGAAGTTTGTGATTATTACATTGTATGGTATGGAACAGGCGAAGCATGAATACGCAGAAGCACAAACGCTAGCAATATCAATGTCGCTGAGCCCTATACCGCCGAAGTTTACCCTCCATCGATGGCGTTCATCTGACCAATCGACGCCGTCATATAAACCGATGTTTATCCTTAAGTAGACGCTTTAGATGTATGAAGCTCGTCGACGACGCAATTTCATCATTCTTGACACTTGTGATGCGTCGGCGAAAGTCTCAACGATCTAGGATCGTCCACCATATGTCCAACTCCCTGTATCAGGTCTGTGTTACTGGATAGATCTCATCTCAATGAGGTGCTTGTCGATTCTGATACAAAAGGTTTGTCACTGAAGAAGGTGTAGTTGCGATTACATACCCAAGCCAATATCCCTGGAACATCCGACAGGAAAGTCAGGTTGTAGTAACGATCTCAAGAGAAGCCAGCCTTAGGTACAACAACTGAGGTTGGGGTGGGGACGGACTGACCAGCCATGCATGCGAGCTGCTCCAGCGTTTGTTGCAGATGGAATGCAGTCGAATGCAGTACCAAACGACAAAATTGTATACTCCAACAAGCATGACGAGGATACCAACCATGGAGTCGTCAGTGGCAGATCAAGGTAATAGCAGCGCTTGCCTTCTATCATGATTGAAGAACGAGCACATTCCGGACACTTCAATTTGGCAGCTGCGAAGGAGCAAAGTTTCTCCAATCCAGGTCTTGCCTTCACTCAGAGAGCTCTATCGGAGCTTGATGCTCCAACAGCCCGGCTCTGAAAAGTCCATACGCGCGGCTATTGGATTGCGCGTTTGGTTAGTGCTGGTCAAAGCGGACGAACTCGGAATATTCGCTCGCTCAGTGAGCAGTACCATCATCAGACCTACGAATTCACACCCTACATTCACCTAAGCTGCTTTCATTCCTCGTTTGTCCATCTTTTGTTCTGTCATCTCTTGTCTATTGCGCTGTCGTTTCCACTGCGCCGATTCACGGCTGTATTATCTTTCAGTCCTCATCGCACACCCTAGAGGAAACTCTATTGTACGAAAGCATCTGTACAGTTCCATCTCATCTCAGTATCAACAAGAATAGTAAGTGAATGGCTCTAGCTAGGATACGCCTGCCAACATCGACCTAACAATGTCGCCGCAAGATGGCCGCACGCCGCTTCTCTGGACCCCCGGCCGCTACCGTGGCCATTAAGATGGAAGTTGCTCGCCCTCGCGCCAACTCCGAACCTGGAGCTAGCTATGGTACCATTGGCGTATCCCCTGAAGAGAGACGCGTTGCTCGTGTTCTTCGCCTCCAGAACAACTCCTTCTCCAACAGTGGTCTGGCTGAGAAGTCGTGGTTGCATCCTCTCCTGAAGTCTCCATTCGTCCCTCCTCCCATTCCGGAAGAGTCGGAGCAGCCCTGCGAGAAGGTCCAAGACCCCATTGTCACCGACAAGGGCGAACTGGAGTGGCTTGCTTGCGCCCAGGAGCTCCCACCTCAGCTGGGCAACGAGACCACCAGACGTTTCTGGAACTTCTTCTCTCTCTACAGACTGATCTTCACCTTCATCATCTTTGCCAACCTCGCTGCCACCATCTTGGTCACCCCTTTCGGCAGCATCGACAGTTCAGGGGCTGCCACAGGTGCAGCTGTCAATCTTTGTATCGCAGTCCTTGTGCGCAACGAGCACGTTGTCAATGCCATGTTTCGCTCCGTGTGCACCCTTAAACCCTCAACACCTCTCTCCGTCCGTAGAGTCGGTGCTAAGGTCTACTCTTATGGTGGCTTTCACTCTGGCTGTGCGACTGCTGGAATGCTCTGGTATCTGGCCTTTACCATTCTCCTGAGCGCCGACGTCAGTGACCCGGCCAAGAGATCTGCGTTCGCCTTCGCATTGTTCATCAGTATACTTCTCCTGGCCATCAGCTGGTCTGCATTCCCAGCATTTCGTGTCTCCCACCACAATGCTTTCGAGGCCGTTCACCGCTATGCTGGCTGGGTATCCGTTGGCCTCCTTTGGGCGCAGCTTGGAACATCCGTCGCCGTCTCACACTACCTCGGTGGTGAGCCTGCTGCTTTTCTCCTGGCTACAAGCCCCCTTTTCTGGTATGTAAAAGAAACACCCCACCATCCTCCGTGTTGAGAGCTTCAACAATCTACAGCTGTCGCAATGCAGCATCATGTCAATAGTACTGCTTATTTCCATTGAGAGTTTGCCTCGAGACGGACCTCACTGGACATTGACTAACCCCGAGAAACACTTTGCGTTGCGATAGATGTTGATCATGGGCGATGCTCTCATGGGAGCTTGTTATCGGAAGTCCTGCTAACCATTCTCGCTTACCAGGTGCTTGATCATCATAACTTCAGCCATCATCTACCCTTGGAGTCGCCTCAGGGAGCGTAATGTCCATGTTCAAGTCCTTTCGCCTAGAGCTGCTCTTCTATACTTTGACTACAAGCGCATGGATACTTGCCAAGGCATCCGTATCACCGATCATCCTCTCAAAGAGACTCATTCTTTCGCTACTATTTCAAGGATCGGCGACGAACAAGGATTCAGAGTGCTCATGTCAAGAGCCGGAGATTGGACATCCAACTTCATTGACAACCCTCCTACTCGCATCTGGGTCAAAGGTGCCCCTGTCTATGGCGTCATGCGCGTCGCTCTCATGTTCAAGAAAGTCCTTGTCGTTGCAACTGGCACTGGCATTGGCCCATGCCTCTCACTCTTGGAGAGTTGCCCTGAACATCCCATGCATGTACTCTGGATGGGCTCTGACCCTAGAGAATCCTACGGCGACGCTATCATCAATTCAGTCTTTGCAGCAGACTCGGGCGCATGCATCGTCGATACTTCCAAGGCAGGCAGGGGTGATATTCTCAGATTGGTTTACGCCAGATATGTTGAGTCACGATCGGAAGCCATTATCATCATCTCCAACGCTAATGTCACCAGACAAGTTGTCGGCGGTCTTGAGTGCCGTGGTGTTCCGGTGTTTGGCGCCATTTTCGACTCCTGAAGAAGTGGATACAATGCTGACCATGGCTGATGTTGGGCTACAGCATGCAGGAAGTCTTGGTTGGAGGGAGCAACTGTCATCCTCACCGTTGTGCTTTGATCGTAAGGATCGAAGGAATTTCTAATTGTCATCACCAGCATGGGTTTGGTGACTCGCTTGATTGCTTTTTTGGTCTTCTCGTTTTGTTTCTTCTTGGTATTGGAGCATTACCCATGGCTCTGGGAATTAGATGCATAGCGCTCTGGATACTTTTGCTTGCAGCCCTTAGCTAGCTTACTCCACATGATAATAAAACATGCCCGTTTGCTTCTTGAATCCCACACAGTTATTCTATTGCCAAGGTAAGGGATCTTTTCTCAGGTGGAGCCATCCCTTCATAGGACAGGGAAGCATTTCGCGACACTCTATTCAGTGAGGCTTTCGCAGATCCCGACACTACCCGCCTGACGTGCTTCTCAGGGCTCACCGTAGCCAGCTTGCCAGTCCTGACCGACTACCAAGGCAGTGGGATCATCATCTTACACACGTCTCGATATCCGAGCGTGACCAAGAGAAAGGGTAGATGGTAGCTTGATGAGTATCCACTCTGGCGGTGAAAGAATCATTCAGTCCGACAAACACACATGCGTGCCTTTTGTTTTTCTGTAGGCTGGCTACACGAAGCCGGGCCTTGTTTACGATGTACGACGTACGGAGAGGCTTGCTTGCCGTTCTTCGGCTTTCAACCGAAGCTCTAAAAGGATACTCGGGCTTGCTCGTCTTGCGGCAAGACTACGCGCAGGCGAATAATAATACAATTACATAGCGGGATAGAGTCTTGAAACATCATCATCGACATGCAGAGCAATCTATTCCACATGTCATTGACACATTCGTGATGCATCTCAGCCCTTGAGAGGGTGTGTCGGTCATGCATGGTCGCAACGGCTTCATATTGATGTCGTGTTCGAGCGTGCTGAACTGCAGCCCTATAAGAAAAGTATTTGGAAATGCTTTGCATGAAGCCCGCTGATTGGCTCTTTCTTTTACAGAGCATCGGCAAGGGAGCAAAAGCTTCTTTCAACAGCGATGATGATTCTGCAAACTCTTTGACAAAGACACAGCATTATTGTCATTTCGGAGAGTGGTATTCGGTCGGACCACGCATTAAGCATAACTCGTGGACTCTAGGCTCATTGTAAGAAGAACGTGCGCCATAACACAGAAGCCAGAGAAGCCAAAGAACACATCGAAGGCTTGGTTGCCAAAATGGCAAGATTAGACTTGGATTGCCAAGATGGCGTGTTTGGAGATTTGGAATCTACGACTCCAGTCATCAACTCATCGAGCAAGCGGCCCACTTCCGACATGCAAACGATTGCGTTTCCTTCTTCGCGCCTTCGACACCGCCATGAATTGCCTCTGTCGCTATGACTAGCCGTAAGCCAACGTTTTGACAAGAAAATTGAGAGTCAGGATAAGAGCGGATGAACTTTTGACGGTGAGGGATCTGCATTATTGATCCCTCTACAGAAAAAATGTCGTGTTTCCAAGCAGGGTATTTGTCAAGCTGATCGCATGTCGCAAGCAAGCTAGCCACCAAACAGGATGTGTTGGTATTAGGGTTGCGATTCGTCGCGTAACAGTTCACCTCCTACACTGTACACGAAAGAGCTGCCATCATCGCGTGGGGTTTGAGACCCTGATCTCATGTGCTTCGACTTCTAGTCGAGATCGTGCACACAAGCTTGAAACCAGATAGATTGCTTGAATGATACAGGACGCTATCTCACCTCGCTTGTAGCAAGAGCAGCTCGGTTGCAGCGTCAAGAAGAGCTCGCATGCTAGAGATAACGCGACACTTACATTTCGATTTGCTTGTTCATGCACAACATTTGTCAGATGGGCCCTCTTTGGTCTGATCAGGCGTTACCGAACGGCGGGACCAAGAAGCTTACCCTCGAAACACGCGAGCACAACGGTCTACTCTTCTTCCTTCGCTCGACTATCGCGGCCTAACCAATCAGTCGGACTCTGCTTTTGAATCAATGGTCGCATGAACCATATATTTGCATTACGACCACGGCTTTTCTTGCTGCACCTGGTGGGATGGCAGGTTTAGGCATGCCCTTCGGAAGGTGCGTGCCATAACTAGTTCGTCCGACAATCAGACCGTTGGCTGCCGAAACCTACATCAGTCAAGAATTGGCATCATACACAAATACATGAGCTTGCCCGGCTATCAGACGTGTCGATATCAGGACCTTTCTATCCTTTCATCTTGAATTGTCAGAAGTTTGTTCTATTACACCGTTCTCGATTTAGCCGGTGGTCAAACCTGTATATGATATATACCCAGTCATCTCATCATACTTATTCTTCTGTTGCTTCTCGCCTTCTTGATACTATTGATTAGTCGTCAGTCACCAAATCTTCACACAGTCTTTCGCGACAGAACATGAGCTCTTCTCCCCCAACCACTCACGCCATGCCGGCTCACTCTAAGGGCGGATACAATCCGTCTGCCATTCAAGCTTGGACACAGTCTCTTCCATCTCACACTGTCAGCTCTGGCAAACCGAGGGACGCCAATGACGCTGCTGTTCAAGCATATCTTCAAGCAAAGATGGCTCTCTTCTCCCGCCACTGATTGCTTGATTCGCATAGGCTATTAAGCAACTCGAATATCAGAGCATCTCGACAACGACCAATAGTCACGACACACCCCAAGCACGAAGAAGCAGTCCCAGGCTCTTGACAGGATCTACATTGCTGTACTCAACGTCGGCTTTGCTGTCATCTCTAGCGCCCGAATAATCTCGGCATGGTATCAGCGCCTGTCAATCGCTGATCGATTCGTACCCCCAATCTGCGGATTGTCTCGAGCCTTCGATTAAGGACTCTCGCTGCTGCATGGAGCAATATATACCTGAACACAAAACGAGGAGATGCTGCTGCCAATTGCCTGGGCTTCACTCCCACCTGCTGCTGTATGCATGTCACTCCACAGATACGAGTGTGCAATACATACACACGCTACTAGGTGCCTACCACCCCAGCATGTTGGCTCGGTTCAAGTCCTTGTCGCTGCTACCAAGCTCGGTGGACTCGTAAGACGACCCGGAGCAGATGGCTCGTCCCCAGCTGATCTCAAACCACGTCCTTCCCCATGTTCGACACTGTCCAAACTTTGTACCCCAGCCGTGTGCTGTCAGAGTTTTGTTTCCTCAAGCTTGATTCGTTCCCCAAGCTTTGACTTCGCGATGGTGGATTTGACTCTACTCGAAGAAAACAGAGTCGCATGGCATTGTGGACCACATGCTCAATTGAGGAGGGGAACACAAAGGTGACACAGCAAACAGCAAGACAGCGCCAAAGAGGGAACAAGGTTGAACTGTTGTTGGAAGAATGTCGGTGTTTGTGTAATCTCATGGTGGCGGAGTTGGGGAAAGAGCTCTTGCGTGGCTCCTTCTCTACAATGTAATTCTAATACTCTTCTTCTCTTTACCACATTACCTATTCATTTTTATCATTCCTCGTCTCCGTCTCCCAAACGACTTTTACATCCTCGTTGATGACTATCATCTACCTTTGAGCAGACATGTCGACGAATATGACGGTGGCAGAGCCATTGCACCACAAAAAGCCGAACCTACGTTGGGATGCTCTTACACCTACCATCATCACAACCACGCTAGCAACCGCAGTAGTGATATTGAGACTCGTTGTACGATGCAAATTTGTCAAGGCTGTAGACTTTGATGATTTTGTCATCATGGTGTCGCTTGTAAGTGTTTTTGTTTGTTGCTGTGGAAGGTGTTAGCTATGCACGCACTTGCCTCACCTAATTTTTCCACAACTCTTTCTTCGACCAAGCTTGTGCTTCTGTTCAAGCCATATACTATCCACTACCGCTCATCCTCGAACCCGTTCATCACAGAGCAAGCTTACAAGTATCCAGTTCCTTTCCTGGATTGTCCTTGGTCTTACCGTGGCCATGGACATGACAGGATTCGGCAGCTACATTTGGTCCAACCCTCTCGATCTGCATTCAACGACAGCCAAACTCTACCTCAGCTGGAACGTCCTCTATGTCGTCCTTATCCACGTCACGAAAGCTTCGATCCTAACTCAATACCTGCGCATCTTCCCCACCCGTACAATGCGACGACTGACATGGCTTCTCTTTGCCGCTCTTGTACCTTCTGTGTTCTGGGGTGTCTTTGCTTCCATCTTCATCTGCGATCCGGTCAGGAAGGTCTGGCGACCAATGACGCCTGGCAAATGTCTGAGTACGAGGACGTATTGGGTGAGCGTCACGGCTGTAAATATTGCGCTTGACTTTGCTGTGCTGGCATTGCCAATGCCAGTCATCTCACGCTTGAAGTTACCTAAGAGGCAGAAGATTGCGTTGGTTGGTGTCTTTCTGTTGGGTTTCTTGTAAGAGTTTCACTCTCTTTTATGTCGATTGCGTGTTGGACTGACACGAATGACAGTACGTGCGCAGTATCGGTTGTCAGACTTGTGCTGGTGCACAATGCGTACGTTCGGCACGATTTTACAGCATCCTCTGCAGAAGCAGTAACGTGGTCGATGGTCGAAGCCAACGTCGGCATAATATGCGCCTCTCTACTTGCCCTCAAGCCGCTCATTGCCTACTTCTTCCCTCAAGCCACCAAAGAACGTCAGTCACCTCGATGGAGCTTGACACTGAACAGGGTTCCCACGGCTGAAGCGTCCGAGCCTGATCCAGAGAAAGGAAGAGTTGAAGAGGAAGAGCCAGTCGTTTCAAGAAACATATCCAGTGCAGACAGGCTGGAAAAGATAACAGAGGAGCTTGAAGACTCTGACGAGTTGACACTTGTTGGTACACGACAGAATTACATGAACTCGGATATGAAGAGGGAGAGGACTAGAAGTTGGAGTGAACAGACTATACTTGACATGGAAGGTATTATAGCAAGACCTATGCCAGCAGTCGTCAGTCCATTGACGGCACGTATGGCGGAGGAGGTGAGGGACGGACGAAGTGTAGCGCTATATCAGAGGCAAGAGTGAGAGGCCGACGAAGGTTGTGATAGATAGACGGCATATCCACTCGCACAAACTCGAATGGAAGAAGCTCGTGTCGTTCAAGCAAAAGCCACAAGAGACTGCTTTGTATGAAATAGGAAAGTAAAGGCACAAGAGCATCAGCATGAATTGCGATTTCGTTGCCAACGCCGTGCCAAACGCTCACTGGATTGCGGAGGCGGCAGAAAGTCGAGAAGTTGAAGGCCCGCAAGACAGCAGTCGACAGCAAGCAGCGCAACCCACACACATCGCTCGACCATGTTGCTCCCAAGGATACGGGCATTGCCCACGGGCTCATCGCCAGCCATTGCCACTATCGAGACCGCTCTGTCAGCTTTGCGCTTGTCGTCACCAGCAGCCACCAGCACGACCAGCATTGCCGTGCGCCATGCCTCGCACAAGGCCCAAGGAGCCGCCAACTCTGCAAAGGACGGTGCAGGAAAGAGATTGGGTGCTAAGAAGAGTGGAGGTATGTGGTCCCCAGTCTTTTCTTCGAAGAAGCACAGCTGTCACGAGGACATGCGCATGCACGACTTTTTCCTCTTTTATCCTACAATTCCCAGTCGCATATGCGAAGCCCAGACATGCACGAAAACCGCCGCACGCAAGAAGATAGAGATAGAAAGAGACTGATAATGACTCCCAACAGAACAATACGTGATCCCTGGCAACATCATCTTCCGCCAACGCGGCACCAAATGGTTCCCAGGCGACAACTGCGCAATGGGCCGCGACCACACCATCTACGCCACCCAACCAGGCTACGTAAAATACTACAAAGACCCCTTGAAGCACCCCAAACGCCAATACATCGGTGTGGTATTCGAGCGCAACCAAGTCCTGCCGCAACCACCTCATGCAGTACGCAGAAGACGCCTAGGCATGTTGGCCTACCAAATGGAGAATGTCAACACAGAGGCACAATTGCAAGGCGACCTTGTCACAGGCCAAGAAACAAGCCTACCAGGAAACGCAGACATGGGTTCTGGATCCCCCTCAACCATCCGCGAAGCACCCAAAGAAAACAGAGCAAAGGTTGTAGTCAAGGATAAGATTACCGGTGAGGTTGTTAGAGCAACGCCCACACTGCGACCTGGATACCAATACCGTGCTGCCAATTGGGAGATTGGAAGAGCCGCTGAGAGAGCAGGTATCAGAGTTACGCCTTTCAAACCTGGAAACAGATTTTTGGCTTGGAGAAAGGCGGCGGCGAGGAAGGCTAAGAATGCTGAGAGGAGAGGTTTGACGAGAAGACGTTGAGAGAGGAGGAAAAGAAAGAGTGTAGGAATATCATAAGGGCGTTTTGCTGCATGGTTGAGGATTGTTCTGTAAATATAGAAAGAAGAGGAAATATATGGCTGGTCGACGGCCGATCTCACAAAGTTGCGGACAATTGGAGAGCGTGTCTCGTACACCTTCGGTCAGACAGGCGAAGGTCCTCTCGTGATGGCAGCGCAATTGAACTTTCCCTTTCAACTTGTCTCAGCAGCCCTGTGTCAGCACGTCCATGCATGAAGCGAGAAGCAGATGTATGAGAAAGGTTGTGTTTTGGCTGTTATACAAAATTGTACAGGTATATGCAATAAAAAGGTTTCGCTTTTTCGTCAAAAAATCACTTGAGGCCGAGAGGGTTCAATATCCTCTCCCTCACAATCTTGTTTGCAAAATCTCCTCCCTTCTCCATGGCGACGGCACCGACGATCGAGTAGAGAGTGTGAGCGAGAACGACGTCAACACCAGATGATGAGAGGTTGTCGACCTGTAGAGCATGTTAGTTTCCGCCTATGCACAGCTTTTTCTTTTGTGAGACTTACGTTTCTCGGCTTCCATCTCACAACAGCATCCAGACCATATTGCCGCGCCAAAGAAGCCAATCTCTCTTTGTCCAGCGTCTTATTCTTTGCAAATTGTGAAACGTTGTCTACACCTCTCATGGCTGGGTGTCTGTAATGCTTGGGCTTTTTTGTGTCGGGTTGAAATTGAGAGGGCTGTTCAATGAGAGCCAGCGAACACTGAACATCGCACAATCTCTTTCCGAGAAAGGCAAGCTTGTCGTTGAAACCTCTTCTCGCGTGATCGAAGGACTTGTGTGTGACGGCTAGCCATTTGATCTCGTCGGGCAATACAGAGTCACCGTTCTTGCCGAGGAAAGAGGTGTACGCTTCGTCGAGAAGAGAAGGATCCGAGTTCACGGTGAAGGGAGGGGATTGGCGTTGGCGAGGGCCAGGTCTTGCGCGGACAGGCATGGCCATGCGTGAGGGAGTGGCAGCCCAGCGGGGAGTGTGTGATTCGGAAGAGGTGGCATAGCTGTTTGTCGATGTGGACTGTGTAAGGCGGCTGGCGCAACGAGATAGTTGAGGACGGGTCATGGAAGTTCTGAAGGCGGCGCCGACAAGGGCGGGCGGTGATAGTGCGGATGCGCTCATGCTGAGGTGGTATATGTGACTCGCTCGATAATCTGGCTTGGGTTCTTTCGTCCTCCTCTTGTTCTTGAATGCTGCAGCTTCTCCTCTTCACCTGGTCGCTGGCGGGAGTGAATCGTGAATCTTTCTTGATGCCCTTCCGCACGGCTAAACATCGGCGGTATGGGCGGAGTCTGGAAGCAGCAGCAATGTTTACTCGTTGCTGCTCGTGTGTTACGCTGGCAGTTGAATGGATTGATCGAGCATTTCTAGCAAGATGGAAGAAGACCAGTCGGCACAGAGCAGAACAGAACTGTATTCACGATTGTCGGCAGTGCTTGGGGCTGGATCTTCATACAAAATCCACCATCTCTCGACGCCGCCAACCAAGTCAGACGCTCTGTTCGCTGCTGCCCCGGGTACAAGGCCGCAGCGCACCGCATGCGAATCGCACTTTCTCACTCTCTCCGTCGCTTCCCCTTCTTCCTCTTCCACTTCACAGAACCAATCCGGCCATGTCTTCGTCTTTGCTATCGAAGTCCTCGTCTACACAACTTCCTCCCTGACGACGCTATTCGTTTCCAAGGCCGACTCGACCGGTTATCTATCCTCGTCGTCCACCAAATCACTCCTGTCGCCTATTCGTCCACTTACTTCGACCTTTATAACATGGCTCGCCGAGACCAGGCAGAGACCCCGCATACCGCTTGTCGTTTCGCTCTTCGCCAGAGCACAAGACCAGTACCTCTTTCCCGGCAGTGTTGATCATGGCGCAAAGCACGTCTTGGATGATCGTCAACTCGTCAAATGGTGGTGCAAGACCCTCGATCCTGTTCTAAGACATGATGCTACCGACGCTTACGCTACTCGCGCCCATGTCATCGTACCTGGCTTCGATTCTTACGAAACCACCCAGTTCTTCCCTCCGTCCTACCGCTCCGATCCACCTGATAATCGCAAATGGCGCTACGGACATCCTCTTCTTGAAATTGCTCCTAACCCATCCGCACCACCTCGCTGTCTCGTACCACACTTTCCTGACGACCCCAAAGCCCGTTACCTTGACGAACTCGATGCTGAAATACCCGACTCGCAACCTTCACAATCCTGGTTCTCGCCCTCTAAGAAAGGCAACGGCATGTGGAAGAGCATAAGGACTTTGGATCAATTTTGGGATACCATGGCTTTCAGACAAGAGTGTTCTTCTGGACGGATGGTTGGCTTCATTTGGCTAGTCTTCACACCTACACAACCCTCCATCCAGTCACTAGAAGGCTCCGTCACGAATCTGACACCAGCTACTTCGTTCAATGCGGACGATTTGCTTGAAGCAGACCAAAACTTCTCGAGTCAGGAAAGCCTCGGTCAAGCTGCTGAGCCCACAAAGTCAAGTTCGCGAAAGAGTTCGAGGAGGAAGAAATTGACAGGTCCAATTGTACCACGGCAACCGAAGATCAAATCAACTTCTTCCAACTTGTCGTCGCGGTCGCTCAAATCCAGTAGTAAAGAGTGGCCAGAGAAGGGCCGTGGTCAGATCTTATTGGACCACGCATCTTACACCAGAGTCCATGACTTGTTGTTGAGGCTTGACTTCTCGGAAGTTGTTGCAGCGACAAACAGTACGCGCAAATGGCTCGGCGAGGTCACAGCTATTACAGTCCCTACTTCAGATTGGGGTAAGGAAGTAGTTGGCGTGTATGAGGTTGCAGAAAAAGCGTCTGTCGCTGAAGGAGCGCCGGCATCCGTACCTGGTCAGGTCAATGATTTGTCCAGCATGTTGGTTCGTAAGAAGAGGAAGAATGCAGATGACGGTGCTCAAGCATCAGTCTCCACAGAGGCACCAGCGGTCAACGTCCTGGGTGCTGGCATGATTCGAAAGAAGCCAAAGGTCAACAATTCTTGACGCAGCATAGGTCGTTTTCCAAAGTGCGTACCGAATGAAAATCACACGAGAGTTAGTCCCAGACTCGACGGCTCTATATATTTTATTGTTTATAGACGAATCACTTCGTCGACGAGATCATGCTGTGGTTCATTCGTCCCACTGAGGTGGAGACAACCCCGCCGTTGCGTTGCTTTTTCTTCTTGCGTCTTCTCGTGTTCCCCTTGATTTACCATCCGGCTTCCCAATCAGCAGCTTGTTTCCAGATAGTTACGACCGCAATCGTTTCATGTTAGAGTCTTGATGTGCTGTGACACCACTCGGTTGTTGTCGCGAAGTAAACATATACAGTATTTTAGAAGCAGTAAATGCAGGTCAAAGCCACTTCGTCATTAGACTGTCAACCTCGGAGCAATGTCCACTTCCGCCGTCCCTTCAATCCGGACTTCTGGGGATGTTGATCGGCTCGATCCATACGAGCTTGGTGAACGCAAGCTCATATCCTCGCTCGATGTTTGCGATTTTCTGTGTTATATGATCGATAATATTCAGCATATAGATTCAAGACGCAGATATCACAAAGCATTTCCGATAACTCCGCATTGCTGAACATCAAAATTTCCTTTCGTTTCCAGATCATTCGCAGCTGAGATTCTCGAAGCTGAGCATTCCACGCGAGTGACAGACCATCATCCGCATCGGATCCTCATCGCGGTCATCGACAACCGATCAACTTGGCAACCATTTAGGGGCCCGAGGCGAAAATTAGCAGCACCACGAGACTTTTGCGTTGCACTCCATCATCAGCAGAGCCGCATAATAACGTACGAGAGTACCGGTACAGCCGTCCTCAAAATGTCGGTGGACGAGTACGCAGGTTGGACGCCTCCAGCTGCCAACGTCACCACGCCAACCTCTCTCATTTTTTCCGAAAACAAAGGCATGGTTTCTCTGGACTCTATTCGCAAATCAAATCTCGAGGCTAGCAATCTGGAGAATTTGGTAGCTGTGTTTGGTATGTTGAATATCTCCCGCTGCTTGCCGCCTCCATCGCCCAACTCTTTATATCTCCATTTTTCCCAGACAAGTGCTTGTTGAGCAGTAGAGTAACGCTGTGAATTTTCTTGTTCCTTTCTCGCCTGCATGTACTATTTGAATTCTGTTGCAAAGCTTTGTCTGAGAGGAATTATTGCTGACTCGCGCCTTGTGCTATCTAGTGGGAGGCACGAATGGTGTTGCTGAGAGTACGATCAAGGAGCTGTTTATGCGGACGACGACACCGCGAGCATATATCATTGCCAGGTGAGTTGTTGTCATACTGAAAGTCAAGGACCATGCTGACAATGCTTGACCAGGAGCCAGGAAAAAGCAGATAGTCTCTGCAAGGAGCTTGAGGACTTGAATCCGGGATCACAGGCCATCTTTCTCCAGAATGACATAAGCTCACTCAAAAATGTCGACGATGTTTGCCTGGAGCTGCAACGGAGGGAGAAGAAGATCAATATCTTGTTTCTTTCTGCTGGATACATGTCACTAAGCGGTCGAAAGGGTGAGTTTTGGTCCTCGATACAAGTCTGACACGACGCTGACAGTGATTCCACAGAAACACCGGAAGGGTTGGACCACAAAATGGCCGTTAATTATTACTCCCGAATGCGCTTTATCCAGAACTTAATGCCCGAACTTACAGAAGCCGGGAAAACCCACGAGTTATCACGTGTATTGACTGTCCTTGCAGCAGGATCAGAAGCTGACATCGACATGGACGACATGGATCTCCAAAAGAATTACACACTGCATGCTTGCCTTTCACACTGCGTAATGATGACGGATTTCATGATGGAAGAATTCGCCAAGAGACATCCACAGACGTCCTTCAGTCATTCCTATCCTGGTACTGTCAAGTCTGGAATCACGAATTCACTGACTGGACCTATCAGACTTGGCGTCAAAGTGCTCTACTCGGTTATGACACCTTGGATCTTGAACTTTCGGGAAAGCGGCGAAAGACACATGTTCCAGATCACCAGCTCAATGTACAAAGCCAAAGAAGGAGCAGCTGGAATCCCGCTCAATGGTGGTTTGGACATTGCAATCGGTATGGATGGACAAAAAGGATCTGGAGCGTATCTGCTGGACTGGGATGGTAGGCCAGCAGGCGACATGGCTATCCTTGCAAAGTACCGTGATATGAATGCCGGACCCAAGATTTGGGAGCACACCATGACGGCCATCAAAAAGGCGACTTCCAAAAAGAGATTGGCTGACGATAACGAGCAAGAGGAGCAGAAGCGTAGAGAACAGCATGCAGCTGCTGCTCCGAACTTGACTGGATGGAGAGCTGGTTGAAGAGTACCTAGGCACTCGTGCCATAACAAAATACCGCAGACTATACGATACGGCGTCATGATGGATGAATCTGCATTGCTGAGTTGAACTGATTACAATCGTGTTAATACCATGTCCACGGATTAGACTAAAACGATGGATGTGTTGCAAATTATCTTGTATGCATTTTACCTTTTCCATCGTCTTTGTTGGGCCCGCAATGAGCTGTTGCAACTAGTCACACAAGACGATTGATTGTTAGATGCTGTCTCGCCTCGCAAAGAGCCAGTGGCATGCAATGAATAGTGCATCAGATTCTCGCTGCCGTAGTCGATGGACCAGTCTGTGCCAGGGTCGCTTTCGCAGTGACGTGTTGTGTTGGTATGCGCACAGACCATGAAAGCGCCAAAACGTTCCCAACACCTCACCTGCAGCACGAAATTCGCACATCCAGGTTCGATCCTCCTCGCGCGCATCCACTTCCGCGCATCTTTTTTCGCTATCATCGCGTCTGGGCTATCTCCATCAAGAAGTCATGCTCAGTCATGGCTACTGGCTCGGATGTTCTGTTGGAGCATTTGCTGTTCCAAGTCGCTCTGTCTGGTGATATCGGTACGTCTTTTTTTCTTCGCGTCGCTCTGCTGTGGTCGCATGTTCTTTTTTTCTTTGGTGGAGTCGGAAATGATTTATTCGATCGTAATGCACAAAGTGGAATTTATGTCGCGTTTTTCCGATGTATAACGCCATGAACTAATTACATAACACGATATAGGCTTGACCATTACGGCACTCAGTGCAGCTTTCATCGAATTTAACAGGAATAATGCTGTAGAAGAGGAAGGCGCCAAAGATGAAGATAATGCGGACGATGGAGATCTTCTTTTCTCATTGAAACCTCCTGGTGCGAGTTCGACTGCAAATTCACAAGCTTCTGATCCACAACATCTTGAGAAACTTTGGACCTGGCTTGTCGATCACCCTGATGTTACCGTTACTCAGACTGCCTCTGTTGCGGATGATCCATATGGACGTTCTACCGAGATCGATCCTTCAAATCCACTTGCTCCCGTCTTCGCTGCTCATGCCAAGGAGAGATTGTATACCACTGAGCATCGGGTCTGGCATGCCCTTACCGACCATGATGTCGACTGGAAGCGCATTCCGAAACTTGAATTTCACTGTCTCCAAGTTATCGCTGCCGCCGGTCGTGAAGGTGTTCTCCAACCAGATGTCACCAGAATCACAGGACAAGATAAACGTTCAGTGCCCAAACGTACCGACTCACTTGCCACCAAAGGGTACATCACCAAAGAAATGTGCTTGGGTGGTGGTATCAAGACCAGTCTGCTTCGTCTCAAGAAATTGGTACTTGAACCGACTTCGACATTTTACACTATCAAGGCAAAGGCTGGTAAAGGCGAGGGGGGTACTCGTCGCATGATCAACTACGAGCAATGGTTCAGTGAAGTCATGACCACTCTGAAGAAGCATGATGGTCTCATTGCATATGAAGACTTGCGCAAAGAGATGGGTATTCATGGATCGCGTTGGGAGACCAGGGCTCTTCACCGATGTATAAAGAGACTGGAAAAAGCCGGATGTGTTCAAAGACTTCGCGCTCGTCTCGAAGGTGCACGCCCTAGACAGGCAAAGAAGCAGGCCGAAGGAGTCACCCCAGCTTACGAACATCGCTATGAGATCGACCCCGAAGCCCCTACCGAAAAGGTCGATGCCGAGAAGACCGAACATGACCCAGAGAATGTGTTTTGGGTTAGATGTATCAAGTTGATGCGTGAGCCTGTCGAGAAGGACTTGGAGGCCTTCACATCTACCATCAAGTCTGGCAAGGTTGGCAAGACTGTGGAGGATCAGGAGTCCGATGCAGAAGCCGACGCCGATGAGGATGATGATTATGTCGAGATTGATGCTGCAGCCTTGGACGGGCTAGGTAAGATGGCCGAGCTTACTAGGCGTGTGCCTCCTCAATGGCGACCGGACATGCACCACACTCAATTCTTCTTCCACATCATCGAAAGCGCCGGAACCAAAGGCTTGAGTACCATGGACCTTGCCAACTTTGGACTGGGCCCTTTCTGGCGACGCCCGCTTGATGAGATAATGGGCAGGCTCACAGATGTCTGGACTGTATCTCAGCCCCTTCACCTTCGACACCTCGCCATCATCCGAGACACTTCTCAGCTACATAGAATCTCGCACTATGTCTTTCGAAGCTACCATAACTTCCAAAAGATGGTAGAAAACGGTGAGGCTAATTGGGAAGCGATCGACATTAGACCGGCGGAGATACAAAGAAGGCCTGATCTTGATGATTGGGGCTTCCCCAAAGTCAAGTCATCTACAATGGTGGGTCACGACGGCACACACAACATGGCTGCTTGCAAAAATGTTCTTGTTCGATCCAAGTCAAAACCGAAGAGACCTATGTGGGAGAAGAAAGCTTTCAGCACTGTTGATCCATTGTCAAGCATGAACGCTCTGAAGACGCCGAGAAAGAGAGCTACGCCTGCTGAAATGCCATCTTCAGCTGCACAACCAGCCGAATCAGTCGAAGACAGGGATGAAGCTACTCCTGCTACTACACGCCCATCAGCAACCAGAAAGAAAGTGTACAAAATCATGTTCAAAATGAACCCTAAACGTGTCGAGGCCGAGCTCAAAGAGTGGAAAGTCAGATCGCACAAACTTGCTGTATCGAAGGCCAAAGCAGAAATGGGATTAGATGTCACGGGAGATGTGCCTAAGCCGAAGAAGCGGCGTAGATCGACCAAGGTCGAGCAGGCCGATCAGGAAACTCCCAATCAGAACCTTCCTCCATCTTCAGAACCGTTACCTGGTCTGTTGGCTGATGGACCTACCTCACAAGCACCTGAAAAAGCAACACATGCCGAAGCATTGTCATACAATGA
Organism: Aureobasidium sp. M94-06E; assembly: GCA_037040395.1. Lineage (NCBI taxonomy): Eukaryota > Fungi > Ascomycota > Dothideomycetes > Dothideales > Saccotheciaceae > Aureobasidium > Aureobasidium sp. M94-06E. The sequence goes on along the minus strand of JAXQGV010000152.1, from coordinate 182,247 downwards.
GCAGCTTGGACAGCCGCCTGGTCAAGATGGCACTGCAGGACTACACCAAACACCAAATCAACCTGAGATGCAAGCGCCCGAACCGACCGACGCTGATCCTACTGAAGAGACACCGATCAACTTGGAGTTCGACAAGCGTGTGGCTGAGATCGAGCTTGAGATTTTGAACATGACCAAACCTGGTGTATATATCAATCCTCCAGGTTCTGGTCAACTGAAGAACGATGTTGTACAACCAAAAGGACGCCCATCAAGGTATCTCATCGGCGTTTTCAAGTCTGAGAGATTGAAGTCTCTTCCTTGGTTTATCGAAGAGGACTCTGATCGTTTGTCATCACAAGCTGCCACTCCCGAACCTAGTCTTGCCGTCTCACAGCCTGCCACACCTACCTCCATATCTTTGACTCAAAACAGCGAATCAGCTGAGGCAGATGAGGCACCTAGATGGGCCACCATGAACTCGACAACTCCAGCTTCAGCAGAATCTCCTGTACCTACAGAGCTCGAAAAGCCCAAAGAAGAGATTATCATCAAAAGAGGCAGAAGAATTCAGGTACAGAGGCAGGGCAAGCGAAAAGCCTACGAGCCATTGCGCCAGAAGGTCGCGAAAAAGCTTGCTGTCGAGCAGGCTGCTGACGATGGCAAGTGGAGACCTTTGACTGAACTTGAGGAAGCTTATAATTCACAAGCTATGCAATCGCCCCCAGGCACACCCTCGTCATCAAGGAGAGCAGTCCCCATTCCAGAAACGCCATCTTCTGCCGTGTCGGAGCTGTCGTTTGATACTCCCAAATCTGTTGCTGCTGCATCAGATATCTCACCTGAAGATATTACTGCAGTAGACTTGCTTCTTCAAAGAGCTGACAGTCTTCCGTACGAGCCAGAAGGAGGATCTGAAGCTGGGATAGAGGAACGCCAGGCCTCTACTGGCGCTGTGGACAACGATATACAGATGGAAGATGCAGATGCAGCAGACAATGGCGAGCAGGAAACGTCCGCATCAGCAACACCTATTCAACCTGCTGCACAAGAACCTGAAGCCTCACAGGTGCGACCTGTTGAACCCAAACAAGCGCAATCCACGCATGTCACGAACTCGCAGAAGATCTTGGAACCGTTCTTTCGAAGAGCTTCGAGACGTCCTGACGCACCAGCTCCTCCTGTCGAAGAGGTGGACGAGAACACACGCTCACCAAGCACACCTGCTCCGTATAACCCATTCGTCAAGACAGAGCTCAAGACAGCCGCTACTGCCGCTCGCTTTGCTTCTCGCGCCAAAGCTCCCTCCAAAGTTGGTGTTGGTCGCTCTGGTGGCATTGTCAGTTACAACCGTAACAGAGTGCTCTTGGAAATTGTGCATCAAAATGGCGGTATGTTTGGCGGCGATAGAGAACTCTACTATCCATTTGTCACTGTCTGGGATAGAGAGTTCCAACGTCGACCTGACCGTCATACCCTAGACAGAGTCCTTGCCGGACTGATTGAAGAGGGTAGACTGAAGAGAGAACCTTTTTCGTTCTCGGCATCTGATGGCAAAATCTTCACCAAAACACTGGTTATGGAACCACACATTGATCCGGATAGTCCAGAAGCACAGGCACTGAAGCAGAAGATCATCGAGTGCCATCCTATGACATATGTCCCCGAGGGCATTGAAGTGCTGCCTGAGCTTCGTCTTCGTATCGAACACGACCTAAGAGGTGGCAAGGGCATACCAGATGTTCATAACCCCAATAGCTCTTTCATCTATGATCCTACTGCTGTCGTCACTCGTATTCAAGGGCCTCAGAAGGTCCAACTTGGCATGACGGAAGCCAGAATGAAGAAGGGTGTAACAGCCAGAAGACACAGGCGCGAGGAAGAAGAGAGACGTCAACAGAGATACATGCAAGCACAGTTCGAAGAAGAAATTGACAATGCTGTGGCCGCTCTAACAACAGACTTCCAACTCGACTCTTATCAACACGATCCTTCCAGAGCGATTGTCGACAGAGGTCCGCGTGGCCGTGGAAGACTTGCCAAGTTGCAACGCTGGGGTGCAGAGGATCAAATCGTTCCCAGGCGTGCTCTTGGTTTGCTCACAACTACTGGAAGAGACGATCAACTCGAAGCTGAACAGAACAGCCGTGATGCCGTTGCAGCTGCTGACTTTGGTGTGTTGAAACCTCAATTGATCCCTACAATTCCATCTCGAGAAGTGCCAGCTGCGCCAAAGGTTCGATTCGACGTTCCTCACGAACCTTCCCTTGTGCAGATGTTGCAACAGAAGCAAACAGGCACATTTAGCGTTATTGACGCTTTGTCCATGACTGCTCCTTATCAAAGATTCCATCGTCAATCAGGCACTTTCTCGACTGATCCTGTTGTTATCACCACGTCCAGTCAACAATCACGATACGGCTTTGTTGGTCAGCAGATGCAGATTCCAAGGTCTCTTGCAGACATCTTTAAGCAGGCTGGAGAGGAGGCTTCTTTGCTCGAATTGCCCACAGAAAGTCCACACGTTGGATATGAGATACCACGATTTGCAGCTGTTGGTGTCACCAGACTTCCAAGACTGCACTCTGCAAGACCACGTCCAGCACCAAGACCTCAACCAGAATACAGATCTTATGGTGCCAAGGCAGTTTTGCCACGTTCCAGCAGGACTGGTATCTTCTCAATGTCTGAGAAGGAGGAACAGCGCCTCATCTATGCTGTCGTGGTTGTCAAAACTCTTACTGGAGGCCTGGAGCAGATCGTCAATTGGGGTCTTGTTCATCAAGTCTTCCACTACAAGTTTGATCCTAACTACTGTCGTCATCGTTGGGTCTTCCTTAGACCCAAACTTGGTGGCACGGCAGACAAGCTGCAAGTGGAATTTCAGAAATTGTTCCTCGAAGCTTATGAAAGTGGCGAGATACCTGGCATTGACTTTGTGGAGCCAGAAAAGTATGACTGGCTGGGCATTGTGGAATGGGCCGAGAGGAGACTCTCCCAGACAAACCCTCTAAATGGACTGCCAGAGCTACCCAAGAGTCGGCAAACCTTGGATAAGCGCTTCGACGTCAGACATGCTACGGAGGTGTATAACATCCCTCGAGAAGACTTCTGGGTCGCCAACGTTACACATCTGCGTAGAGAAGAGCTGGCAAACAGCTGGACCTTTGCTCGTTCGCTTGCTGGAACCACAGAGCCTGTGCAAGATGATGATGATCTCATGCTCGCCTTGTCGTGGGTTCGCGCCAATGTCATTACTCCAGATCCGGTCTATGACAGCAACAAAGCACACGAGAAGCTCATTAAGATCGAGCAGCTCCTTCCGCAAGCACTCGACCATCTGCTTGGAGCCAAAATTATTCGTATGGAGAACAAGGGCCGCCAGATTCCTGGACGTAATTATGACATTTCGGATTCCGTGTTGACAATGTTCAAGCGTCAATGGGATGTTCGCTACCTCAAGAAGACGGCAGCATTCAAGAAGACTATTGATGAAGCTTTCGCCAATGATGGTAAATTGGCTATCAGTTACCAAGCTACCGATGCTGAGATGACTGCTATGACGAACTTGGTTGCTGCTGGTCGCGCCAAGGTTGTGCCTCTTCTGCCAGAGGTGAATCATACTATGGGCGCACCTTATCCTCGTCTCACCAAATGGGGTTTCACAGAAGGCAACTACAAGACTGTACACATGGACAAATCGCGCTTGCACTTCTTGCTCGAGCTCCATCCAACATCTACATATGTCCACGGCATACCAATCGCGCCCATACCTGCGCCCCCTCTCCACAAACAGTTCCCTGGCGAACTTGGCCCGCGTCTGCCACTTTGGACCGACATCCACGGCGACCTCATCAAAGACTACTGGCAGATGACCGTCATGGCTACACTATGGCTCTTGGCCTTCCGACCCGGCCTCAAGATCCATGAAATCTGCAAGAGCGCATACAAAGGCAAGCTTTGGGACTGGGAGATGGAGATGTTCTTGGCTTGGGCTGAGAGTGCTGGCTTGGCCAAGCGTTTGAGGTATGGTGGTGACGATGGTCCTGAGGCTGATGGATGGGTTGTGCAGGAATGGTGGTGGTTGGCATTTGCTACTGATTGATGTTGTGGAGTAGAAGGAGAGAAGGTGTTATGGCGTTGCTGGTGTGGAAAGAAGAGGAAGGAGTTGTTTATACATGCATGGTTCTTTCCTTGTACAAATCATACAAAAGACGCAGCTACTGTTTGTTTGTTCTTTCACTCAAACAACGTCACTGCTAGCGAAGACAACTCCAAATGTTCCGTCGCGTTCTCACCAGCACTATTGCTTTTGTGCGTCGGCTATGCGCGACTGACCAAACCTCTCCACAAGATACCTGCGCATTGCGCCTCATTACGACAATGGTCATCTCTATCATCATGGATATCGACACTACCGATAATGCTTTAAAGTACATCAGGTTTCTGTTTGGAGACTCATTGACACCACCTTGGCAGTCTATTCGCTGTTGGGATGCAGCAGAAGTCCGGTGAAACACCTAAACCTTGCGGAGAGCAACGTCTTGGGATTGCAAGTGCTGACGACAGTCAAGTCAAATTATCGCCCAACGACCCGAGACCATACAATTGTCAAGTCTTGTGGACGTTGAAGGAAATCGGTACATTGCCACGATCAACAGACGTCTGTTCACTCGGTTATCGCCATGCTTCAAGGCAGTCTTGGAAGGCGGATTCAGCGAAAGCAACAAGGATCTTCTTTCTATTGGTTGTCGAGAGGTATGTCTGCGCACCTTTGAGCAGTGGATATCCACTGGAGACCTCACTTTTCTGACAAGATCGCTGGATCAAATGACTGGGTTGTACCTATTCGCCGATTACTACGACGTCCCGGCTCTTCGTCGTATGACCATGTCCAAATTCGTCACGAAACCTTTTGAATTATTTCCCTTCGAGGTCGCTGGACTGGCTGTTCAGCTTCCATCATCATCGCCATTGTACAGATTCTTTGTGGATACATACGTTCCTCATGAACGGTTTTCTGGTACTCACTACGAAAGACTCACAAAGGAGTTTTTGTACTTGGTGTACCGAGGCGTGATCAACAAATCTGGCGACAAGCCTTGCAGATGTTGCCATAGCTCTTGCGATTACCACGAGCATGATGACGAGGAAGAATGGGAGAATAGTGAGTCTTACCTTGTCAATTGTCGCGCCCTTGACTTATCCTTTCAAAAAGCATGCCACCTTATCGATCCGGACATCCCAAAACCCGACCCTTCTACGTATTGCAAGAAGCCCAAAGGACGGTATGGAATCTCGAAGAGATTTCTGGTATCTGGATCTTACTTGAGAGAGTCCATACAATGGAAGGAAAGTTAGGGCAGATGGAGTCTGATCTTGCGCCAACAATGCGGGAAAGAACGAGTCAGTGAGAGCGCCAGAGTTACAGCTCAGCACAACATAGTGAGCGCTTGGGCATGACATTTGATGCGGTCGATCATGAAGATGTGCCAAAATCACTATCAATAGGACGTTGATTTGAGGACATGGTATCGTGGAGAGTACAGCACAAAGGACAATAATGATGAGTTGAATTGACACAAATATCTTTCACTCTCACTATCGCTTCTGCTTCCACCTCATTTCAAGTGGCGCTCCGTTGCTAGCATTCACACACCGTCGTCATATATCTCTAGCACCATGGATCACAGCGATACTGTCCACCAAGCAGCCTGCGTCAGCTGTGCCATTTAATCAATCAAGCTCTTTGGTAAACATGTTTCCCCTGGAAGCGCAGCTGTCATCGGCAACTATACTTTGTTGGGAAACAAAAATAGTCAGGTACGACCAGTAGACACCCCACCCGGTGCTTTCCTGTAAGATATGATGCTAACTTCTCGGAAGTCGGATTATCAGTGACTTCCCGGAGACGGTGAAAGTGCGCCCTTCTCGGCACCTACACAGAGATGACTCGGACGGCTGCATCTTTTACATCAACAAAGCGCTTCTCATCCGTTTCTCGCCATACTACCGCGCAGTGTTCTTGGAGGTTTCTAGGATACAAGCCAAAAGATTCTGGTAATGGATATTTCGCTCGAGGACATGATCACATTCAAAAAATGGTTGTGCTACGGCGAATTAGTTCTAGACGGCGACAATACCGACTATCGACCACTCATTCGCCTTTACGTCTTTGCTGATTACTACGACTTCCCAGCTCTTCGGCGTTCTATCATGTCTTTGTTCAGCCTCTACAACAAAGAGCACGATGGCCATCGTGTTCCCCGCTTTTGGTTGATAGAAGATTGTTTGTCACAGCTGCCTCAAACATCGCCTCTATATAGATGGTTTGCTGCAACTTGGGCTGAGCATGCGGACGATATTGAGGTGTATGGACCCAATGTGCAGCATCTATGGCACGAGATGCCTGTGGACTTTCGCCTTCTGGTATATGTCACTTCTCGCTACCTCAGAAGCCCGAGTGACCGATGCAGTTGTTGCCACAATCCTTGCAACTTCCATGAGCACCAGAGTGAAGAGGAGTGGAAAAGAAGTAAGTCTCTCTTGTGTGTCATGCGACAAGGGCTCACTGACTCTTCGATAATAGCGTGTCACACTCTCAACAGAAACCTGCGAAAGCCACACCCAGAAACGTTTCTCAAGTAACCAATTGAGTGGCACAGATTGACCGAACAAGTATTCCCTATACTTAGAACTCACGTCAATCAGCCAAGGCAAGGATGAAAGAATCCATGCTTCATTGGCACAGGATCCACTTATCCTATGCTCACACTCCCTCCGAGACTCATACATGATTTCCTCAACTTGAGAGATTGCTAGTTAGTATGTCATTCCCATTCAGAAGGACTCGCATGTGCGCGTGTCCGTCCAACCACAGAGATCAATTGCTAGCAATTTCTGGCGATTGCTGGTTTGCTATGGAAGTGTAACGAATTTTCCACTGTTTACTATGACACTCACTTAACTTCCCTTCGTCAGCCGTGCGTAACCGGATGACTATAGTCAAGCTTTTTCACACGTCGGATCTTACGCTTTATCAACTACAACCACCACCATGGAAGCAAGAAATGACAAGTCCGCAGAGCGAGCATGCATGGCTTCTTCGGCCGAACCATTGAACGACATGACTTTGCTTGAACAAGCATTAGAAGATGATTACACTAGGGTTGTGAAAACACGGCCAGCAATCATTCGTTACTGGAACAAAAAAGACGTTGAGTAAGTGCGTTGTGTATCAGTCTGGTGTTACCTTGCAAAAACTGTTGCTGACTTCTCAAGTCGAATCAGGGAAGATTACTCAGAGACCATTACCATTCGCGCGACTTGTCCCAGATATAACGACGAAAGAGAGCTATCCATCAGCAAGGGTCTCTTGTGTCACTTCTCTCCTTATTTTAGAGCTGCCCTCATGGGCCGATTTATCGAGAGCACGCAGAAAATTCTCGACATCGACCTCCGACCCAGTGACGCAGGGGTCTTCTCGACATGATTAAGCTCTGGTAAACTGTACTGTCGGAAGAATCTCCACCCTTATGTTCTGGGGCACTCAATGCTAGTACGACTCTACACTTTTGCGGATTATTACGACATTCCAGCTCTTCGTCGTGCGATCATGTTGAAAATTGCTTCTCCATACGAATGTGAACGGCTGGACACCCACATATCTGAATGGCAGCTTGGAAGTTGTCTTACAGAATTGCCCACCACTTCACCTCTCTACCAATGGATGGTCGAACACTGGGCTCACTGCAACACTGGCCGCTTAGGACGTAAAATGCGTCAAAACGAGGAGATACCAGAGGAGTTTCGCGACCTGGCCTTAAACCGTCGATCAAACAACCTAGATGGCAGGTCATGCAAATGTTGTCGCCATCCATGTGATTATCACGAGCATGAGAGTGAGGAGGAATGGGCAAAGAGTAAGATCTCTGTTTCTTAAAGGTGCGTGGGATAGTCCTGCTAACATGTGACAACCAGCTTGCCTCCTTCTCAATAAAGACGTCCCCAAGCCCGACCCATCAACCTATCGCAAGCCATCGAGGGCCTTGTGAGCAGCACGATTGTATTGTAAGACGTGCTCAACCATGGGTTGAGACGAAAGAGCAAGATAAATCCAGCTTCAAGGAGAGGCGTTGAGATTGCGTTGTTGTTCAACGAACGACCAAGGTCCTCCTGATACGACCTCGCTTCTTGTAGTTGCTCTCAACACAAGTCACGTTTCTAATGTGCTAATGCTATGCTTTTCTTATTTATCCCTCTTGGTCATTAAACACTGATATGACGTGCAGTAACAAGGTTCAAAAACACAAACTTCACACTTCTTCATTCAAGACTAACACTAAAATTTGAAACACATGCGAAAGCCTTGACAACTAACATCACACCTTCCTCTTGTGAGCTTCTGTCGAGAGGTACTCGATCTCAAGATTCATTACCCCAAACAGAAACCTTAGTATAGGTTTTGGTCACTGGTACCGTGCGACGCGCGATCGATCGTTTAGTAACGACAGTGCCATTCTGGTCCACATCCACACACCCATCGACATCTTCCTTTGAGCAAAGAGGAGATAAGGTCTTTGTAGCCATATCACAAAACTTCCCATCAGTGCCAACAAAATCGGGTCCCCGGCTGGTCTCAGAGTTGCACAGATGCTCGGCGGTGTGGCTCGAGAAGTGGGAGATGATAAGGCGATTCTCCATCCATGGTAGACGTGCGGACCGAGCTCTTTTGATAGAGCGCTTCTTTGAGATAGATTCCGGTCGCCCTGAAGAATTTGATTAACTCATGATTCACTCAAATTTTGTGGCATCACTCACCATTGATGGGTCCGGTGTCTGCTCCAAAAATGCTAGCAGAGCAAACCTTGTTCTGATCGATCGTATCGCTGGCCTTCTCGCCGTAAGCACGAACAGTGAACTTCAAAGCAGCATATTTGAAGTCATTCGTATGATCGCCATCGAACCAACTGCGATTAAGATCAGCTCTGACGTTGACCATGATCTGAGATGACACCTACGCGCAGTATGGACGGTATTCAGAGTTGTCAGGGTTTCTACCTGCCAGTTGGTTGCCATAGTACCAGTCGTCACCGCAGTTGTATCCAATATCGCCAGTCCAGACACCTCCGGGCGAGTTGTCAAACTGACTGACAGAAATCCAAGCAATGCAGGTAGCATCGTTACCGTTAGAGATGGAGACGTAGTCAGACTGTACGCCAGCATCACCTTGATCCACAGTTACTGTGCAAACACCGCCGTCTCCCATGGAGCAGCCATCAGCGACGCCAAGGTAGTTATTGTTGAAGTCGAAAGCATATACGTTGTCGATACCACCGCCCTGCCATACTCGTTAGTGGGAGTTCAGCTTGACACGATAGTTACTCACCAGATTATCAGAAGTATCATCACCAAGACCAGCTTTGATCTGGATGGAAGCCCCTTGAGGACTACTGGTAGGGACGTTGTCCAAAAAGAACTGGACAATTCCAAGGCCACCACTGATGAGACCGATGGTCTCTAGGATGCCTGACATAGTGCAAAGTCTTTGGGGGGAAACAATATAGTCAATATGATGATGAAGGAGGAAGAGAGCAAGTCAGATGCTTCAGGTGATGGAAGAAAAGAACGAGGGTTTTACTGAGTTTATATATCTTGACCACGCATCCTCTTCGGCGTACCTGCCTCACGCGTGGAGCCCACCATTGCCTCTCGGAGCATTTTCTTACTGAGTGTGGTTTTTTGGAGCCATGAGGGGAGATGCAACCTGCAGGCCTCAATGACCACTCGAGTTGCTTGAGTCCTCGGAAGAAGTCACCATCAGGGTGCCAGTATGCCGATCATCAGATCATTCGATCCTACACGCCCCAGAAACAAGCATGCTCGCGTGTTGACTTTATAATAGCAACGGCATTTTGTTTCAAATGCAAGAGTTACGTTTGTGTAGATCATGCGTGCCAAAGCCTTGAGCTCTTCCAGGATCTGCATCAGCTTCATCCTGCTAATGTAAAACACGTCGTTTTAGCACCAAACACGACAGCACGTGTGGATGTCCTGCAGTCACGACAAATACAAATCAACCCATAGCACCATCTTGGCTGCAGTTCTCCATTTCCTATTCTGAGGTTGTTTTGTCAGCTTTCACAATCCTTCTTCCTTCGCGCGAGTCGATCGCAAAGTACGGTGTGAATGAGCAGCATCATGTTCTTCTTCCTGCCGTCTCAAGCTTACCCGAGGATATCTATCGATCGATCCAATGACCTACTGCCATCGGTGCTGCGGAGAAGAGAAGGAACTTAAAGACAGCAGTGCCCGACCATTCAACTTGCTGTAAATACACCATAGCATCTCTTCATCTTCGCAAAACCTTCACAAATCTCCAAAATACAACATGAAGCCTGCCGCCTCCATGATCATCGTCGCTTTCTGCGCAGCATTGGCTATGGCCTCACCAGCTCAGAAGCGACAGAATGATGTGCCCGCTTGTGAAGACGGATCTGGAGGGCCTGTTGGTCCTTACACTGGTCAGTAGTATCATTGACGTATATGAGTCTGATTTGCTCATCATCTTGCAGAGCTTGGTAGCTGCTCGGCAGACTGCTTTGGCACAGAGCAAGCCGACCATGGTAACAAGGGTGGCATCTGCGCGGGGTCGTGTGATGCCAACAACATCTGCGGAACCACCTGTTTCTTGCAATACCTTTGCACCATTCCCTGAGAAAAGATGTGGTCGTAAATTCAAGCGGCCAGGGACAACACACAGGGATTTCTATCATGCGATCTGCTTGCTGCAAATTGCATAACGTTAGCAAAATTCTGTCGCAAATCCAATTTGTCCTTTCCATGATTCCAGAGTAGACGCAAGTCCCGTCTTGCATGGGTTGCAGTGCTTTCAACTCGTTAAGTAACATTGCATGATCATATCTGCACAAGTCAGACTTCGTATGGTGCTCATGCTGAACAGCTTTCTGTGAGTATGCATGCGGTGGTCAACTCGTAAACAATAAAGTGATCTACGTCTTTGCATAGTGGCAGTAGAAAGTCCTCAGGAGAAGCGGGCAACATGCATTTCTGTAGCATCAAGGAGGGCGAGATGATCCAAGAATAGTCTCAATATATGACTGATGATATGATGGCACATGCAACAAATTGTCTTGAGTTGACATGATTACCGATGGTCAGAGCCAAGAGGTGTTGTTTGTTTAGAGTGCAGCATGGCTTTTGAAGGGTAGCGGCCGTAAGGTGTAGTCTCCGAGGACCCCACATCGTCATTTCCCTGATGCCAAGGGCACTATACCGGACCTTCATCTTGGCTCGCGCTCCTTCAGGTACGACGCTCAGACATAAGCGACAGCAGATCCCAGAATCCTTCCAATAATGCCGTGTGATACGGCTTGACTTTGTTTGAGACGTTTTCATGTCCTGCATGTCGTCGGCTCTGATTGCTACGTCGTGAACAGCTCGGTGGGATCGCTGCTCGGCACGCGAATTTGTGTTTGGTATCATTCCTGGAGGAACCTGCGACCCTTGAGCAGTTTCCAGAATCAGACAAGATAGCGTCTTGGTGCCTTGGCTATACCATGTCACGTTCATGTGTCGATCGCAACTATCACTTAATGCTGCATACCAAGGCAGCGCCACTTTTGTCATGAACACTGCCTGTCTCCATTCGATGATCCCTTGGGGTAAAGTGCGTGGTCTGCTTATATCTGCCAGGTTTCAGTTGTAGGCCGCTTTTGTATTCAATTAACCCTTTTGTCGACAGTTTGAACTCATTGCTCTGCATTGCACACCACCACCAACATGGCCATCTCCACAATTCTGCTCACAGTCTCTTTGGCCGTACAGGCTCTGGCGCAGAAGTGAGCTCAATGATCACACTATCGGTACATTGATACTGACCATCAACAGCACAAATCTCACTTTCTCCTTTTCTCCAGCCACACTAGATAGCTGCGCCTCAAATGGCTCAGCAGAAGCCATCACCTTCACCACAAGCAACATTCCCCCGACATACCAATGTTTCAACATCGAGGACCTCTTTGCCTCCTCCAACACATCGAGCAGCTACGGCTCTCGCACAACCCAACAGTCCTCCATCACCTCCTACGAAGAGATATCGTGGCGCATCTTCAACGCAGATACATACTCGACTCAAACCAATTACTCCAGAATCTGGTACCAACAGCAAAATGTCACTTCACCCGCCCAAGGCGAAGATGCTGCAAGACTCTTCGAGGTGTTCAGCGGCCGAGATTGTCACCAGACTGGCTCTTCGAACACAACGGTTTATCCGATATTGGGCTGGACTTGCCAGAGCTCGGCGAATGGTGACTGCTACGAGGCTCCGTATAACATTATGAGTTTCCAGATTGGCTCGGCAGCGGCTGTTAACAAAGCAGCGAAGAAGTGTTGGGTCGCATCGACGGGAGCGGCCGCTGAGAGATTTAGTGGCGGTAGGACTGCAGTTTTAGTAGGCGCTGTGGCCATACTTGCAGCTGGTTTATTGAGTTGGTAATCGCACTAATCGAGGTCAAAGATGAAGCAATAGTATCAACAAACGAAGTTATGAGAAGTCAATTACCATGCATGTGACCACCAAATACAATTCGAATTCTGAATGTGTAGATCTGGAGACTCATGGCTCGATCAGTCAAGCAAGGACCTCATTCATACATCGCCCTTCATATCTCTGCCCTCAATCACTGCAGCCACACCCACCAGATCATTACCAACATGACCTCTTCCAATCAAAGGTGTCTTGATCAGATGATACTTGAAATGATCCCACGTCCTGATGTTGAACACAGCGTCCAGCTCCTCAAGCGGCCGAGCCTTTGTCTCAGGCAGACAGAACCATGTGAACACGAAACCGAAGAGATTCCAAGCAGCGTACCAACAAAAAGCGCCTTGTGGAGTGAATGCTTCCTGAAGAGGTGGCCAAGTCAATGCGAGGAGGAAATTAAAGCCCCAGCATGTGGCTGTTGCGAACGCCATGCCGGTATCGCGAACAGCGAGTGGCTGTATCCTGTCAGTAGAACACATTTCGAAGACTGTAGACACTTACAAATGACTCTGCAGAGTACGTGAAGGGTACTGGGCCCATGCCAGGACTATAGCCCACCATGAAAAGGTAGATGCCTGTTGCCACACATCCGATACGAGCAGTACCTTCTGCAGGAATGAAGAATGAGAAGCCAGTGAAGAACAAACATGCAGCCATGTACGGAAAAGTAGTGAGCAGAAGCCATCGACGTCCTTTTGTATCGATGGTGAGTATACCAGGAATGGCAAAAAGCCTGCATAAGTTTTAGTCCATCGTACAACGGTCGAAACGCCAATCTCAGCTTACCAGTTGATGATACCAGTTCCCATTGAAGCAAGGAGGGCCTGCTGCTGCCCAAACCCTGCATCGCTGAAGATTTGACTCGAGTAGTAGGCAATAACCTGGAGTGAGCAGTCAGCCCCGATGCGATGAGGTGTGTGGAGTCTTCTCTCGAGCATACATTGACTCCACAGAATTGTTGCATAAACATGACAAAGAATGCAGACTGCGCAGCACGTCGGTTTCTAGGCACCGAGAACAACTTAGTTGCTCTAGCCCAAGCAGTCTTTGGCTTCAGCTCGAACTCAAGCATCAGACGGACATGGATGTCGTAGAGATCGCGAGCTGCATGCAACCGACATTGACGAAGTCTGCAAAGGGATTCAAAGGCCTGACGATACCGACCCTTGCTCATGAGCCAGCGCGGACTCTCGGGTGCGAAAAATGTCATACAGCAGACGATGATTGGGCTGCGCAAAGTCAGTGCAAGATCTTCAACCTGTTGGTGTACTTACGGGATACTCGTAGAGGCGAGCATAAGTCTCCAATTCAAGCCAGGATAGCCATCGACTTGTACGGGATAGAAAGCTACAGATGCAACAAATCCTAACATGATCCCGAAAGCGGTCCACATCTGCCATTGAGATCCCAAGGCACCTCTGGTTCGAGGAGGCGAACACTCCGCAGCATATGCAGGTGTAGTGGAAGATTTGGCACCGATGGCGAAGCCTCCAACGAAGCGTGAGGCGAAGAGTTGCCACTTGCCAAAAGTTGCCCCCTGCCAAGCTCCAGAGGCAACAGAAACAAAACATGAAATCCAGATAGTACCACGGCGACCGAAGTATTTATTGAGAACAGGCGATGTCCAACAGCCTATGAGAACGGAGCACAGATATGGAGCACCATTGATCAAGCCCTGCTCCCAAGTGTTGGTGATGCCAAAGTCCTCGAAGTAGAAAAGTTGAGCTCCATTGACTGCAGTTTGGTCCATGCCTTGAACGATCGCAGCAGCGCCACAAAGCACTTCGAATGGTTAGCTTCTTCATTGTGATGAAGACCTGCCATATTGAAACCTGCCTGCGACATAGTACATCATCTTCGTTTGAGACCATTTGTCCTTGAACGCCGGACTTTTCTCTTTCGCAATCCAGTGTCGCTCTTCCTCAGTGGGGTCCAGTCGTTCAGTATCATTACGATTGTAGGCATAGCGAGCACCACGAGTAAGCTCTTCACCGAGTTCATGAAGATCGTACTGCTGGATCAAGCCCTCGATGTCCAGAACAATATCGCGTTCTGATTTGCCTAGGTATGGATCGCGTTGTCTCTCCCACAAAGTCGCCTCGTGCAAGTGGTTGGGCGAAGTCGAGCCAGAACTCCTTTCATCCTTGAAGTCAATTCTGTCTGTGTCGCCTTCTAGGCCAGCACCTTTGGTACCGTTGAAAGGAGGCTTCTCGCTAGCCATGTTGTTTGAGGGTGCGTAGAGATGACAGAGATTTTGTTCATGATAACAGCAGGTTAAGTAGAGAATCCGACCCGATAGAGGATTGTGCCGTCTAGAAGATCTACAGCATCGGGCTTGTCGGCCAAGCAGATGTTGAGAAGGCCATGGCTATGTCTTCTCGGCTATCTCTTGGTTCTATGAGTAATATTGCCATGGGACACAACTGAGTGCAGCGAAGGTTCAAATATGCTCACGTTCGAGACTTCGCAACACCGCAGAAACAACGGTTCGGAAGACAGGCAAGTCACATATGCTCGTGTAGAGCACGTCAAGATTACTTACCACGTGTTTGATCACAGCATTGGAAGTGTCCACACAACTATGTGCTTTTATCGTGTCTCTTTCTGCTCTAACTCCTACTGCTACTTGTACCTTGGCGAACGCGCAATGGCTTGAGATTGTCTTGATGTTGCCATGGCTGACGCTGCCTAGCCATTGGCGGAGGCGGGAGGGAGGCATGGCTCGGCAAGGCTCGGCGGTGCTCGCTCTTATGTTCGCAGTGCAATGGTAACGATGTAGAAAATGGGTTGCTTATGAAAGTCGGTTATACACAGGACGACTCTCGTCAATGCCGATGGTGGTGTGCGCGTGCAAGAAATTGGCGCGATCGGGTAGGTCCTCTTCATTGGAGCGCGATTACAAGCTGGCAGTCGAGTTGCGAATGGCTCTGACCATTGTCACTCTTAGGTACAGTTGGTGCCGTGTGGGAGAAGACAATTATTTTTCTGGTAGGTAGGTGAACATGTCTAATGGACTTCCCTGGCCCTTGTAAGACGAGGACGCGGAAAAAGGTACGTCATTGGCGTTCGGTCAGGGTTGCTTCACGAGACTTCATGATCCGCAAAACAAGTTGAGGCGATACGATTCTAGGGTGGTATGTGTCATCTTGTATAAGCTGATAAAACTAGCTTTGTCTTGCAGTACAGTTTGTACATCAAATTTTTCCACGCAGCATCATGCAGAGTAAGTCCCGCTAAAACCGAACATGAAACTGATATTCTAGTTTCTCATCGTGCTGATCTTTCTGAAAAACAAGAAAACTTGAATGTGTGGCTCAGCAGAACTGGCCTTAGACCACTGCAAAGGGTCTCCTATCCTGAATGAAGCGAGCACATGCGATCAGGATCGAGCCAGCAACCAGTGTTGCTCCCGAAAACATACTCAGTGCCAGATAGCTGTACTGCCCAACAAGCTGACCACTAACCGGCGTCCCGAAGAGAGCCATAAGAGCGATAGAGCCCATGGCCAGTCCCATAGCAGTCCCCATAGTCTGTGGTGTAGCTAGTCGCGAAACGCAAGCTGTCTGGAGACTCATAATAGCCTGTACAACAGTCAGTATGGACGATGCGTGATTTTGGACTAGAAGGCTACTCACACCAGAAGCGAAACCGTACGCAAGCGCCCAAAGAGTAACACCAGCGACATTGGTTGCTCCAGTCCAGCAAAATGCGACCACGCCAGAGGCCAGAGCGGCAGCGGCGAGTAGATTAAAGCAACCATATCGATCAGCCAGCATACCAGGCAAGATCCTGCCAAAGAAGGAAGCACCATTGACGATAGAGACGAGATAGAAGGTGAACGATGTCGACATGTTGAGAGATGCAGCATAAGAGCTGACATAGAAGAAAGGACTGAACATGCCGAAATTGGCAATAGCCATACCAGCACAACAGAGTATAAAGGCCGGGTTTTTGATGATGCTGAGGTCGGCTTTGGGCTTTGCTGCAGGGGCTTGATCTTTCTCATTTGGTGATTGAATCACGGCAGGAGTGCGAACAAATAAACAGCTCAGAGCAAGGAGCGGAAACATTATAAATGCGATGATTCTGATGGTCCAGCCAAAACCAAGAGTGGTGTGGTTCAGGAGTTGATCCAACACGATAGGCCAAATCACGCCGCCAGTCGATGAACCAGCAACAACGATGCCCATACCCAGTGCACGGTTCTTGCGAAAGTATTTTGTAAGTGTCGAGAGGGAAGGTGTGACCAGGAAAGCGGAGCTGACGCCAAAGACTAAAGCCTGCGCAAGAAAGATTTGATAGTATTCTTTGCAAAGCGAAACCATAAAGATGGCAAAGAGGGCACCGACGCTACCTATGCTCAACAGCATGTTTGGTCCAATCTTGTCATAGGCAATTCCAACCGCAGGGGAGCTGAGGTACATAGCACAGATCGCGAAACTGCCGATCCATGAGATGTCGAACTCTGACTTTGCTGATAATTGATGGGCGTGGTAATATTCCTGGAATATACCCCATGCGTTGAAGAAACCAACACTGCAAAAGAAAGCACAGAAAGCTCCAATGAGGACAAAAGCTGATCGTTTGTTGAGTTCCTTTTCGTCTGTAGCTGGTTTATGGATTGATGTGTTTGTCGACTCGACGATTGCGTCGGCTTGCATCTCCTTGTCGAATTGGGACATTATGATCAGCTCCAGAGAAGGTTTGTCGAGTTGTATTTTTTCCGAGCGATGATAATTAAAGAACACATTTTGTGGTAACAGAGCTCGATCAATATATATGTTGGTATGTCATGACTGACTATGATTCAGGGTCCGTGGAGAGTCCACGGAGCACGGACTCTCCTCAGGGAGGTTGCGTCCGTAGGATTCCTTCGTGTCTTGCGATAGCTGACCTCTTACCTATCTCTCCTACAGAGATGACCTACAATGAAGCGACCCGCTCCTACATTGGATGTGAATGAGGGTCAACCGGCGTCGCGACGTCGTCAAGACCCTGTCTCTTGTCAAGTGTGTCGCAAGAAAAAGCTCAAGTGCTCGCGCACCTTCCCATGTTCAAATTGCGTTTCGAGGGGACTCGAGTGTCAACCGCCTGATGCGGCGCAATGGCCTTCAGATCAACAGGGGTAAGACGATAAGGACCAGTTAGATATGCTGATGGAATGTACGTTGCTCACGACAAGGCAGAAGCAGCTCTGCAGCAGCTCCAGCTGCCTCCGACAGTTCAGTCTTGGCACGGGTTTTGGAGCGATTACAGAGACTTGAAGATATTGTTCTTACAAAATCTGACAACAGTCTGCATGACACACCCAGCGACAAGGTTGGAGACTCTTCCATCCCAGCTTTGCACGAGGATGTTGTGCAGAATGAAATATTCCACAGCATTGGAAGGTCCAACGCCTCACCGCAAGAAAACATCGAGCAACACGAAGATGAGTTTCGTGATACAGAGATAATCGGGTCGAGGCCGACAGACACAAGTGACAATGACCTGAACTTTTCGTTCACGTCTGCTAAAGTGTCGGAAATTGCGTTCGATCTCAATCTCAAGATGCCCGTCCTAACCAATATCTCTGTCAATGGTGGCAGAGTGATCCGTCGTGTTTGCCTTCCCGAGAGGGAAGAAGCTCGTATCCTGTTTCAAACATTTGCAAAATCACTCGGTTCATGGTATCACATCTACCATAAACGAACGGTTGAGATTCTCCTCGACAAGACTTATTACCAAATTGCTTGCGGCCATAACCCAGGATTGTCCCAAGTCGCTCTACTTCTTAGTATTTTTGCGAGTGGAGCATACTTCCAGGCATCCACAGCATGGCCAGAGTCTGTCTTCCCCGATTCACGATTGGCGAATCAGTTCTCCATGCATTGGAAGCAGAATACGCTCGACATTCTGGATCATATTGAACGTTCCACTACACCCACTACTGTGGAACAATTGCAAGCGACCATCATCATGTCTCTGATGATACAAAATTATGAGGGTATGTGAAACCGCCGCGCCAAAGATAGCGCCATACTGAATTGCAAAGGGCTGTCAAAGAAGTACTGGCTATTACACGGTACATCCATTACCCTTGCTAGAGATCTTTCTATACATGTTCTGGATCATCCAAGAAGAGCTAGATCGACTGATTTGGTTGAAAATGAGGTCAAAAGAAGGATATGGTGGTATATCACGACCACTGACTGGTATGCAAGTCCATATATTTGATGGGGATCAAGCTGACCATGAACAAGGCTACTGGGTAGTATGCCTAGCCCGCAGGAAGGAACATACAGCATCAACCCTAGACATAGTCATGTCAACAAACCGATGAATGTTGATGATGATGACCTTCTTGGGGACAATGTTAGCGACAAGCCACTTTCAACACCGACCGAATTGTCTTATTTCCTGGTCAGGACGCATGGCGGAGAAGTGTGTCGAGTCCTTGCTGATCTAGTTCATCCCTTGGCTTGCGGAGTCAACAGTGTGGACTACGAGGAGATTGTGGCGCTCGAGCAAACAACCGCGACAATCACAGAAAAGATGCCATTTTATTTTCAGCTTGATGAAGAAAGTCGCAAGCGAACAGAACCATATCTCAGCAAGTACCCGCAATTGGCGACACAAAGATATCTCTTGCAACAAGGGCTCCACTGTCACCGAAGCCGGATTCATCGACCATTCCTTATTCGTGGTTCTTCAGATGCCAGGTTCAATTTCTCTCGAACAGCATGTTTAGAATCCGTCCGGAAAAGTTTGGAGATTCGTCGTCTGTTGAATCAGGAGAAGCGTGGTGCGGTATTGCCAATCGCAAGGCTGAACTTTGTCTTGTACCATGTATTCATGGCTGCACTTACTCTGGCACTTGATTTGTGCTTCAACAAGTCGGCCACCGAAGCTGAGGACCAGAGCCGAAGAGCCGAGCTAAAGGAAGCATGCTTGATGCTTGAAGAGTCCAAGACGGAGATGCCGGCAGCCAATCGCTTCTTAACTCCATTGATGGAGCTATTGCGAAAGCACAAAATTCAACTGCAAGATGCTGGACTGCACAATCAGTATCTGACTCCGCCTGAGTCCACAGGGACACCGGCGGTACAGATGACATACACAGGTAGTTCATATGCTAGCCAGAGCATGACGGCACAAGCACAGAATGTGCCGGAGGCCAATACTGCAGTCGCATCTAATACCGATCTGGACTTCGATGGTTTGTGGCAAGAGTTTATCGATATGGTCCCAGACTCGAGCGCTCCAGGTTGGGATGACCTCTTAGCCGATTTTGATCAAGCCAGTCTTTTCTTAGGCGTGTAGTCAGACAGAATACGAGTGAGGAGAAAGGAAACAAAGCTGGAAGGTGCAGCCGCGACTACTGGACTGGTTGTCACAATCTTGTTCTCACTTTCACTTTCACTTTCACTTCCACCTTGGCTCTCACCTGCGCACAGGCGAGCGCGTCCTGTGTTGCTTCTAAGGCAAGACTTCGTGACCAGCATGCATACGACATCTATTCAGCACGCCATGAGGGCCGTCCAAAAACTCGCTTTTGGCGACAGAGTGTTGGAAAAGTGGTCGAATCACGTATGGTCACCTCAAGCAGTCTCGTAAGTGGTTGGCGCTGATCCTCAACCGGTAGATGCTGACAAGATTCCAGCAATGCCCTGAAAAAATGCTCAGAAATAATCAAGCTTGTATCGAGTCAAGATGGATACAAGGTGACAATCCACAGAGAGCTGTTGTGCTTCTTCTCATCCTACTACGCCGCAGCTCTTAACGGAAAATTCATTGAAGCGAAAAACGACCGTTTCGAGGTAGACTTGTCGGAGGAGCATCTTCATGCGTTCGCAGATTGGATATACACCGGCTCTTTTAACATGGAGTTCCTTTCAGAAACAGAAGAATGCCTCTACGTCAATCTATACCTTTTCGCCGACCAGATGGACATCATCGCACTTCGCCGCAGTGCCCTCAGCAACCTTGCAGACCAAGAACCACTGTCCTGGGAATCGGTCAAAATCATCCTCATGAACCTCCCCGAAACCTCGCTACTACGAAAATTTGCATTGGATTCGTTCATTGCCCACTGGGAGCCATCAAATAGTCGTAAAGTTCCGCAGCTGGACAATTCCACCAACTCTGAGTACCTTCTGGCTCTTTACAAATTTGTGGGTGAGGTGTTGACAGGTGTTGCGCTTCGCAAGTTGCCTGTCAACGACTGCACCGAATGTCCTTGTTGTGTCAACCTTTGCACATACCACGAGCACGAGAACAAGGAGGAATGGAAAGAAAGTAGGTTTGACACAAACAATCGACTTCGTAGCTTTTTACTGACTGTCAAATTAGCTTGTGGTCAGATTAAGAACGCGAAGCGCAGCGTGTTCGGGCTTTATTAATCGGCTGATCACAATCGAGTTCCTGTTTCTCGACCGGTTTCTTGGAAGCGTTCGGCTTAGATGGTGTTGATTTTTTCTTTCTTCTTTCTCCCAATGACAACGATCGAGTTCTTTGTCAAGCCTCGAGGAGAGTATTCAGCATCTATGGTTTTGCTTGAAGTTTGACTTGTTGTCGCGAAGGCCCATGAATAGGGGGAGCAGATGTCGCAGATGAGCCGAAGAGCGGTTCTCGGGTTGTGTTGGGCATTTCGAGGAGAAGAGCCTACCCAGAATACTTCGCCTATGCAACCTTTGTTGTTGTTGGCCTTTCCCAGAAGCAGCACAGGGGTCTCGAGATATTCTTTTAGGTCAGTAGCTGAAAACAGAACACGATCACATAGATACATGGTACTCGCAAGTTGCAGAAGAGGTTCTAATCATTGCATATACACAGATATACAAGCGCTAAGTAGGGCATCAGTAGAGCGAACACGCAAGAGACACTGCTTTACAAGAGGGCGAAGGCACCAAGAGCAGCGACTCCAGCCATACCCATAGGACCCATGGTAGCAGCAGCGTTGGTCGAATGGCTGGCGGCAGAGCTGGCCGAGGAGCTCGCGCTTGCGGCAGCACTGCTTGCCGAGCGAGAGGCAGAGCTGGCCGAAGAGCTGACGGAAGAGCTTCCAGAGGCAGCAGCACTACTTGCGCTCTTCGATGCCGAAGATGCGAGTGAGCTGGCAGACGAAGCGAGAGAAGACAGAGTCTTGCTTGCCGATGAAAGGGCAGAAGAAGCAGAGCTTCCAGAAGCGGTTGCGACAGCGGCAGCACTGGTGCCTGAGGAAGAAGCAGACGCGGCGCACGAGGCGGAAGTAGGCTAAGGACTGTTAGACAATATTTTCAAGAGGACAGTTCTAGCAAGGGACTTACGAGGTTGGTCACACCGGCAGGGGCGCAGATCTGCTTGGCGTAGCCCAGAGCGGCCTGCTGGCCGCTCACATCACAAGCGGTCGAAACGCAGCATGAAATGGTGCTGATGAAGCTGGCATCGGAACAGATACACTTGGGATCGAGGTTACAGTTGCTAGGCAGAGCCTGAGCGATGCAGGCATTCGCACCTGAAATTTTCGTCAACGGTCACATCGGTATAGTTGTCAGCGACAAATATGCTTACAGCTGGGAATGCTGCCAGATTGGGCGGTAGCCAGAGTGGCAGCAGCAAGGAGGGTCAAAACAGTGGCACGCATTTTGGTTGTGATGAAGACAAAAGAATGGTATGAACGAAAGTGAGGAATCGATTCTTACGAACGACTGCCTCCTTTCGAGGTGGGATCATGTTCTTTATACAAGCGCTCAGGGAAACTGCGACCTCAAGCCACAAGCGGGAGTCGAGAAGACAAGTTTTGGCGAAGCATGCAGCATGCTGCTGCCAATCTCAAGTTCTGATTGGTCGCGATACCAGAAAGACGCTGCGAGTGTCCATCAGGGTGAGAGCCATTATTGCGGAAAACTCAAAGTGAATCCCATTAATCGTGTTCAAGAGACGGTCGAAACTATGGGCTTGCGGGCTTTCATTTTGGTGTGCTAGACCGACAAGGCGACACCACAGTGCCAATTATATTGCGCCAAGCAAGTTTAACCGGGGGATCGCGGGGTCAACTGTGCATTTTAACGGCGCTCAAGGGATCAGTTGGTCAAGACTTCGAACCTGCGTCGTTCACACTCTGCTGCCTGCGAATCGAAGACGAGTCTAGAAGGAGCCGAGCGGTACAGTTCAATACCGAGGTGCCAGGCAAAAATTGAGTGGCAGTGACATGCAAAAGGGCGAATTACAATGGATCAACGTTTCATGCTCAGCTGAAGCCATGTTTTGTGACTTTACCCAATGAGGGGAGGTACGACCGGTTTGTACCACCAGCAAAGTATACTCATCTGCTACCACGGGCCCGCGGCGCTCAGATCTCAGCTCCTCCTCGCAAACATGACTCCCAAATGGGACATGGGTGTTTGAAATAATTCTTATCTTCGATAGATCGTGGTCGTCAACGACTTGCTATATTCTCATATCAACTTGAAGCGCATACATCTGTTTCTGGGAAGAATAATCCGACTTTTCGAGCTCGACATGGCTCTTGGGATACTGGAGCCTCGGGCGGAGAATGTTCCTGGCACCGTTCAAGTCATCCGCGAAAACAACAATGACTTGTCCGAATCGCGAACGACAATTCTCGTGCCAAAGCCTACAGATGATCCGAATGATCCTTTGGTATCATCTCTCATTATAGCTTGGTCATAGTTGCACGGAAATTGACTGGGATCGAGTCTCAGCTCGTCTCTCAAGTGGCTGTCGGTTGTTGTGGGCTATCTCATCTCGAGAGAAGTCATCAACCATGAGCGACTTGTTCACGCGCTCAGAGTATGTCAAAAGTCATACCGTCTGACACTTACACTCGTAGCGCTTTAGACGAGAGACATCGGTTCTGGTCCAACTTCTGTGCAGCTGTGTCGAAGTCACTGTAGACTTGCAACTGACAGTCCTACAGAACTGGCCTCTTTGGCAACGCGATATTATCCTCGTTATCCTTTGTATCGTTTCAGTCCTTGCGACCACCGCCTCGCCCCTCCTGGCCGCGGATTCAGTCGAGCTCGCGCTAAAGTTTCAATGCACGTTCGAAGATGCGGCGCTTCTCACAGCCTATCACCTGGCGGGTGTTGGAGTGGGAAGCCTACTGTTCGTTCCACTTGCAAGAGTTTGGGGAAAGAGACATGTATTCTTGATCGGATCACTTCTCATGATCGCGAGCTCCGCTTGGGGAGGATCCACCCACATGGGATACAACTACACCAGCCTATTGTGGGCACGAGTGATTCAAGGAGTCGCCTTGGCCCCATTTGAGTCTCTCATAAATGCATGCGTAGGCGACCTCTACTTCGTCCATGAGCGTGGACTGCGTATGGCTTTCGCGAACGTTTCGCTCTTCGGCGGTGCCTTCCTGACACCAGTCTTTGTTGGCATGATTGCCCATAATATCGGCTGGTGGTGGTCCTTCTACTTCATTGCTATCTTCATGGGCGGTGGTTTCCTGCTGCTCTTGTTCATGTGCCCCGAAGTGGCATATCGTCGACCTGATCGACTGAATACAGATATGATGACTGCCAGCTCAGAGTCCCTGGATCCTAACACTGTCTTCTATGATGAAAAGTCACCGACCGAGCAAGTAGTCCCCAGAGTCCGAGGCAATGCTTGGAAGCCCTTGCGCATCTTGCCTTTCGACGGACGTAAAACTGATGAATCCTTCTGGAAGCTGTTCTTCCGACCATTCCCACTTTTTCTACACCCCGCAGTCATTTGGGCTTGCTTATTGCAGGGTGTAATTATCGGCTGGACGGTCATGGTAGGAGTAATTCTATCCCTGATCTTCCTTGGACCACCCCTGTTCTATAACGAGGAACAAGCCGGCAAAATGTACACAGCCGCATTCATCGGAAGCATACTCGGCCTCTTGATAGCTGGAGCATACACTGAGCTCATCACGCGCTTCATGGTCCGACGTAACCATGGAAGATATGAACCTGAGTTCAGAATCCTCCTTGTAATCCCAACGCTCATATTTGCTGCTTCAGGGCTCTATGGTTTTGGCATCACTGCAGCCAAAGTGGCACGCTACGGCTGGCTCGTCCCCGAAGTGTTCCTCGCTCTCATTGTTGCCAGTATGGTCATGGGTGCTACAGCCTCGGCGCAGTATTTGCTTGATGCACACAGGAACATTGCGATCGAATCCTTCACCTGTCTCATTATCTTCAAGAACATGTTCTCGTTCATCCTGGCGTATTTCGCATACACATGGGTGTTCGCTGGAGGTATCGAGCGACTGTTCATCATTTTCGGCAGCATCGAGGTGGCTATATGTGCGTTGAGCTTGCCGATGTATGTGTTCGGCAAGATGAGTCGCGATTTCTTCCATCGGCATGATTTGTTGCAGATTTTTAGATTGAGATGATACAGTTGAGCGATGGCTCAGTAATACACAATTGAACGTCAGTGTTATCCTTCTGATAGTGGTGATTGTTTGACTGGTGTAAATTACGTGGACCATCACCTTCAGAACATGTTCAATCCTCTCTCAGATTACTGCCGGGATCTCTCGGGACCGCTTGCCCGGTTGTTTCCGAAACAAAGATTAGGCGCAATACACAAGTGGATGGTCTCCTCAGCTTTCCTCTTCCTCTCTGCTCACTGTAGAAGAAATAGAGAGTATAGGTATATAGGGTCGATGCTTATCTTATCGCTCAAGCATCCAAAAGGGAAACTCTTGGAGATGGATGGCAAGATAGAAGGCAAGGCCTGACTCTTCTCGAAACCATCTCCGCATCCCACACCCGGACGGGACATCCGAAGATAAGGATCTGGCATGTCGTTGGTCTGTCAAAGATCAAGACCTATTTCGCTGACAACAACGGAGTGCGAAAATGCTGGAGTCATTCTTTTTTTCATCGACGTCTTATCTTCGTCTCTGGTCGCGGCCCTTGAAGAGAATATATGTATGACATGGCATTGCCATCGTACCCAACCTATAAGCGGGCCTAGCTAAGTTATATATGTTCTGCTACTCCCAACTTACGCAGATCATCTTGAGAGTGCTTAACACGACGTCAATTCCTCCTCAGTTTTGATCATCATGTCGGATATGATGGATCAAAAAGTGTTCGACAGTGCGACCGCAGACGATGTTGCTCTTGAGCAGCTTGGTTATCAGCAAGGTTTGTGCTACTTCAAAATGGTAGCTGTACTACTCAATTCTAACCTCTCTACAGAGCTCAAGCGAACATTCAACCTGGTCAGCATGATAGGTTTCTGCTTTTCCATCGTCTCCAGCTGGACAGCGTTGTCTGGTGTTCTCATCATCGGTGCAGAAAGTGGAGGACCTCCAGTCATGATCTGGTCATGGGTAGGAGTCTGCATATTCACCATGGCTGTCGCTCTTTCTATGGCCGAGATGTGTTCGGCCTATCCTTTAGCTGGTGGTCAATACTCATGGGCCGCCATCTTAGCTCCACGCAGCTGGTCTAAGGGACTGTCATATGTCTGCGGATGGTTCATGTTGATCGGCATCATTGCTATGGGTGCAGTTGTCAACTTCATTGCTTCCGGCTTCATCCTTGCAATGGCTGTTCTCAACAACCCAGAGTACGAAATCACTCGTTGGAACTCGACTCTTGTCGCCTACGCAATAGCTGTCGCCGCGCTTGCACTCAATCTTCTGTGTCCACAAATGCTCCACAAGATGACGAACTTCTTCCTTATCTGGAACATGGGATCTTTTCTCATCATTTTCATCACCATTCTCGCCACAAACGACCATAAGCAAACTCCTAGCTTTGTCTTCTCCGAGTTTCAGAACTTCACTGGCTTCAACAAGCCATACGCCGCCATCTTGGGTTTGCTGCAGTCAGCCTTCGGTATGTGCTGCTGCGACGCACCAGCGCATATGACCGAGGAAATCAACGATGCCAGAAAAGTGGCTCCCAAAGCAATTGTTCTTTCTGTTGGTCTGGGCGCAGTTACTGGATTTGCCTTTTTGATCGCTGCATGTTTTTGCATGGGATCGATTGACAGCGTGGCTGAGAGCGCCACTGGCAGTCCAATTGTGCAGATCTTCTATGACTCGACACAATCTGTTGCTGGTGCTTCGTGTTTGACGTTCTTGATGATCATGATTCAATTCTTCTCGGCAATCTCACTACTTGCAGAGGGTGGTCGCGCAGTCGTAAGTAAAAGTTATCCTGTAATTCAGGCTTTGCTGACAGTTGCCTATAGTACGCGTTCGCCAGAGACCGTGGTCTGCCCTTTTCCGATATACTCAGCAAGGTACACCCAAAGAAGCAAGTGCCAATCTACGGCATCCTTCTTACATTTGTTGTACAAATTGCTCTAAACTCGATCTACTTCGGCACAGTCACTGGCTTCAACACTGTCGTCTCAATCGCCACAGAAGGCTTCTGTAAGACCCAGCACTTTCTGCACATACTACTATTTACTAACATGACTTGCGAATAGATGTCTCCTACGCCATCCCAATCCTCCTCCGCGTCATCGCTCCTCTGACAACCTCAACCTCAACCGCATCGACCAAATTCGAAGGTCCGTGGAACCTCGGTCGCTGGAGTATGCCAATCAACATCATGGCATTGGTCTATCTCCTCTTCACATCTATCACATTCAACTTCCCTACTCTCAAGCCAGTAGACTCGGAAAACATGAATTACACTTCTGCGGCTGTGGGCGTGGTCATGGTTGTTGCATTGATCACATGGTTTACGACGGCGAAAGGACAATTTAGAAGTCCTGGTGTGAGCGAAGAGATGGTTATTGATAGTGCGCCGCACGCAGAGGTTGAGCAGGAAGCTGAAGTTGTCAGCAATGAAAAAGGAGGGAAAGGCGCATGGTGAAAATAGCTGTTTGATATCATACACGTATTACTCGAATTCGAAGTTCAGGACGAAAACATTGAGGCAAGAAGCCATTCCATTGATCATGCCTTCCCCTTCTGTCACTAAAAGGTGTCGCAATTGAAATCGCATGTGCTGACTGGAGTCTTTCTTGATAATCATGTACATCTCCTTGCATGTCGTAATTTCAGAGCTATCGATACTGCATCATCCTGCAGTGCAGCAACATGGCAGAACAGCCTATGAGGAGTTTTTGTTACACTGTATCATCACAGTCCCTTCAGTCCCACGAAGAACTTGTTGGCCCTCAGCTGCTCATCCTCCGCAACCAAAGTCTTCAGCCTCTTGACCTGCTCCTTGCTGTCCATACTTTGTCCTTCCGTCTCCTGCTTCCACTTCATCAAGAGTTCCTTGAGAAGTCTGTTTCCTTCGGCAACATCCTCCTTGCTTGCATTCTTGAGCTCTGACTTTGCTTCCTCATTCTTACCAGCAAAGTCTTCCAGCTCATCTGCTTTGCGCTTTGCCATCGAAATGACCTTCTTAGGGAAGCGGACGAGCTCAGCGACATGAATACCGAAACTTTGATCACTAATTCCAGGTTCGACTTTGTACATGAGCAACACTTGAGGTGCTGAATCTGCTGTTGAGCCATCACTGACATCAGCGACGACATGCAGATTCTGAACTTGCGAGTACGTGTCAACCAGTGCAGTCAGCTCATGGAAATGTGTTGCAAAGAGAGTGAAAGCACCGATCTCCTTGATGATGTGTTCGCTGATTGCCCAAGCAAGACCGAAACCGTCGTATGTGCTTGTGCCTCTACCCAATTCATCGATGATGATTAGACTCTCTTTCGTTGCTGACTTGAGAATGTTGGCGGTTTCTAGCATCTCGGCCATGAAGGTGGAGACACCCTTGAGCTGACTGTCACTTGCACCTACACGAGCAAGAATGCAGTCGAAGAGGGTGAGCTCGGCGGATGTGCAGGGTACGAAACAGCCCATCTGAGCCATCAGAGCGATGACACCAATCTGGCGGATGTACGTACTCTTACCACCCATGTTGGGTCCTGTGATGACCAAGAATTCGGAGTCACCACGCTTGAGGGTAACGTCATTAGCCATGAAGGTGATTTCGTCTTGAGCTTCCATGCAAGGATGACGGGCTTCAACAAGTACAGTATCACCAGTACCGCGAGGGTGCATCTTTGGTCGGCAGTAAGGCGTAGGTGCATGAAGAGCGACGTGAGCGAATGAAACAATCACATCCATGTGTGCAAGGATACCGGCAAGCTTTTCCACGACAGGGCAGTATGAAGCTGCGACTCCAACAACTTCCTGCACTAAACCACTTTGAGTGCGGTTGTAGCTCTCGGATAGTTGATCATGCTCTCTTCGCATGGCTTGTAAAGAGTTTGTGGTGAAGTAGACGCCGTTCTTCTGTGTCGAGCATTCTTGATACTGCTTCTTGTTGCGAATTGTGCCAGCTTCTGCTCTTGTGACGCGGAAGCACCAACCATGAACTTTGTGGTTCTCAAGGAAGAGCTTTTTCTCAGTATCGAGACCAAGATCATCTCCCACTCTGCCGTGCTCCTTGTCCATGCCGTAGCGAAGCTTGTCAAGCTTGGTTCTGATAACACGCAAGCCCTCGTCGAAATCAGACTTGATGATGAATTCATGGTTCTCGAGCGCATCGAGATCCACAGTTGTTTCTACCATCTCTTGTAACTTGCCAAGAGCATCCGCACACTCGCGCAACTTGTTTGTGTATTCAGTGTCAAGAGGGTCCTTGTACTGTTCGTCCATGACTGCTTCAAGAGTGCCGATGAAACCAGGTATGCGGATAGCGACCTGATAAACACGAATGACATCCTCCAGATTGGCGTTTTTGCGTTGAAACTTTTTGGCCAGGCGATATAGGTCTGGGATGGACCTGAGGTGATCTGAAGACATCGATTCGGCAAGTTGGGTATCATTGACAAACGCCTCGACAAGCTGCAACCTGCGCTCGATCTCTTCGAGATTCATCAGAGGTTGCTTGAGCCACTGAGCGAGCAGTCGACTGCCAATAGGTGTCTTGCAATGGTTGAGCAAGCCATACAAGTTCATCGTTTTGGAGCCGTCCTTGGGTCCGGGCATGAGGTTCAGAGCTTTTAGCGCAGATGCGTCTAGCTTCATGTATTGTGAAAGGTCGTGTTGGTATAATTGATATTGGCCGTAATTTGAAGAGTCTGACATGGCACCCAGATACTTTACAAGCGCAGCTGAGGCTCCCATGGCCAGTCTCAATTCGGTCTGCGGCAGAGTCGAGGCGCGTTCCTCACGTAACAGCCTGTTCAAGTCCTGCTCGATATCTTTGCTGCTGAAGTCCGCTGAAGGGCGTTCTGACACGGCGCATTGACAGTTGTCTGCGATAGCTCGTAGCTTGGCCAGTTCTCCATCTTTCTTCTGTCCGTCATACTGCACCAAGACTTCTCGAACACCCAACTGAATGATTAAGCTCTCGAAGTTGGAGTAGATGTCGTTGTCCACAAACTCGCTTACGCCGAGCTCACGCACGCTTGCATCTGCGAAACAAACACCAACGTTGCGTGCTTCGGACGCTTTGGCAGAAACCTTGACAGCCAAAATGATGGGTGCAGCTTCCATGCTGGTGCCGATCTCGTCTTCAACATCCTGCAGGTTTCCTGGTGAGGCCTGCTTGGCAAGAGTGAATTTGTTCTTGCCGGCTGATTCCCAAATCTCAACACGCTTGCCGAGACGGAAAAGAGCTTCGCGCAAGAAACTGCGGAAAACTGTTTGTGAGAGTGTAACGGATGGAAGTCCAGGATCGCGACCGAGTTGTTTGAGCACCGAGGTTGTTTTGTATTGGTTTTGTGCAATGAATTTGGCATCATCTCCATGGGCTGTGTACCAGTCTCCCCTGTCAAACAGCCTTATCGTATCGTCGTCTGTACCGGACAGATTTCTGAAGAATTTGATGAAGCCATATTCGTCCTCTACTTTGAGCTCTGGTCTCGATGCCATGGTTGAATATGTGGTGTGCTGAGGTGGCGTTACGGATTTCAGCAACACAAACAAGAAGCAGTGCGCACAGCAGACCACTCAAAAATCAAACTTGATGTGTCGGAGAATGTATAGAATTGAGTATTCGTGATGAAGAATGGCCACCGGGTTGAAGCGCGAGAAAGTGGAAGTCGCGACTCGCCGACCGACGCGTCACAGGCGTGTAGAGTGGCTCGGCTATACCTTCCCCACAGGTCACCAAAATACCTACAACTCAAGAACTTTGTCCACCTTGCACCTCCCTCTTAACCAGAACACCTTCGAGGTGTCGTTATCTGCGTCTGGCTAAGTATGGGCGTTGTTGTAGGCGGCTGAAATGTGAGAGCAACACAAGGCTCGATGACATAAGTTGTGGTCTCGATGCCTTGAGCCATTTCGAGTGGCAGCGTCACTTTCTGACGGCGGTATCAGGCTCACGAATGATTGTATTGCATTATCTTGATACCGAACAACCTCGCGTTCCCAAGAGCTCTCACAGACCACCGAATGTGTTCCAGTCAACAGATGCCCAGCGAAGGTTCCCAAATAGGAATTGCGGTGTTGTGTTACAAATTTCGCCGAGTCACCGCCTTCCTTCCTTTCTCCAATTCTTTAATGCCCATGGAAACTTGATTTTGTATACCGACTACAACCATTAACGTTACCGCAACACAAACGCTTAGAATGTACTTAGGACTGGCCAAGACACTCGGATGTGTTGTCCTCAAGGGCAATTGCATTGATGATATAGCCGAATGCTCACCATCACCATCTCCACAGAAGCCGAATACTCCATACCATGTCACGGTGTTCACGAAAGCTGAGATTCAGGATATGGACGAGGAACAAAAGATGAAAATTGAGCAGCTGCTCAGGAAACCATCTGATCTACGGCCACCAATCGATTTGGGAGTTGGGATACACGGCTCTGTTGTGTTTAATGTGCTGTTCTGGCCAGAAGGAAACAGAATCAGAGACATACTCGGATTTTCCAGGAAAGACTTTCATATCACCTTGTCATCGAAGGATAACCACAACATTGAGAAAGGCATCCATGCTATCACTCGTTACAAAACCTTAACGACAGAGCAAGATGAGCAGATCATCTCAACTTGCTATTCGCTCGCAATCAATTCTTCTGTCCACGGAGACTACGCAGTGGAAACCGTTCATTTCATCTCAAGATTCCATGTCTCAAATCTGACAGATAAATCATTCGATGAGGCCTGGCGACTATTATTCAAAGTCTCAAGGAAGACAGACAGTTCCGCACTCGCCTCTGAATATCTGAAATTGTATCCAAACAGCATCGCTGCGTTGCTGAGGGTAGCACACCACTGCGAGATGCCGCGACAAGCGAAGCAGGCCATGTTCATGTTCGCTCAAGCAGCAAATTGGTTGCCTACCACAAGTGAAAATTTACGATCACAATGCATTGAGGCTTTGGTAAAATGTTCAGAACACACTGAGTTTGGCCCGTTATTCCTCAACCACGAAGGCGAAGATTGGAAAGACAACCGAGTCTTTCACTCGACATACGGAGACGTTTTCGAGAATTCTGATGTACGCCGGCTCATTCAGACCGAGGTTTCCAGGAGTAGGGCGATCATAGAAGATACAAGCTTGATCTCAAAGCTACCTTCTGTGGCATCTAATCAAGACGTATTTACGCCAATACGAGGAGAACTCTACAGGTTGCCGAGATTCTTTCGTTGGTTGACACCATTCAGACTTTCCGTAATGAGTACGCCACGATCTCAAGAGGACATCGAGGCACTTTCAGCTCTGGGCATAACATTGATAGTCACTCTAACAGAAGAGGAACCACTACCGGCAGAATGGTTCGAGAACACAGCTTGTCGAAATATATTCTTGCCTGTACGAAACTATCAAGCACCCACGAATGAGCAAGTGGACACATTCATCCGATCCGTGGATGAGTTACCAATTGAGGAAGCCGCCTTGGTTCACTGCGGTGGTGGCAAGGGTCGCGCTGGCACCTTTGCTGCATGCTATCTTATAGCCAGAGGGTTCGACGTAACTCCTTCCAAAAGCGTTAATAGCGAAGAGTATGTCCGCATTTATCCTGCAGATGCTATGAAGCTCTTGCGTCACATGCGACCTGGTAGTGTCGAAACAACTGAGCAAGAAACGTTTATCAAGGATTATGCTCAATATCTCATAAGCGGCAAAGAGAAGATTGCCGACCCAGAAATGACTCTCTCCGAATCGCAAAATCCGCTTGCTATCGATGGAGAATTGTCTGAATTACCTTCCTTCATCGTATGCTGCGGCATACCCGGCTCAGGCAAAAGCACTTTCGCATCGCAGCTCGTAGATCACGGATATACTGTGATCTCTCAAGACGAACTAGGCAGCAAAACTGCTTGCCTCAACGCTTTATCTAACGCTTTGGATAATGGGGAGAAGATCATCGTGGACAGATGCAATCCGTATGTCGAGGATAGAGAACAATGGTTGGCACATGCGTTTCACCCGAAGGATGCGCTTTGTGTTCAATTTGATGTTGCTCCGGAGTTGTGTGTCCGAAGAGCTGATGCTCGAACGAATCATCCAACCATTGCACCAGGAAGAGCTAAAAGAATTGTGCATTCATTCGTCAAAACCTTTGTCCCGCCGACAAAAAAGGAAAAGTTTGCTTGCATCACCAAAGTATCATCTAGCGTTGCTGCTTCTGACCTTCTATCGAGGCTTGGTGTCTCTGCAAAAGACCTTGTACCGGCAGATGAAGCTGCTGGAACTGTCACAAAAACGCACCAATGGGATTTCACCGCAGCATCAGACTTGCCGGCAAGACCTTTCATCCACAAATTCCCTCGGACAAGGCACCTCTTCAACATCGGCTCTGCATCGCGTGATGACTTGATTCTCTCTTTTTCTGACGCTCAAGCCTTCCTCCAAGCATCTGACTCATCTACCACAATCGTTGTCGAAGAGAAAGTTGATGGAGCAAATCTTGGTATCAGTCTCGACTCATCCGGCGCTTTTAATGTGCAAAATCGTTCGCACTATGTGAACAGCAAGTCGCATGCCCAATTCAAGAAGCTGGACAAGTGGTTGGACGACCACTACGAAGGACTAAGCGCTGTACTGGACTCCACCAACAGTCAAAGTCAACCTGGCAGGTGGATACTATATGGCGAGTGGCTCTTCGCCAAGCACTCAATTCATTATACCACTCTCCCAGACCTGTTTCTTGCTTTCGATCTTTTGGATATCGAGACAGGCACCTTCTTGAGTCGGGAGGCACTGAGTGAACGGCTGAAAGGTACAAACATACATCAAGTCGCTCGACTTGAAGTAGAGAGACCGGACGAGCAATCCCTGCTTGACTTGGTGCGGACACAAAAATCAAGCTTCTACGATGGTGTCATAGAGGGAGTCTATCTTCGCAGGCAAAGGGACGGCAAGACTATCGACCGTGCTAAGATCGTTCGTTCGGACTTTATCGCAGGAGACGAGCACTGGAATCGCAGAGGTGTCGTTCCAAATACTGTGCTAGCATATCATTGAGGCAAGAACGATCAACAATTTGAAGACTTGAAACAGCCACGCCAGACGGATAGAATAAGATACATGACTTCTTCTTGAGTAGGCTCTGTTACATATAATGTTGTGAAATTGTATGATTATTTTCGAGATTGAGCTTTTTTCAATGAAAGTGTGCAAAACAAGCACAGTACTTGGGAGAGGTATCCCTTTTTTGAATGCTAGGTCCTCAACGTACGATAACATCAACACATTTCTTCCTTACGACATACACAACGAAGTCTATCAAGATGGTGTTTGTGGCAGATGCTTTGTCCTTCCCTTCTGTTGTACATGCTATACTCGGTCCTTGCTACCCCCGTTCTTTGATGCCAAGATCAAGCTGCATCCCTTAATTAGAGATCTTGTGTCCATCCCTGATGAGCTCAGTGCATAACAGGCACATCAGGGTCATCCGGGTACTCAGGATCCTGAGGAGCCGGACCATCTCCATCACACAAAACACACCTGCACTTGTCCAACTCACCCATCACGATACTGACCAAATGCTGGCCAAACCTTGCAACCGACTTGAAAGGTTTCTTCGTTGGGTGTCCGTAGACATAGAGATCGCCAATAGTGAGGTATTGTGGATCATCAGGAAGAACGAGTCTGCGATGACGCCAGTATTCTGTGTAACCCTTGGGTGGAGAGTTGACGAAATTGACATAATGACCTGGGTTTCGTGCGATCAGTCACCCGGTTTTTTGTGATACAAAGGGTGAAGGATCGGATGCATACCAAAGGCAGTCATTGCGTAGCCGCGGGTGTTGAAGATGTGTGTCAAGTGCTCGAGAAAAGTCTTTGAGGATTGGGCGACGGTGATCAGGTTCATGCATTCTTCTCCTGTGCCGTCGCTATTGTACTGGCTCAGGTCGATGTCTTGAGTCCTGCTGTCAATAGGGGTAGATTGGGGGTTGCTCATTTTGGAAGTGTGCGTTGATTGTTGTCAAGCTTGCAAGAAGATGTCGTTGAAAGGAAAGAGGTGCTTCTATGGTGACTTTCGATGTGGTAGCCCGGATGTATCGTTTGCTTGTTTTGCTCCCCCAGTACACGTTCACTCAGGTTCGTTCCTCTTCGTGTCGATGCTCCGGGCTCCACAGGGTCGAGCCCCTAAGGTATTAGTATAACTGTTAAAGGCCGCGGGTATATTGATACTGCCTCCTTGTGAAAATCAAAGACTGTACTCCGACTATAGCTCAAAGCACAATGCAGACTATAAAAAGACACAATTGTTTCCGGAAGTAAGATTTTGTCCACAGAGAGTGGATGGAGTACTACTTCTCATTGGATACCGTCTTGTTTTGTTTAACATGGTGCATTTTCACTGTTATATTACGTGATCCAGCACGCGGGGAGTCAAGGTACCAACAGAGTCGAGACAATGGCAGTCAGGCTACTAGAAATTATACATACCACTGTTATTGCAGTCAACACCAAAGAATTTACACTGTGAAAGCAATTCATAGGCAATCGTCAGTAACGTGAACAGAAACAGTGACGTTCTTATTAGTCACACGGTCGGATAGCAGAGTATACTGTTTTCATTCAACGACCATTTATGAAATCGGTGTCTTTCTTTTACACGTTCTCAACCTGCTCTAATCGTCGCCCTCCACCACCTCAACGCTTCCAGCGTCGTCGGTAGCAGGAGGAGTGACAGGAGAAGGACTGTCGGGAGTACTATCACGACCCTCAGACAAAGAACCAGGAGAGCTCTCCGGGCTCGGGCAAGGACTGATACAGAGTATACATCTGCATTGATCGAGATTGGCAGTCATGATACTGACGACATGCACCGAGAAACCTTCAAGCGAGATGAAAGGACGTCCACTGGGATGACCCCAAAGCTCGATCACGGTGTGACCGGCAGGAGTTGTGTACCTGAAAGCGGCATAGCCGCGAGGCAGGCTACCGACGAAGTTGATATTGTGGCCTTGTCTCGTACATCAGTCATGGGCATCAAAGAAGCAAGCAGCTTTATGCCTACTTACCGAAGAGACGAGAGCCATGACCATTCATGTTGAAAACTTGAGTGAGGAGGTCAAGAACGGCACGGTTATCAGGTCTAGCCATGGTTGTAGGGTACTGGCCAGTTCCATCGCTTGAGAATGTGCTAAGGTCGACGTTCATGATGGTTAACGAACCATTGACATTGGGCAGGGGACCCAGGACGACAAGCTGGTTAGCCATGTTGATTTGTCGTTAAAGGAGCAAAGATCAAAGGGCTTTTGCAGCTTCAGCATCGTCCAAACAAGTCGAAACATAGGTCCGGAACCTTCTCTTTCTCGAATGACATGGCTCCGACAACCTCTGCCTCACCAGAAGAGTTCGTGCATCCACGCAACTTCTTCTACTTCACCTCCTACAACCTCAACACACCTACCCCATCCATACCGGGTCATCAGCCTCTCCTCAACATGGCAGACAACTCCAGAACCCCGACTCCCAAGCCAAACCCCAAGGGTATCAACGCAGGACATCAGAACTTTGACCTCAGCGACGAGCAGTTCACAAGTGATGGCAACGAAACCTCCTGGCCAACAAACAAGACCCGCATCTCAGACAAGGACTTCTTGAAAATGATCACCACCGCATACAATGGACGTCCAGAGCTCGTCAGCCAGTGGAGTAAGTTGTCGCAACTAATGTTGTTGGCCGAGTTTCGAACGTGTGCTGACCCCGGATTGTTTGTGTGCAGGCGGTCAACCCATCAATTTCGAAGGCGAGCCTCCCAAGGGATATGCTCTGTTCAGACTGTCTGACCTGGCTGTGCATGGACATCCAAGCGGCAAACCGTTCAGATCCATCAGCAAGTTCGTTGATCATGTGCACAGTATCATGACCGAGACTCTTGACAGCTGTGGTTGCGCCTTGTGTCGTCCTGGTCTGCATTGATCAGGGGCCCAAATTGTGGGCTCTTCGTATCTCATCGTTCTCTTCTGGAGCGTGAGAGGGTTAAGAAAACTTTGCAGGCAAGCACAGAAGATTGCAAATGATTTCCTTTCACATTGGCGATGAAAAAGATCAAGGGATGTTGTAGTTGTGCCATTACTTGTCACTCTCTTCTTCGTTTGAGGTTCCAAAGGTACCATATCAAAATGCACAAAGGTTTAGAAACCAGTAAGATGTCCGTCCAGTGAAAGCCTCTCGGGGTGTCAGCTCTCTCTGAATTCTACCATTTTTCCGTCAATACTGTGCATTTTTATGGTCAGAAATCACAGAACTCTGCAGGCTGGAATGCAAGCAATTGGATGTCAGTGCAAGGCGGACTTTTCATTATTGTATTATCATCATGATTGCGTGTCCGGCAGACGAACAGCAATGTCGCCGGATTGTGTAATGTAGCGGACCCATGGCAGAGAGGGATATTGCAGCTGTGAACTTCAGTCAGTGCTTGTGTAGAACAGTTCGCGGATTCTGCTCTTACCTTTGGTTCGATGATCTTGAGATACCTGACGTTGATGCCTGATGTGGTAAAGTACGGAATCTGGAGACGAGTCAGCAGGCATAACGCACGAGAGCACTCACAAAATCATACCTCAAACTTGACGTTGATAGGTCGCTTGCTCTTGCCACGATCACCAACACCACCCATGCTACCACCGAAGCCACCCATCATACCACCGCCCTTCTCATCGTCACCACGCACTGACGGCAAACCCAGCTCAGCACGCATCAAGAACTCCTTGCCACCACCAAACTGCTTGATCTTCCATACTATAGCACTCTGCTCTGGTGCGTAGTGTACAGAACCGATGTTCGTCCTGAATCGTGGTGTGTCGGCATCTTCTGGTACGGGAATAGAAATTTCGACATTGTTTGCTGTAGAGCGGCGCTTGAATTGTGCTTTTGCCTTGAGCATATACTCGATACGACTGCCAGAGTGGTTTTCGACGATACATTCGACCCAGATGAGAGGCTTGACTTGAGTGTTGAGACGGTAGCTCATAAGTTCGAATTCACCGTCCGGAGGGATGAAGCTGATTGTACGGTCGTTCTCGAATCGCGATAGACGAACACACTGGTGGAATTTGACATCTTCCATTTCGACAGCCTTGCCTCGGGTTGCGCGACCGGTGGTTTCGAACATGGCTTTGTCGTTGAGACCTAGACGCAATTCGGGCATACCAGACAGATAACACTTCATCTTGATAGCACCAAGAATTTCTGAGCGCAGGACGTTTCCACTGGATGAAACAAGCAAGTTGAGAGATTCGACAACGTCGAGGAAGACCTCGTTCTTGCGGTAGCGGATACCTTCTGAACGCCACGAGACGGCGTTTGTGACTGCGATAGGTGGTCGTGCCTGCACTTCCAGCTTGTGTGATTCCTGTGTAATGTATTCCTGCAAGATTTTGCTTTCCGTCGTTTGAGGGTGACCAAAGTCCATCATTTCATCAAGCAATTCGTAGATGATGACGAAGTTGTCACGGATACTCTCCTCTTCCAGCTCTTTAAAGTATTCGGTAAAGACTTCGACGATTTTGTGAAGAAAGAGTAAAATTTCGGCGGCATTGGAGTTGCGCTTTGTCAGGGCGAGGAGGTAGAGGTTGTTGTGACGGATGTATAGGTAATTGATGCCTTCGTCGCTGAAGCAGGGAGGGACGGCTGAGCTCTCTTCTTCGGCTTCGGAGAGGAGGACGGGGAACTTGTCGACAGCGCTCATAGGGATATCACCACGGTAGTTGCGCGCCAGAAGGGTCTGTCGTTGTGTCAGCATGCGCTTGTAGTAGGAGCTGGCTATTCGTGCATACCTTGCCCTTGAGGTCGAGGAAGAACAGGGCCGAAGCCATGATGTCAGGAGGGCGCTGCCGGTCGGTATCTGTGTATTACTGTGTTGCTGAATGTAAGATATCCGGCCTGTCGAAGAGCAGCGACTTGCTCTCTAGCGTGTGACGACTCGTGGATTAATTGTTGTTGCTATCGACCTGTTATGACCGAACAGCCAAGCGTCGTGCTTGTTGCTTGTCCCCTTCCCCACACTGCCTTGACTGCTCCGGCCAGCCCACTTCGGTTTAATTTCGGCAATGACCACCATAAAACTTCTGTTGTGCTTGCCAAATCTTCCGCTTTCTTTCTTCCAACGCAGCCTTTTAGACAGTTCTTGCCGGCATCTGGTGCAGACTCCACGTTATGTGCGAGTCTGTGCTGTATTTCAATTGCTGGTTTGCGATCAGGTCGATGCGGAGACGGACAAGTGGTTCTATAAGAACTGGCTACGCATAATCCTGTTGTGTAGGCGGTGTCAGAAGATCCCGACATCTCTAGCCATACTAAGTATTTCAAAGAATTTCAATCACTCATGTCAAGACAATCATCACACTATGCAGCTCATAAAGTGACACATCATGCTTTCCATTCTCTTGATCTCTATTGATCTCAAAACTGTATGTGCTGATCAGCTTCCATGTAGCTGAAGACCAAGTCCTCTCAGCCGCGTCTCACAAGTATCAATTTGCTTCATGCTGTGTTCAGAGCATTCCTTATCGCGTAAAGCGATGAGGCCAGATCTTGTGGAGTTCGTGTGCTAGCAACAGGATATCTGCTAGCTCAAAATGCACCCAGCCCTTGAGACATCATGAAGCTCAGTCGGCAATGGTAATGCACTCAATCTGAGGCGACTTGAGCTTCCTCGCAACGCCATACATGACC
This sequence comes from Aureobasidium sp. M94-06E, assembly GCA_037040395.1. Classification (NCBI taxonomy): domain Eukaryota; kingdom Fungi; phylum Ascomycota; class Dothideomycetes; order Dothideales; family Saccotheciaceae; genus Aureobasidium; species Aureobasidium sp. M94-06E. The sequence continues at coordinate 142,648 of JAXQGV010000152.1, read as the reverse complement.
TCAGCGAGTTCAAACATGACTTCTTGCTCCTGAGCACCAAACTCGCCAACCGTATCCCTAGCCACATCTTCCACGAGCTCGGCTGCCGAACGCACAAGAGCGCTCTTGGTGCCATTCTTCAGTCTGGCAAGTCTGTCTTCCTCGGCAAGCACCATTTCTTGTCCTTCTTTGTCTTGAAGCTGGAACTCGAGGTCTTCTTCTTCCATTTCGAGGACGGCGGCGAAGGCGGAGAGGAGGTGGATGTTGAGGAGGTGTTGCTCGGCGTGGTACAGACGGGTGTATGAGTAAATGAAGATTCCAATGAGGCGACGCTCTTTGTCTGTGTTGTGGTCACTTGAGGAAGGCATGATCTTGGATTGCTCTTTCCTAAGCTGATTTTCAATATGGTGATCATGTTTCCGTCATTCGACACTTACTTGTGATGCTGTAGTATGAGTACTGAGCGTATCGTCAGATTAGTGTTTTGAGGTTTGGAGCTGAAGGAGAAGTTATATCTGAGGTCGTGGATTGGGAAGATGGCTGGGTGTGAAGGCGAGCAACGGGTGTTGGAACAAAATGCAGTGAGACCTTCCTGTCCGAATCATCCTGACAATGCGAGATGAGACGCTCTGACTTCACTCTGAGTCTGGAAGCAGCATCAAACAAAGCCCTCAAGCAAACTTTTAGAAGTTTTGGAATTCATGATATGTTCCTCTATCGCCTTCGTTCATCATCTCGCTCTTTCTTGGAAGCCACGATCATCAGATTCCTCGGACTTTCCCTATACTCAAAGATCGACAGCGCATCCACTTCCTCCATGCCAGCCTCTCGCAAGAAGAATATTCTGTCCAAAGCAATGACCGATTCGACAACTCTACACAACAACACTGATAACGTCCACAAGATTGCCGTCTCTGCCACTCTGTGCTTGTACCTCTCTTCATATCCTTCAATCTCTTGCTCGGTGACATCTGTTCCAATCTCTAGCTTTAGAGATGACAGAGCACGAGAAGTGTATGCGGAGAAACTCTTCAAATCGCCATTCCTTATACCCCAAACTGGTCGTTGGCTGCCTTCTTGAACCAGCTCTTTGTCATAAAGCAGTTTTTCTAGCACGGCACGGTACCAATGTTTACGTGCGAAAATGGAGTTAGGGTTGTGTGTCCAATTGGTAGGAGCCTGACACCCTGTTATCAGAGCCGAAGTGGACAGATTGAGTTCGTTTGTACGCATGAAGGATGAGATTGGGAAGCCTGTGGGATTCTCGGATGAAACAGGGTTGATGTGGTTATAGCAGCATCCAACAACTGCAAGCTGGGTTATGCAGGGGACCGTGGTAAATAGACGAATCATATGTTCGGAGAGCGAGCCACAGGCATGAAGCCCAGTGAGTAGACATCTCTCACCTTGTGCCCAGGACTTTATCTCTGCTCCCAATTCGTCTGAGCCTGTTACAAAACGAGTGAGATGAGTGATATGGTCGTTTTCAACAAGTCCAGCCTGTTGAGCTGCTGATCTTGAGCCCTGGATTTGCTTTTCGCTGCCATCAATGGCGAGAACTCTGAGACCACATACTGCTGCCAATGTCAAGGAAAGATAGCCTTGCCCACTGCCAATGTCGACGACACGGGTAATGTCGTGTGTTTTGCAGATGTGATTAATGTATTGAGCGCCCGCGCGTACTTCTGCCAATTTCTTGGTTACCATGCGATTGGCTAGAATGACCGGTATTTCAACACGAGGAATGTCTTCAGGCAAGATCAACTGCTCGCGATCAAGACTCAGACTGCGTATACGTTCTAGCCATTGAGACAGACTGATCGGCCGGTCAGATAAGTCATGGCGTCTAGCTTCTGACCCTTTGCGAAGACTGTTGATAAGATCTTTTTGTGCATCCTGAGGGCTTGGTAATGATTCCCACCATCGTGTCCATTCGCTGGGTAGTTTCTCCCAAGCATCGTAGATGAAAGCATCATTGACATGAATACCTCCTGTTATTTGGACCGAGAGCGGCTCGTGCAAGAATGCTATGACATCCTGCGCATAGTTGCGAATGTCGGTATAGTTTGACGGCAGATTAACCATGTCACAAGAGGCGAAGCAGAGCAAATTGTTGAGTTGCCTTTTCCAACCTTTTGCTATCAACGCCATCAACCTATGACTTACCTATAATCTTCATTAACCTACCTGAAGATAAATGCTTCTTCTAAGCAATACCAAAAGATGAAAAAGATTGTAGGCTGAAAGCTTGATAAGTTCAGAATATCCAGAAGAGTTGCGCGGTATCGTTGGAGTAGAGCGTAGCTATCGGATTTTCTCTTGTACCTGCGGCTGAGTCTGGAAATGTCGGGTTCAGCAGATGTATCTGTCTCCAATCATGCACGCAGCAGTCTTTTGAGGTCAACAAGTGGGTTCGTTCAAAATTTCCTTTGACCAGAGAGCTCGGCTATAACTGCTATCTATCATCAAGCATGGCTCAATTCCCTGAAACAGCAACTTTAGCCGCAGCCATCTTGCACATCATCGTCAACATAGCTATTCCTTACTGTTATTCAGATGAGTTATGTTCAGGGAGAAACACTACATCCTTCAGCATCTGGACCATATTTATTGGAAGCAGCTCAAGTCCTCATCCTCGCAGCATCAAACATCTTCGGCAGACCAGTCTCCTTGTATGTCTTGCCTTCCACCATCTTTGCCAGTCCCTCAGTACAAGAGAAGATGAAAGTCATGCCACCACCATTGAACCCAGCAGCAATAAACCAGTTTTCGTTACCAGGGACTCTGCCAACAAATGGGAAGCCATCCTTCGTTTCACCTTGAATACCTGTCCACAGATGCGTCACTTTGGCCTCGCTATTTTCCCAGCCCTTGAAGTCAGATTGCATGTAAGTGTCAAAGTAGGGTCGAACATTGGGAAGCAACGTGCTGTCATCCGTATTGTTGTACCACGAGTCCTTGTCAGAGTCGAAAAGATGTTTTGCACCACCAACTACGATGCCTCCATCTGGTCGTGGATTCAGATAGTCAACTCTTGTGGCTTGGTCTTCCGGATGGTCGTGATAGATGTTGTAAGTGTTATTCAAGTGTGGGGATATCGGTTTTTCTGGTGCGATATGGCAGGCTGTTCCTTTGTAGGGGACGATTTCATTCTTGTATAACGAGCAGATGGCAGGAGTGTAAGCATTTGTGGCGAAGATAAGTTTCTTGGTTCTCATAGCACCTTTAGGTGTACAAAGAATGGTTGACGAAGCAACAGAGGATTCAATGGAGAGGACTGGAGTGTGAGTATATAATGCTGCCGCTCCACTTCTGACCATGCCAGAAATCAGCTGTGTCACGAATTTGTAAGGCCAGAGAGAGCATGCGGGCATGCTTATCGCAGCTTTTGCGCCTCGAATAGACGTAACCTGCCTGCTTGTAAGTACTTTGAGTATCTGACGCTTCGTGGGATGTCGTCAAGATGGCGTACCTGCTCGACAAATGACGAATCAACAAAGTCGAGATCCCTCACCCAGTGGTGACCATCCTTCACAGCAGTGCGATATAGCTCTTCTGCAGCTCGTGCCTCCGCCTCATCTATGAAGACATCGTAGCTACGCCGCATCTCGAATTCACAAGTCAACTCTTCTCGGTCAACCGCGTCTTTCATGAGGTACTTCTGGGCAGAGACGAAAGCAGCAAATTCATTGGCTGTGTCGACGCCAAACTTCTTGATCATCTTGCCCATGGTGAAGGCCTGAACTTTTGAATGGCCCTGCAATACATGTCAGCTGCAGCCTGCTGAGCAGATGTTCGTAATGACACGGCATACGCCATTTCGTCCTGTGGCTCCAGAACAGACTTCTCGCGCATCGAGAACAACAATCGAGGGTCTCCTTCCTGGGCTGTCTGAGGCATGGAGACGCGATAGGTGATAGGCTGTGCTGACACCGGTCATGCCGGCTCCAATGATCGCGATATCACATTCTAGGGGAAGCATCTCAGATGAGCAGTAAGAATCGATGGGGTGCAACTCTGATCGCCAGTACGAAAGCGTATGATCTGGTACAGGAAAGCCATCTCGGGTCTCTGACGGGGTATTTCCATTTTGATCATTTTTTGATTGAGTAGCCTTGCCAAACAAGGACCATAAGGTGTTCATGATGTGCGTCTTCTACTACTCGACACGACAGGCGAAGTATGAATGTAGTCAACAAAACGAAGATATGGTGACAGACGTCTGAAGGCTGCAAGGAGTGCTGCTATCTGACTTGTAGACGATATGTACCTTAAACATTGCAATGTTGTTGCCTACCAGTGTGGCTAATTCGAGAAGGCGCCTTGTTCCTGCGTGAGGGGCAGGATAGTGGCGGCATGCTACATGCACTTCATGCGTCTGCCACCTGAATGCACCATACACTCATCATCAACACTGGATATTTTTATCCGCGATCAAGTGTCCAGAAGCTTGAGCGAGGGTGAGTGTGGTAGCGCCTATCTGCGAGTCAGGTCAGAATGCGGCTCTGACGGCTGAGGCTGCTGAGGCTTTGTTCTTGTCAGTGTCGATCATGACGGAACGACTTCAACACATGGGTGCTGTCCAGCTCCCACATTGGACGACAGTGTTCTTTGAAAGATACAAGTATCGCTGTTTCGAGGGCTGCAGGCACAGCCCGACTAATGCATATGATGTTCCTTTGTTGTAAAGTTCCAAGTTAAGTTTCGTCGCTTTTTCACATTTCTTGCATCTATTCTCAGCGTATCCTACCCAATCTATCGCTGCCGTTATCTATAAGAGCTTGTCATAGCGATAGCAAGTGGACATTCAGAACGTCGAGCAGAAAGCAAGCATCATAAAAGAATAAATCATGCAACAATCACGACCTTCGGCGCCGCCGCCAGAGTACACGCGACAGGACCCGGCACCATCAACGCCTTCGATGCTCTTGGGTTCCTCCCGGGTACCTTCATCTCAAGCCAATTCACGCAATGCCCAGTCACAAGTCCAGACTCAACCCCAGTCGCAGTCAACAACGGTGAATGAGCACTACGCTCCCAACGCCGCATCCACAGCCAAGAACCCAGACTACGCTCGTCCGCCATCACCCACACCAAGCACACAAACAACCGCCTCAACCATCCTTCCCAGCTATGCCGACACAGGCAGCTACAAGGGGTTCCCTAGTGAGGCAGCATACATTGCTGCTCTGACCGAATGGGCAGAACATAAGAAATATGTTCAACCCAGCGAGGAAGCCCAGACATTGACTGGCTTCTTCGGCTACAAGACCATGGAGGACTATACTGGTCCAAGATCTCCGCGGGGTGAAGCAAGAATGGCCAGGAGGAAGTCGAGTCAAGGCCAAGGTCAGAGAGGAGGATTTGTCGGGTTCTTCAAGAACTTGGCCAAGAAGGACGAAGGAGGTGGGCATGGTGATTGATAAGTTGTTCTTGTATCTGGCTTCCTGAGATTGCTATTCCTCTTCTTTTCACAAACCGTAGGGAGCAGTGCGTAGATTATAGATGGTTACAAATGTTTTCCTCGCTATAGAACTAGCATGCCAACTCTTTTCGATGGGTGTGCACACATTTCCTTTGGCATGATCTTAGATGGAATTGTCAGATGCTTCCAAGCGTGACTTGACGAAGAACCATCGCTGAGTGCGATCAAGGAAGAATACCACTGTGTCTCAACAGATCGTTTTGCAAGTAGAATCAATGCAAAAGAATGATACGTTACCGTGTCGCTTGCGAATAAATATTGAGCAGGGTTGTCCCAGCTTCGAGGTGTGGCGCAGGTGTGGCGCAAGTGAGAATTGCGCAAGCTTCCCCACCCCGTCACTCGCATGTGAAAGCGCTAGAGCAGCTACGATTGCGACAAACAACTTTCGACACTCTTCAGCTTCCATCTCGACAACCATATTGCACACATTCATCATACAACAATATGGCTTCCATCAAGACTCTCAAAGAGATTCCAACCCTCACAAGCCTGTACAAGCTCAAACATCTGACACCGGCCGCTTCAACAGTGTCGGGAGCCAGCAGCGCGTACAACGACAAGATCTGTGTCATCCGCACCGACATCACAAAGCTAGAGGTTGACGCGATCGTCAACGCTGCCAACGAGTCTTTGCTAGGCGGAGGTGGTGTTGATGGCGCCATTCATCGTGCAGCTGGCAGAGGACTTCTGCGCGAGTGCGAAAAACTTGATGGTTGCGATACTGGTGACGCCAAGATCACTGATGGCTACGAACTGCCATGCAAGAAGGTCATTCACACTGTTGGCCCTGTCTACTGGCGCACCAAGAAACACGGCAGGCACACCAGCCTATTGCAATCATGCTACCGTCGCTCGCTCGACCTGGCTGCAGAGAACGACTGTAAGAGCATCGCATTCAGCGCACTGAGCACTGGTGTCTACGGCTATCCTAGCAACGAGGCAGCAGCTACTGCTATTGGCGAGGTCAAGAAGTGGCTCGACACTAACGACAAGGCCGACAAGCTCGATCGCATCATCTTTTGCAACTTTATGGAAAAGGACGAGGACGCCTACTACGAGTGGCTGCCGTAAGTTTGATTGTGAGAGTACTGTTTGGCGGTAACTAACTTTTTGCACAGGAAATACTTCCCACCAACCGCAGACGGCGACAACCAGAGCAAGAGTGTCGAGACCAAGAGCGAGGGACAGAAGGAGCAGGATACCAGCGAGGAAAAGATGATAGACTCAGTCAAGAGCGAACTCGAGGTTGAAGCTGAAGACGACACCAAGGTTGAGAACAAGACGGAGACTGTCGGTGCAAGCAAGAGCGAGGAGGGTGGTCAAGTGACAGACCTCCCTGACGTTCCCACGACGGAGCCTGGTGAGCACGGTCTGCCTGAGGCTAAGAAGCTCAAGACCGACCACGAGCAGAGGCTCTGAGAAGTACTCGGTACGATGTAACGGTCTCAAAACAAAACAAGGGTCAACAGAATAAGGGTCAGCGGCAGATGGGCAAAACAGGAGAAGTGACGGCCATCAGATACCCCATGCAGTCATGAAATAACGAAAAGAACGTCTATTATGAAGATTGAAAGTTATGTTTCAAGTAAATATATGGATCGGCCTCGAATCTCAAATCTTGTGACGATTGCGTGGTCGATCAGCTGGGGAAAGGTGGGCCCGTCCGCGGACTGCGTTTGGCATCTGCTCAACCGTCGCAACTTGATCCTGGTCAACAAGCGCTTCTTGGCCCCATAATGACTGTCCCGTCGCTGTAGTTGAATCTTATTAATGTATATTATCCTTTTGTTTTTCCTTTCCGCCCCTGTACAAATCTCCTGGTGACCTGGTCCCGCCGTGGCTGGATACATGGCCTCTACCAACGACCCTGACGCGACTCTGAACAAGGCCATCGAATCACTGGGCGACGAATCTTCCTACACTGTTCACCGCCTAAGACATGCCTCTCCCGAGCATCTGTACCTGACCACCCGCCGCTGTTTTGTTGGTCCCATCCCCGAAGGCTGGCTCAAGACACATCGCAAAGAATGGTACAAGCACTATCTGGGCATCCACCATTCTTCCAAGGCTCCCTCCTTTTCTGCCTCCTCTGATGTTGGCCGTCGCCGTCGCCTCACCGGTCTGGACGTTCCAAATGCTTCCTCGGTCTATCGAGCGAGCTTCCCCCAACCTGATGATGTCCGAGGAGAAGGGAATCCAGAAGAGGAGGTCAATCAAGATGCAGACAATGACGACGATGATCAAGACAGTGAAAGGCCTCGCAAGAACAGCAGGAGTCAGGACTTGCACGTAATATCTACTCTCGAAGGAATCGATGATGGCGCCGAATCAGACGGTGAGGCCACTATTAGAGCGCCGGTCGCTCTCGACATTCCAAGAGGAGGGCCAACAGACCCTGGACTTTTAAGAGAAGAAGAAGAGAACGCCGAGGAGTTGCTATCCTCGTACACCACTGCCCATACCGTGACCTCTCCTTCGACTCCAACACCTCTAGCTACGCCCACGCCCGGTGACGCACAGATTGACTATACCAAGTCGCGCCCAACGGATACCTTCCGTAGACGTCAAACCTCGGAAACTTCTTTTGTCACAGCTTCTGATGGCGGTTCGATCATCGTAGATGAGCCAGGTTCCATCTCTCCAGTACGCATCGAGCCTCCCACTGACGACGAGGAGACACCCAGAAACAGCCCTCGTACTGGAGAAGCACGAAGCAGTGCATCTTTTGATACGACAAATCCAGCCACACCAGGACCTACCACATCTGATACTTTTCTTCTCGGCTCTCAAAATAGTCAACAACTAGATCAGGGTGTGAGCGGAAAAGATACTGCAGGTACATCTGAGAACCCCAAATCGCAGCAGGAAACAACCCAGAACGCCGAACAAGGAGATGTCAGCAACACTGAGCCCAGATCACCAGGCCTTGTCAGGTTCAACATTCCGGAAACGCCAGTGTTGAAGCAAGAAATGCAAGTGAGAGCAAAGATGACGCAAGGTATCCGGAAATCGAAACTATCAAGAGCCTTCACGCGCGGGAAACTCAAGGATGGAGAAATTGTTAAAGTCGAAAAAATGCTCGTCCGTTTGGACATGACAACAGGTTCAGAGCAGCCACACGAAGACTACGACGAGAAAGATAGCCAGCGAGTTGAGACACGAATTACTGAGAAGTGGAGAGAGTTTATGGTCGTTTGCCGAGAGAGTCATGAAGACGATGCTGTCTTGTGCCTTCAGATGTACAAGACTAGAGTGAGTACGGAAGCCTTCATCGGCATTACAGAAGTTGACTTTACCTTCAGGTCATCCCGGCGACTAATCAGAGCAAAACCAAGAAGCGCTTCAGACATCAAATCTTGCTTGATCCCAAGACTGTCAAGGTCAACTTATACAGTAGTCTTGACAAGACTCTTGTGCTCTGGCAGCCCAAGGGGCCACAAACCCTCATCTGTTTCCTTCGACCTCAATCCACACCTAGCGCAGTCGAGTGGTACACTTTTCTCAGGGGTGTACTTGGCTTGACTCGACCACGTACCTTGCTGATTAACATACCTGATCTGAAGGTCGGTCTCAGACTTGACAGTCCATTTGAAGAGCTCGAATCGTCAGAAACCTTGCAGAAAGCTGCAGAAGGTGACGAGGCTGCCATCCTAAAAACTATGCAAGCGGAGCGAGCCATCGCCTCGAAACTCATTGACCGTTGTTTGGAGATGCTCCATCAGAGTTCTGAATGGGAGGATGTGCTTAAAACCTGGGGACACAAATCAAAAATCGGCCTGGCATGGAAGCGCTACGATCGACTAGAATGGGTTCACGGGATCAACGAGCACAAGATGTATGGCACTATGGCATTGCAACGAACCCACGAACTGGAACTGCGACCTAAGCGACACTATCCGATTTCAGTCAAGATGGCCAATGGAGAAATCATGCAAGAACCTGCCCCTGTGGAAGGCTTCCTGATCCGCCTGACGTCTCAGAAAGGAACCGACCAGAAATTCGGCAAGCTGTTCTACAAGCGATTGTACTTCAGCACGCAGAACAACTATCTTCTCTTCCTCCGACCAGCTAAAGCAAAGCCACCACCTCCTCCAAAAATGCCAATGAAGGAGAACTGCAACATTCCTAGTGCGAAGCAGATTGCAGAAAAGATCCCCCTGATCTATGCGGTGAATCCGTTCCCGCTGCATGATGATACAATCGCTTGGTTGGCAGGCAATGCCAATGACGCCGACGACAGAAAGAGACATGATAGAGATGCGTACGATGAAGCAGAGCGGAACGCTCAATCTTTGCTCGACTGCGATGGGTTTATAAATCTGTCTGATGTTGTTGAGGTCCGAAATGTGGTGAGAGGAGCAACACCAGCCGATGAAGTCGTTGACGAAGGTCCGAATGTTGACTTTGACGAGGAAGTCGATGATACTCATCACGATGATGGAGCCACCAGAGACTTTGACGATGCACGAACTTTTGAATTGCTGATGCGCAACGGGCTGGTCGTACGACTGCAAGCGTTCAGCAAGGCCACAAAGAAGGAATGGATCAGGCGACTTCGAGCTTTGGCTAAATACTGGACACGACGGGCTTCCCAGGATCTGGCTCTGTTCAAGTTTGTGCGCCAGCAAAATCTGGACACCTTGAAAATCGACATGCAGGCAGAAGCATACGTCGGCATGTTTGCGCACAAGTGGGAAGTCACCAAATCCTTCGCCTCGCCTGAGCTGTACAATGTCTGCGGTATATCTAATTGCCGTGCGATTCATCGCTCTGGAATATTGTTCCGCAAGCCTAGAGTACATGAGACTTTCTCACGTTGCCATGTGATTCTTTGTCATGGGCACCTTCTCGTATTCAAGGACACATTACGAAGTGCAACGGGCAAGAAAGTCTCTCACATCCATCACGAGCGCATCGCGTCTATTGATCTTCGCGACTGTTATCTTTACTCAGGGCTCATCACGGCAAACGATCTTCTATATCAAAATCGCACGTTCGACAACAACCGACCTGGTAACTCTGCGCTTCCTCGCATGTATCTCGAGGACGGATGGGCAAGTGCGGACGACGACGCAATGACTACTTTTGTGTTGTGGACTGGACAGCACAAAGGATGGTTCAGAGCGCGAGAGGAAGATGGCAACGAAGGACAGCAGAAGAAGGGAGGAACACGCAACAAGCTGAAGAGAGTGTCACAGCTTGGCACCACAGGCAGGGCCATCGTGTTCAAAGCGAGAAGTCGAACAGAGAGAGATCACTGGGTGCTGGGCATTGAAACGGAGATCGAGAGATTGTCTAAAGCAGACGATGTCAGAGTTGTAGGAGAAGGCGTTGAGGGTAAGAATAATGGATGAGAGGCAGGAATGCCATCATAGGTCTGATGGGATTTTAATAGCAGGGACCATTATTGCTAGGGCTTCTCTGCGTGCGGGAGTAAGAGCCGGAAAGCTTATTAATCATAATACCAAAGCTGCTGTGAGCGGCCGAATCATGGACATCGGGATTTTTGCTTGCAATCGGTGACCTGTCTTGCTTGCGACCCATAACCTTGATCAGGACGACTCGTAGCACCTGAAAAACCACTGTTGCGATCGTATTCACTTGAGCAGTAACCATAGTGTCCATTATGACTGGTATTGCAAATGATGTTGTCAAGGTGCCGTACTCGCTGCCCTCGTTAACCCCCGCTGCCATCCGCGAACGAGCCCGGGAGGGGCTCCGAGGGCTGCTCTCGATCAGCGCTGGACGAGCTACGAAGTAGTACGGCTGTTGCATATCTACCCCCTATACACAGCAAATCCGGTTTATGCACAGCGGGAGTTGCCAGACGGCGCGTTAGTGTGGAAGAAGGTTCCCGGAGGACAGGTGCGTAAAACTGGCGATTGGCTGTAAGTGGAAAAGATGTGCTAGTGAGGAGGGGCTGGGCTGATCGAGGACCAGTCTCGACCGGCGCGCAAGACCGGCGCATGTCGGGACTATCGGCCGGAAGAGTCCAAGGCCGGCGTAGCGAAAGTCGAGCACCTGCCTGCATTGCACTGAGTCTGCGACACGCAGAGAAGATTGGAAAAAGGTCGCTCTCTCCATACCATTGACCCTGCACGCCGCAGCATACCGCTTGGAACGTACCTGCAGGCCACAGACTAGAGCACACGACGCACGCAGACGTCTGATGCCGCCCGCAATCGAATAACACTCAAGATGGCGTCGCCATTGTCTCCCGCGACTTCGAGCTCGAGTCACTCGCTCTACCAACCTCACTTTCCCAGCGCCGAAGGACGCTGGACCCCGCGAGATGCCCGCTCTCTACCTGTACGCCCACGCAATGTCGGTCCCGTCTTCGACACTGTTCTCGCGACCCAACCGATTTCCCCATTCAACAAGGAAGCCCATGACCTCAACTACAGCAACCCCGACCCTACATCCCATGTCAACAAACCACCAGACCCACCGAGTGACTTTCAAGATGCCTACCTCATGCCCTCGCTGTCCGAGAACGAACGCCTTCGTCTGACCCTCTTCTGGTACTATACCCACGCGAACAAAATGCTGGAAGACAAGGACTTTTTACTCGCGCTACAGCAAAAGCTGGATCTAGTTCAAGCTTTCATGGGCTGGGATTTTGCTATCATGGGCTTGCTCAGCGAGAATGTCTACACACGTGTCGTTACCTCCGGCTTGCCCTTAGCCATATTACCTCGTCGCGAAAGCACCTGTTCCCACACCATCAACCAACCATCTGACGCTGTCTTCATGTTGCCTAACATGGCCAGCGATTGGCGCTTCAAGCACTCCCCTCATGTTGAACAAGGCGGCCTGCGCAGTTATGCTGGTGCAGTGCTCCGTTGCAAGGCCGATACTGGTGAAGACGTGGCTCTCGGCAGTCTTTGCATCGCCTCCAATTCTGAACAACCCCCTCTTTCTCCCAGCCAACAAGACGCCCTTGTTCGCTTCGCCGATATGATTGCTAGTGAGATCATTGCCCGCGCGAGAGAAGCCCGCAGACGCCAGCGCCAAATCATGGCCGATCTTCTCGCTGAAACACAAAAGCACAAATCACCAGAAGATGTCAGGGAGCATGCCCTGAAGATCCTCGCTCAGGTTTACCCTGATGCTGTGATCGATGTGCAAGACGCTCCTCTGAACGACATTATCTTTTTGCCGGATCACAGCCCAATCTACTATGACGACTTTCAAGATGGCCTGTGGGAAGACTCAGAGCTCATTGAGCATCTGATCATTACACAGAATCACAACGAAATCAACTCCGAATCTACGGTTCGTGCAATCGCACATCCATGTCAGAAAATGCCTACCGTCAAATACCTCGTCCTCGCCTCGAAAAACGTTCAATTTGTATTCGATGATGTCGATTCGTGGTTTGTCGAGAAATGCGCAAGTCTGATTGCAAACTCTACCCAAGAAAACCGCCTTAAGGAGGCTCTAACCGCCAAGGATGCCTTTCTCCGAGGCATTACACATCAATTGAGAACACGTAAGTCTCTTGCTCTTTGCTCACCTGCTCTCTATACTAACGATGATTGATAGCTATCCACGGTGTCTTGGGCTCGTGCGAACTATTGTTCGAAGAGCTGGCCAGCCGAGATATGCTGTCGACCGGCGTCTCCGGCTTGAACCCCTCTTCCGTTCTCAGTGCTATAAGAGACTCCGGTCGAGAACTAATGTCTACTGTCAACAACATGCTCAAGCTGAATCGCTGGGCTGAAGAGACTGGCGGCTCTCTAGAGCCTGCTTCGCTTTTGAGTTTGAATCTGATCGAAGCAGAGATTATTTACGAAGTCCAACAGTCAATACCTGAGCACGAGCTCTCCCAGGTTTCGGTGATGTTCGAGAACAGACTTGGAACCGACGAAAGTATGATTGTGATGGATCTTTCCTTGCTGAAAGAGTGTGTTCAAGCGCTTATTCAGAACGCTTTGTCATACACTGAAGCTGGAGCTGTCATTGTCGTCATCTGGGCATCTCCTGACTATTCAAAACTAATTTTCGATGTTAAAGACACTGGATGTGGCATTGCTCTTGAAGATCAGGAACGAATCTTTGAGGCCTACGAAAAAGTGGACACTCATACAAGAGGAGCAGGTCTTGGCCTCACTCTTTCAGCAAAGATTGCAAATGCCTTGAACGGCAGCGTGACATTGGTATCCTCCAAACAAGGCTCAAAAGACAGAGGATCACTGTTCCGCGCGGAATTCCTGGATCCAGGTTTTGCTTGCCCGCTCATTCGTCCAGTGCCTTTCGATGCAGACTTGAAAAACATCCCTAGGAGATTCCACGTTGTACCTGCCAAGTCACAGCGACCGGAGCTCGTTTTGCACTTTGCATCTTACCTCAACCACCACGGGTTTGAGGACTCAGAATCACCCGAAGACTCTTTTGTAATATTGACTTATACACCGGATGCTGATGAGTTCCGCCGTTATGTTGCGGAAATTGACACGAGGCAAGTTGCCATGTGCCTGGTTCCTGCTGGTGCAACAACAGACAAGCTCCACGGCGCCCATGAAGTGCGTTTCTTTTCAGGACCCTTCTTGACGTCTCGTCTCGAAGAGATTACCACAGAACTCAACACTATCTACAAACGACTAGACTCTGACCCTGAGGCTGGCGAGACTGCATCGGGACTGGCGAGTCGCAATGATGCTCACCGAACGTCTGGAACAGAAGACGGCGTAGATCCAGCAGATGCGCAACCAATGGCTCTCCTGGTCGACGACAATGTTGTCAACCTACGAATCATGCGCATGTACTGCGAGAAGCGCAAGATTGAGTACTTCACCGCTATGGACGGCAAAGAGGCAGTCAGTGTCTTCGAGTCATGCCTGGAGAAACGACCCATCAACCTCATCCTCATGGATCTTCAGATGCCAGTATGCGATGGCATCGAAGCGACACGACGGATCCGCGAGATAGAATCAGAAAAGGCGTTACCCAGATCGGCCTTGTTCATTGTAACAGGTCAAGATACCATGGCTGACAAGCAAAGTAGCTTCCAAGCAGGAGCTGATGAGTTCTACGTCAAGCCTGTGGGTTTGAAGACATTGGATAAAGGCATCAAGGAGTACTTCCCTGCTGTTGCGCATGAGATAAAGACTGCTTCTCAAGTCGTCAACGGAACGAATGGGTCGAGCAAAGCATAAGATATGGAGACGATAGATCCGCGAACAAAAAAGCATGGAATGGGTTATGTACACGCATGAGGAGTTTTTCCTTTTTCACGAAGGCGTTTCTGGCGAGCATGGAGGCAAAAATTGGGATATAAATGTGTTGGGGCCAAAATACACCCTGCAGAGTGTGGGAAGCATACGGTTTGTTTTTTTCTGATGGCATTCTGGTTGCATGATATCCTTTTTGTCATTGTTTTTGGTTGGGGATTCCCTATTTTTACTCTGAGGGGTGTCCTCTTTGTTGCATAATTGATGGTTCATTTTGTATATACGGCATTTACTTGTAGTGTTTGAACCATCTCACTCGCGCTAGCTAGGAAATGTATGCAAGAAGCGATTGGCAGTTATCAACTGCGTATCTCGTGTTTCCAAAAGGTGCGTTCAGATGAGCCTTGTGGGAGACCACTGATTAATCGATGGAGCGTGCCGATATCTGCCAAGTGGTGTCACCCATGACTTTCTGTCATGGAGACATGGACACTCTTCCTCGACTTGAAGCTGTGAAACCCCGTCTCTTGCCGGAGTAGACGCCTCAATTGTTTGAGAAGGCCGCAAACTTTCGCTCTGACCAGTCTCTCAAGTTTGATACCTAGCACGATATGAAACTATCAAGATGCATGATTGTTTTCATGATGGACACGGATCCAGATAGGGGCTCTTCGATCAAGATTCTCTGTGCATAGTTCTGCTCTACAGAAGAATATTGAGTAGTGTTACAGCTAAATACTCGTCACGCCGTGGAGAAAGGGATGGGTTAGGAAGGCTCGATCTCCCATCAGCATCTTTCCAACTTTCCAACTTTGAATGGCTACGGCGCTTGGTGAAGCCGAAACTCCGCCAACATCACATTCATCAGGCAAGAGCACTCAACATTGTTCATTGTTCCTTCCAGTTCGTAATCTTGGCCTTGTTTACATCTCACAACTGAGCTTCATCCATCTCTTCTTCACCCACCAACTACGAAACATCGCAGATATCCTCATCAACGATTACCGTATTCATCCTCCAGCATTACAGCTTTCACCATGGCAGAACAAGTCTTAGACCCGAGAAAGGATTCGCGTTTCCAGGAACAAATCCCTGATAATGACAAGGCGCCTTCAACGTGAGTCTGCTTCTAGCTTGGCCGCAACTTTCATATGCTGACCATCGAAAAGCAATCAACAGGTTCCTGCTGGAAGCGACCCCACTCCTTACCCTCATGGCGCTACACCAGGCCCACGTCAATCTCCAGAGCGTGCTGGTCAGACACCATCTGGCGATAGCCAAGCTTCACCTGCCAACACTTCTTCCGCTGTCCCAGTTGCAGACTCGGGTTTAGAATGTCCAGTATGTGGTCGAGTCTTCTGCATATGTCCTCCTTCTGTGCGCGCGGCCAGATCGAATCCTCCACCTGTCGATCCCTCGTGGACACTCACACAGGCTTTATCTAGCGTTCCGTCAGCCTCTCAGACTGATGAGAATGTCTCACCGACTGACAACCGCCATGTCAAGTTTGCGAAACGCATTGACAACAAGGCAGATCTCATCGGTAATGAAGAACCACAGACAGTAATGACAATGGACTCATCTTCGGCTGAAGCCCAGTACACTGCCGCACAACGCAGATCTAATCGTGCCAGGGTTCTTCTGGAAGCAGCGAGGACCCGTTCTGTTGATGCCCATGTTGCTCTAAGAGCTGCTGAGACCAACGCAGGAGCAAATCCCAGCCAACAAGCCAACGATGCTGTGGAAGTTGCTCGCTACGATGCTTCCGTCGCCGATGACGCTCATCGAGAGGCCCAAACAGAGGCCGTCTCGGCACATGCTGCTGCTCTCAGCAACGCGAACCTCCACACTCGACACGCTGCTGTCACTCACGCTAACGAAATACCTGAGCAGACGGCCGCCAAGCAGGAATCACACTCTGATGTGAAGCGACTTCCCTCTCAGAAGGATCCGAATCGGGAGGAAAATGATCCTTCCCGGTGGAAGGGCAAGGGCAGAGCCGAGAAATCTGATGATCCATCTTCCGATAAGAAGCAAAGTCTGTCCAGCGTGTCCAGCCTGTATCAGCAACCGATCGACGCAGTCAAGCGCATTCTCCATATCGGTGATTTCAACGAACAATACCCGCAACAGACGCTTGAACGTTCGGAATCACTCCCATCGCGCAAGCCTCTCCCGTCGCCCAACCCTCTGCACAAGGCTCGTGTTGAACAACCACCATCACGTGTCACAAGAGATATATTCGGGGTACCTCATCTGAGAAAGCCTGAGAAAGATAAGCCCACGACCACCACTGGCAGACCAATGAGTTGTCACCTTGACGGCGGGCAAATGGACACTACTGGCGGCGTCAGTATTCCGAACAAGGACGGTACAGGAGATGACAATGCCAGCAATTCACAGCCCACCAAGGACGAAGACGCACAGAAGACCACTGGTAGTGGTTCAGGGCCTGTCAACCAGAATGACGGAGGGGGTAGCAAGGACGGCGGTAAAGAAAAGCCTCCCAAACAAGATGAAGAAGATGAAACTGGCAAGAAACAGGGAACTCTTCGGAAGGCGAGTTCCAAGCTCTGGGACAAGCTGAAGAGAAAGAAGTGATGTGTCTCATCGAGGCTTTTTGTCCTGTGCTCTCTGCGAAGGAAGGGATTCGGTGTGCTCTCTGCGAAGGAAGGGATTCGGGAGGGTGACATGGGTTTTCTTGTCATGGGAAGTCGGGAAGTCGAGTAGTCGGTCTTTTTCTCAAGTCTGATGAGACTTTAGCGCATGTCGTCTGTCTTTTACTCTGATGGTTGAAGGGTTGATACATTCCTTTTGAGGTATTCCAATGACATTCTTGACTCTCGCTTCCTTCATCATGATGTGCATGTTGAATAGCTTGTGATATAACAGACTCTGGTACACGCGAAGGGCAGAATGTGTACAAGAAGCATCTCAATTGGGCTTTGGGGGAATATACAAAAAAGCATGAAGATACACAAACGAAAAACAAAGAAAGAAAAGATGAACGAAGAAAGATAAAAACTATACAAACAAAAATCTTTGAAGAACACACGGAGAAGGACAACATTATCTCCCAATCTTCTCTCTTGTTTCCCCCATTCCTCGCAAACAAAAGAGAAAAATGTGTTCTAGGAAACAACAGATAAGAAGAACAACATTACTTAGCCTGGTAGACACCAGAAACAATCCTCCTGACCTCGGCAACTCTCTTCCAACTTCCACTATCATTGGTAGTAAGACTCTCATCAGCAAAGGGATCAGCTTCCTTGGCTTCTTCCTTGACACTAATGCCTAATCCTGTTCCCAAGTCTGCACCGACGACTTCCCATTTGGCTTCGATGTGTCCTGGTTTGGCTTCTCCTTCGGGAGTTTGGAAGCGAGCAAGCAATTTGCCGGGAGTAGAGGAAAGTGTAATGTTGCCGAGCTGCCAGTAGATCAAGTTCTTGGTCTTGTCGAAGTTTCCGACTGGTTTGGAGAGGCAGGTGGTAGCCTTTGACGTGGGGTCGAGGTAGAGCATCAAGACCACATTTTGCAGGGTGACACTGGATTGACCGGCAGGCAGGGTGAATGCTGGGTTCAGGCTGTAGCTGAGAATGGCAGAAGTTTGCGTTGGCTCAATCTTCCAGGCAGGAGTGAGGAGAAGAGGTGCAGCGGTTGCGCCGGGGTTGGAAACTTGATATTTGAATGCCACAGCGGTCTTCGAGATGCCGCCGAGATTGACGCTGTACTCGCCAGATTGCTCGCCAGTAGCAGTCAAGAAAGCAGGGTTGGGAGCCACCTTCTCCAAGCTGGAGAACCCATCTACGCGAATGTTCTCATGACCAAAGGGTGATGTGAAGTTGGTTGGGTTGTACGCAAGCGCGATTTCACCAATGGTAACACTACGTGTGAGTTGGCCTTGCTCGAACCAAGCGCTGACAGTCTCGATGATGGAACTGTTAAGACCGGGCTCGTGCAATTCAGGGTGCTTGTTAGTCTGGCTCTGCGAGCTGCTGAGAGAACGACCGGAGCGAATGGAGCCTGCATCGTAGTCGCTTTCACCGATGCGCGAGGCTGGGCGGGCAAAGACGTTGGCTGCAATGGCTTGAGCAGATCCATGGAAGGGCGAGAAGGCAGACGAAGCTGATCCAAAACCGGGGGACGAGGGACCCTGGGAGATCGGCAAAGACGAGGTTGAGATCTCCAAGGGTGCCCGTGTTGTCTCCTGAGTTTGCAATGCAGGCGGCGAGAGAATACGGGCAGGCTCTTCTTCGGTGGTGACATCTGGGGTTGTGACTGGAGATTGACCATATACACTAGCGCGCATGTCGCGACGGCCACGGACAGTTCCTGCTCTGCGCGAGGTTGGAGGAGGGGCTTGCATCTTGAGCGTGTTGGCCATGCTTGTGAGAGCAGCGTCTCCACCCTCTTCGGCGATGGGTGCGTTGCGAATGTCCAGCTTGAACTGGGGTTGGCTGGCATCGTTTGCGTCCGCGGCCTCTCTTTCAGCCTGCGAGATGGGGTCGACGGCAGCCGGGGGTTCAGAGAAGCCTTGGCTGTCGCGAACGGGCTATAAGAGTCAGTCATTGAAGATCAAACGGGATATGAACAGACTGACCTGGATCTGGGTAGGCTGGGCGGGTTGCATGGGCTGCATACTCGAAGAGAATTCAGATGCAAATGGTTGTGAAGCGGGTTGAGGAGGCAATGAGGGTTGCGAAGGCTGCAGAGGCTCCTGCAACTGCGAGCTGCTGCTCTGCTGGTGAGATTGGTGGTTTGATTCGGGAGCAAGACCAGCTGCAGCCAATGACTGGGCAGAGCCATCGATGGGTGGTAACTCCTTGTCGCCGTTTGCAGCGCCACGGTATGATGAGTTGGTGTTGCTTGTGACAGTACGCAGAGGAGATCGAGGACGGGTGGGCTCCTCACTCTCTTCAAGTGGTGTGGGCAAGTCGTTGTTGCGTCCAAATCTACTGGACAGCGAGTTGAAAGCCGATGGCCTAGACGGCTTGCGCTCTGGCGACTCGGACGCTCTGTCGGGAATCATCTTGCTCTCACGGTTCTTGCGCCCAAGCAATGTGCCCAATCTCTTCAATCCCTTGCCAGATTTCTGCTTTTCGGGTTCTGAAGCGCGTTCTGGTGGTGCTGCGACTTTGTCAGTTCATCTCCGTTGGAACTCATCATCAAGAAGCTTACCAGATCCCGAGCGCATACTTGCGCCATCATCGTGATGCGAGCTAGGAGCCAGTGAAGGGGGAACAAAGATGGATTGCCGGTTTCTGGCCTTCGTCTCTCTCGGCACCATGTCTCCGCTAGAGACACGCAGAGCGTACGTCTTGATCTCATCCGCCGTCTCCACATTCAAAAGAATGTTCAGCACAGATTCAGCCGACACTCTTGTCTTCTCAATCGCGTCAATCTCGTGAGTTTGGAATTGAGTGAGGACATCTCTGAGGTGATTCAATCTGCTCTCGTCAAGAGATTGCAGCTGCTCAAAGACGTATGGCGATTGAGAAGTCCATTGCGACTGTGCGCCCTCGAGCTCAGTGTCGGCGCGAGTCGCATTGTTGGATCCCTTGCTGTTCAAACGTTCCGACTTTTTCTGAGCGTTCTCGACATCGCGGGCCATGGAGGCGAGGTTGCCCTGGATGGTCGACATGGCCTGCATTTCGCGATTGGTCGAGGCAAAGTCGCGTAGTGGTCGCTCAACGTCGACTTCAATTCTCTGGGCCAGTACTTGATGCGATTCGGCCAGCGTCTCGAGCGCAGAGGTGAGGGTATTCCATGGTACTGAGAAGATGCTGGAGCAAGGCGCGTCAGTGATTGATTATGTGTTGTTGGGCTGAATTGCAATACCCAAGGTCTTGAATCGAGTCGCCTGGAGGTGATCGTCTTGCGAGCTTGCGCAGGCCAGTCGAGTATTGTTCCTCGAGTCTCCTTCGTTCCTGCCTGGTATGAGCTCTTGTCGTTTCTGCGTAGTTCGTCTCGTTCGTCTTACTTGGAGCCAGTCGGCGATGTCAGAATTGAGACGGCCGACCTGTCGAACACGGTCGTTAAGAACATTGATGGCCTGGCCGGGCTCAAGGGTGGCCTGCAATTCCAAGTATTAGCTCTTGCGCATTGGCTCATGGTTTCCTGCTGTTCGTTGTCGTGGTGCGGGCCTCCCGCGCCGGCGCAGTGCTGTACAAGACATACCACCATGGTCGGATACTCCTGTCTATCCATTGCGACTGATATGCGCACTGGCAAATACCAATAAAGGCAGGTACGAATAACTTGACAATGAGTGTGTTGTTTAGGTTCCTGCAAGAGAGGCAGGCACGAACCCATTCAATCCGCACCTGCCGGCCGGCACGCTCGACCACACCACGTCACTAACCGCGGTTCCGGCCAACCACCTCTGACAGCACGAACCATCCCCACACGTTTGCAAATATTAGTCTGACCACGACTTTCCTGTTTGGGCGATCAAGGAGAAAACTATAATTTCACGAGTACTACTGGATCCTTAGCCATGGTTTGTTAGGTACTTGACATCTACCGAGCTCATTTCAGCCCAATACATCCTGCCCTTTGCCTAGGCCAAGACGAATCAACCTGAGTATAGAGCTGAAGTGAAAAACAGCGAATAAGCCAACGAAATAAGGTGGGTTTTCGCTGGGCAGAGCAAAGCGATGGACCGAACAAGTAGGAAACAGAAGAAAGAATGAGTCCAATACATCGCTATGCATGTAGTGCGTACAGGCAGACAAAAAAAGAACAGAGAAAAGAAACAACACGACCAAAATTTTGAAGAAAGAAAAAGCACAACGAGCCTGTTCCATGCTATTTCGCCAATCCAATGAATTCAAAAACTCCCTCTCCTTGCCCTTTGCTCCTCGCAAAAAGAACTTGTCATTGCAATGATGGGTCAAACAGAAAACAACACCCGACCCAATCAAAGGCTTCATAAAAGCACATTCTTCCAAACGCCTGTGCGCCTTGTAACTTTCGTCTCCCTACAATCATCTTTCGTCTCTTGGTGACAGTGTCCTCCGAAAACAATCCTGCTCTTTCGTTCCATACTGTCAGAACAGATTCGATGCTCATTTCTTCTGCTTCATGAACTCGATAGGTTGGCTGGGGTCCGAAGGATCCAGGAATGTCAACATTACGGTACTGAGCTCCTTGAAGTCGACTGGCTTGGTCACGTAGCTGTTGAATCCTGCATCTACGCACTTGGCGTAAACATCTCCCATGACGTTGGCGGATAGAGCCACGATTGGCAGGTAAGGTTGTTTGTTCTTCTTCTCCCACTTACGGATCTCACGGCAAGTTTGGTAGCCGTCCTTGTTGGGCATGTGAAGATCGCACTGACATTTATGTTAGTTGTGTTGGTGAATGGAGAATCAGAGCGTGCTTACCAGAATGATGGAATAATATCCATGAGGGTTGGCAAACACCTTTTCGGTGCATTGTACACCGTCCAATACTGTGTCGACCTTGACGTTGACCTTGCTGAGGAATTTGAGCAGGACCTGCAAAGATTGTTAGCCACGTTCGTATCGAGTCTACAACTGTTCCACCTACCATTTGATTGACTCTGTTGTCTTCCACCAGCAAGACTCGCTTGTTCTTGTTGCCCAATCTGCGTGTCATTTCCTCGTACACTTGCTTCTGGCTGACAGCCACTTGCTGGGCTGAATCTTGATTGCGATCGGTGCTCATCTCGCGCTCCTTGCGTGGGTCAAAGATAGCAGCAAACTTGCTTGGCTTCAATGGCTTGAAGATGAATTGCAACTTCCTCTCCTTGGCCAGAGCATCATAGTCAAATTGCGGCGCTTGCTCGACGAGCTTTCGTCGTTGTTGCAGATCGGTAATGAGCACCAACTGCGTCGCCGAGTGAGGGGCTGAAGTAAAGACTTGCTGTACAAACGCAATGATCTCGGCTACGGATTGTAGGACCAGCACAATATGCGAGAATATCATTGGATCGTCCCCACCAATCATCTTCTGGCATTCCATCACATTGTCCCTTGCTGTAATCTTGTGAGGGATGTTCTTGGGCAGCGTCATGTCCATGTGTTGGACTGTTGCTTCACGAGCATGCTTGAGCGGGCAAACGACCAGGATAGAATACATAGGAGGCAAGTGACTACCACCAGGCGTGACCATTCGGATGGTGGCGTGCGGATCGCTTGCTTCGCTGGCGACTGAACCACCTGTGTCGACGCGGCCAAGCTTGACTTCAGAAGGCATCGCCAAATCAATAGGTGGCGATAGCGACATGAGCGATGGATCAGGTACGAACGAAGATGCAGAAGACCTGGTTGACTGGGCACTACCAACAGTACCGGCTCTAATCGATGGATCCGAGCTTCCAGAAGATGATGCGACTGGAGATGGTCGATCGAAATCTGGCGATGATACTTCTGTTCCATCTGACAAGAGCTTGGGGGAACTTCTGTAAGGGAGGTTGAGCGTGTTTGATAGCCTGGCGTCTTGCGTTATTGTTGGCATAGGCGAAGGCGTCAGAGGTGTGGCAGGGAGCAGGGCAGGTCCTGGAGTAGCAGGAGGTGGAGGCGGCCTGTCGTCTCCAGATGGCAAAGTCGTTTTGATGACAAACGTGAAGGTGGCGCCTTTGCCAGGAACACCTCTTGCATACATGTCACCTCCGTGCAGTTGGGCGAGTTGACGTGAGATAACAAGTCCCAGTCCTGTTCCACCATGTTGACGAGTACTACTTCCATCGATCTGGCTGAAGCGTTTGAACAGATACTGTGCCTCCTTTTCGGTGAAGCCTTGTCCGGTATCCATGATCTCGAATTGAATGTACATCGAATCATCAGTTGGTTGATTCTCTTCATCCTGCGGCACGCTGCAGCGAACAAAGACTTCGCCGATCTGGGTAAACTTGATCGCGTTGCCGATGATATTGAGCAGGATCTGGCGGATGCGGAAACGGTCACCCTTGATTTGAGAAGGCACATTAGGTTCGACCAGATAATTGAGCTCGAGTCCTTTGTCTATCGCCATAGCAGAAGTCAAGTCGTTGACTTCTTCGATGAGGGAACGGACATGCATCCAGTCCATATTAAGTTGAATCATGCCAGCCTCAGCCTTGGACAGATCGAGAATATCGTTGATAAGGCCACGCAATCCTTCTGTAGAAGCTCTGATGATGTTGACGTGCTCCATTTGTTCCGAGGTCAAACTGCTGTCGATTAAGAAGTTAACCATACCTGTGATACCATTGAGAGGCGTACGAATCTCGTGAGACATGTTGCTCAAGAAACGAGACTTTTCGTCCATAGTCTCCTTCAGGTCACGTTCTAGAGCCTTGTGGTCATTGATATCGGTGCAAGTACCATACCACGTCTCCTCTTCATCTTCTTGAAGATCGCGCTCTGCGAGCAGAACCCTAACAAGATGCCATCTGTACTCGCCATCCTTTGAACGCAGCCTGACTTCTGTAGAATAGGAAGGCTTTCCATCAGCATCCCTCGAGACCTTGAGGATGCCGGTCGAAGCCAACTGAGAGAGTCTTGCCTGAGGCAGTTGAGTGGTAGGTGACGTGTTGAGAGGACTTGTGGGTGCGCGTTCTGTGTCTGACGAGGCGGATGACTGAGCAGAAGAAGATTGGGCTCGTTGTGGCTCGGGAGGTACAGTGGTGGGGACATTAGTAGCGTTTACCGAGTCGTTTTCAAAAGCCGGTAGCCTGCACTTGACGATGTCATCTGGATGAACGTGCTCCATGAAGCCAATACCCAAAGCTTGAGACTCGTCTTGGCCAGAATAGTTGAGCCATTGCGAATTGCAGAAAGTGATACCTTTCGACTTGTTGACAGTGAAAACTACCTGAGGGCTTGAATTGGCCAATGCTCGGTATTTTGCTTCCGAAGCAGCAGTCTCTTGTTGACGTGCGAGGTTCAGCTCAGCCAGATGTTGTTCGTGGAAATCCATGTTGGTGCCAATCCAGTGAACAATGTTCTGCTTCTTGTCCTTCAATGGCGCAGCTCGAACATAGAACCATCGGTAGTTTCCATCGAATCGTTGTAAACGGATCTTTTGTTGCAATTGCTGACCTGTCCTTAACGAGCGGTTCCAACTATCCATATATGTGCTTCTGTCTTCTGCGTGAATTGCTTGCCATGGTTCTTTCAAGACTTGCCTAGAATCGTGCCCGCGGTAGACCAGGAACTTCGAGTTGACCCAGGTGAGCGCACCAGAACCAGGAGCAGCGGTGAAGATTTGCACAGGCAGCGAGTCAATGATTGTACGTAACAGTCGCTCAGAAGGTGGAGGCATGTCTTCGGAAACGGATGCTGTCCTGATATGTGTGGAGAGTCCAGGTGTTCTTGGGCCTGGCGTGGTCGCAGCCGGAAGCCCCTGGAAAGACGAGCTGAAGTCAGCACCGTAGGAGTGCAGGACAGAGTGGCGTTTGTCTCCGCCTTCTGCAACGATCGTCGGAGGAGGTGCGCTGCTGCGGAAGCTAGGCTTTCTAGAGACAGAATTCTCAGCTGTTCGCGAAGGACTCTGCTCACGACCAACGGGCCTGAACGGAGATTTATCCTCTACCGTCGAGCGAGATTGCCTGGATCTTCTTTCACTTTTCGGTGTCATCTGCTCGTCGTCGGCTCCGGAGACCGATACTCTCTTGCTCCTGTCCTTCGCAGGTGTGATCAAGGATGTCTGGTTGCCGGCGACGCCTGCTGATCTATGTTTTTTGGCGTCGAAGTAGCTGTCGACAATTTCCGAGCCCCGAAGATGAGCTGGGGTGCCAGCCACTGATTTGCTACTGGAATTGAGTCCAAAGGCAGAAGGGTCCCATCCAGGGGTTCCAACTATGGAACCAGAAGGACTGTGGCGTGATCGACCAGAGTAGTCAGAGGGACTAGTCATACTACCTGATATAGAACCAGCCACCTCATCCAGGTCTGCACGAATGAGATCATCTAAGTTTCCAGGCGCGATATTCAGAGGAGCAAAGCCGACATTGTGTCCCGAGATTGACTTGCGATGCCGGATACCCATAGCCTGGTTGTGTGCATTAGTGTATTGATGAGCCATGTAATAGGAAGTCGCAAGGTGCGGCCCGAGCAGTTTAAGCGATTGTACTAGGTTTTGTGGATAGGGCACTGCAGGACTGAGAATCGAAAGAATGGCAATTGGAGCTCGCCGTTCGCCGGAAGATGCTTGTGACACTGATTGTGCCCGACTATCCGGACGAGACTCTGGATTGGGGGATTGATAGTTGTGCATAATTGGCGATAGGGTCGGATGAATTAGAGGTATGTGCACGACGGTATGAGCACGGTCAACACCAATCGCTTCCACCGGCTCTAGATGTGAATAGTCATGAGTGGCTTCAGTTGGGTTGAAAGAATCTTCGACACTTTCCTCTGCAACGAAGAAGGGATTGCTCTCTGGATCAGCTTGCATGGCGGGTGAAGGTGCAGGTGATTGGGCCCACGGCGAAGGTGGGTATTGCTCGTATTCTTCGTATGCTGAACCGCGTCGCCCGTTGTTGTCAAATTGTGAGAAAAGTGTACGGAAATTGCCAAAATGTTGAGAAGCCTTGCTAGTGCTTTGACCCGGCAACGAAGATGATGGTGGTGGTGGCTGCTGGGCACTTGCTTTTGTCGCTCGTTGTCCCGAGGAAGTGCTTTCATCCTGTGAGCTGTTCGAAGAACTTTGACTGTCTTGGCCATTGTTCGAGTAATCTCGGGTTAGTGTTATCAGCTTGCCCCTTTCTAACACTCTATTGATACCACTTGAATCAATAAGACCGTCAAGCTCAGACTCCAGACCTTTGAGGATAGGGTAGACCGCGAGTTGGGCTGGCTGGCTATAGCCACCAACACTACTGAACTCAGGCTCGCTGATAGATGTACTCCGGTAGTTGTGGGTGCGGTGATCAAGACCTGGAGATGGCATTGGGGGATTCGTTAGACTGGGAGCATGGCTCAGGGTGCGTGACAAGATGTTTGGTCGTAATGTAGAACCGGGACGCTGCGGTGTATCGGCAGAAGTATGCCCGGCGTAGGAATGGCGAGATTCGAGGCTTGGACGAATGCGACTCAAAGGAGATGGATCTGGAGTAGAACGTGGAGGCAAGGACACAATTGGCGGCGGCGGCGCCTGATTTGAACCCTGGCTTCCATTTGAATCGTCCTCACGTCCCGCAGCATTGAAAGTAGTCTTCTGACCCCATGGCACATTTTCAATATCATTTGAATCAGCAGGCAGAGCGAGACTCGCACGATCCGCCTTGTAGACATCATTCATTATGTTTGCCACTGCTGACCACCAAGCCTCTAAGCCGGGCTCCGAGTTGAGCTGCAAGACAAGATCATAGACATTTGGTGTGGGGAAGCGAGGGTCCTGGTTTGGGCCAAATTCAAATCCTTGAGGAGCAAAAGCCGCACCGGTAGCAGCAGGAGTGGTTGCGCCAGACATGGGAGCACCGCCAGGAGTGCTGCTATCACCAGATTGTGCGGCCGAGACGGTTGGCGATAGGGCTGTGAAAGGTTGGTGGAACGAAGACGACCATGTGCGTGGGGTACCAGGGACGTATGGAAAAGGATACGAGGGTGTGCGCAATGGCATGGCAGCCGGCGTAGCAGCAGCACTTCCACGAATGGTGCGAGACGATGAAGATGTCGACTCGGTCGATGCAGTCTGAGTAGTAGCCAAGGGACTGCTGAAGGCGGCAGTCAGCGGCGAAACCGTGCCATGCTCTTCCTTGATAGGAGAAGGTCGACGAGGCACCTGGCCGGAGGTGGTGGAACGGTTGACAGCAGGCGAAAGCGTATCGGGCTGAGGTTGGTACAATTGCTGTTGCTGCTGCTGCTGAGCGGCTAAATTGGCCTTTGCACGCTGCAAATTAGACGTCATCCTGGCAGTCACAGCAGCACGCAAGCGTGCAATTTCTGCTTCATCAGGACTGACCGATGATGCGCTGGCGTCCGGTGACTTGGATGGCTCTTTTATGATAGGAGCATTTGAGCTGAGTGGGGGTGAGGAACGCAGTGCCGGGCGCGACTGCACTTTGGCGGCGGCAGTGACTGGAGCGGCATGGGCGTCGACGGTATGTGCAGGAGTCGCACTCGGAGTGGCGTCATCGTCGTCGTCGGCATCGTCGTTGTACGGCGGCGGCGGCATATTCGAACGCATGGCGGTGCCGGATGATGATGTTGTAGGCAGGCCAGTCATCCCCCTTGGGGCTCGTGGTCTTGTTCAGCAAAGCAGCGCGCAGATGGGCCCGTCGACAAAGGACGCATCAGCAACTCCGCCAGGAACGACAACAAGAGAGACAGGTGGGGACCGAGGACGGAGACGAATACGGAGAGATAGAATGCACGGCTCGACGTGAGCTCGTCGTCGAGAGCGTGGGATTTCCGGGTGGATCGAGAGTTGCGACTCTAGGCCCTCGTCTCTCGTTCGTGCTATGAGACCTTCGACCAAGGCGTGTGGCAGCCGCAGACGCTTGAAACGCCAGCCCTCAAGTGCCTGCTTGGCCCTCGTCATCGGGCCAAACTCAAACTCGGTTTTGCGTCCCAAACGTGCGCCTTTTCAACCCAACATGCACTCAAGTCCGATTATTCATAAACAAGACTGCATGGCCAGCTGCAGAATATCTTTTCGCGCTGTGCTTCTTTGCTGCGCTGCAATACCATTACTGACCAAAGTTGGTGATCCGGCATCAGACCCCGTCGAGCTGCACTGGGCTTCCGTCCATTGTTCTTCACGCAACGTTTGTGCATTATTGACACTCTCGAACCACCACTCTACAAATCACTGCCTCACAATTTCTGACTCCGAGTATCTCCTTCATGCCTTTTACTTGTCGTGCCCTAAATCTCATCTATTGACTCGTTGTATTTCCACAAATGCTGTCCTCGTCTCAGCTCAAGAAGCTGTCGATAGTTGTAATCGTCGATGTGCTTTGTCCAGACCGTGTGAGAACGTTCTCGCCATCTTCTTGTGGCGCTTCCAGACAAACATATATGCATGTCCGCTCACTGCTTGCAGCCGACCTGGGGCTCTGGCCATAAATCCCCTGGCTATCATTGATTGATCTTCATTGAACGCACATAGGGTCTCTATTGTTGTTTTTTGGTGTTGTTCGGCCACGAGGCAATCATGATCGGGGTTTTCGGCCTGAAAATTCCGCAAGCACGAATGGCTCGCTGAGTACAGCCATCGAACGATTCCAACAACTATCAGACATAAGTGCCTTCGCCTACGCGGGCGCAATTGTCCATAACGAGTCACACGCACGGTCAATGGCATTTCTCCTCTGTAGTATTCGACTTTCCAAATCACATAGATTGATGAAGCTTAGGCCAGCTCGGTTATAGGTCTCGTTCTTCAGCTTGCTTTCTAGACACCACATTTCCAAATCTAGTACTCATTTCTCGCGAGTAAACCGGTCCTGGCTCTAGCGAGAAGCCTGCGAATTGAGCACAAGTCAGTAGAGATGTGCATCTCCACTGGCATCGTCTCCAGGCTCCACTTCAAGCCATCCCGATACGCGTGGAAAACAGCATCTAGTGAAACGGTGCACTGCCGTCACCTGTTACTGCGATCGAGCGAAACAAAAATAATAACTGTCGTCGGCTTGAGCACGATTGTTTTCAGCCACGGTGTCATTGTCAAACAGATGCCTCCTTTGATTTTGTGGAAGATCGGTGAAGCCTCACGCGGATCACCTGTCAAGATGATCCTCCTGGCAGATCTTGCTCGGTACCCGCACCAGCGGATGGCTTGTGGGAAAAGTACTGCACAATCGTCTCTAACATCTGAGCCGTTCAACTCTCTACAAGTGCCGTGCCAAAATTCTCCGAGCGACCTACTATATAGGCACTTTTCATTTTGTCGAACTTCAAGTCGAATAATTGATGTTCTTATTCTTGGTAGGGAAACTTTGTTAGTGCACTCATTACCACGCCAATCGTGTTTGGAAGACAAAAGTGTAGGAGGCATGGCGAAGCATTTGGTAGCCAACAATGACCGTTGAGAATGTCCTGGTGTTGCATACATTAAGCAGTGTTGCCTTCGAAGTGCCTAACGCTTGTGTATAAAGTACTATCTTCGATTTTCTGTGTCTGCGTAGTAAGAATATTCTATTGCAGAAGTGTGTTCGAAGATGAATAAATCCTTTTATCGTCTTGATGTACAAACTGTTCGTGATGAGTCAATTTGAATCGAGACCTGGGTGCTTCTTGACGTAACTTCATGTAGAGCATTCCTGTTTGACGAAAATTCAAGCAATATCCGTCTAAGACGATGAAGAAATGGTTGTAAAGCATGTGCAAACATCTTAAGGCTGTGCAAGATCAAGTGGCATAGCTAAAGTACGACAACCATGACATGGCTTAATTAGTAGCCTTTAGATGCCCATCGAATGTGGTTGAGGACACGACCCTGTCACTGGGCCCTGAGATCTGATAAGATTGATCTTATCTCGTCGACTCAGATTGATCACGAATATGCACGGTAGGATGAGGTAATGATATGGCAACCAGGAATGTACTCGAAGTCGAGATCTGTATATATGTGTTGACCCAATTGCACAGTATCCATTGTGAATCATCGCAACGACGATTGCCTTGTAGTTGTACTCGCTGCATCGCAACAATGTACGCATAGTAGCGCATATGATCATCATCAATACTTTTCAACGAACATCCGGATGAAGAGTGTTCAAGGTTTGGAGTGATAGTTCCGAACTGGTATGTGTGGTTATGGGGTCGGTTGCATTTTTCCTCGTGCGGCATGTACGACTTTTCATCACACGCAGATACGGTGTGATTGATATGCCTCTGAGCTGAATCAGCTCCATCGATCATATTCCAGGCCAGGTTGCCGTATTCTTGTCGGGACGGAGGTTGACCAGTGTCAGCGGCATTGTGCATGTGGTTCTGCAAGATTCTCTTAGGAACTGCGCTCAGCTTGTTCTGCGCCACTTGGTGGCATCCGTGGCGTCTTCACCGTTGACCTCGTCGCCAGCATCAGCATCCTCGAACTGATCAGCAGTTCTTACTGTGCCAGCACCTGCACCAAGGATTCCACCTTCGGGCATGCGAAATTCGCCATTCTCATCCATGAAGTCTTGAATGTTCTCGGAAGTGATCCAGCCACCAGTTCCTGGCTCAGGTTCCTGCTCTTGTTCTTGATCATCATCCTCATCTGGATCAGGGTGGAGGTCGGCGCAATTAGACACGGCGGCAAAGAGTTTCTCGGCGGCATCAGTCGGATTGCTATCGCCCAAAGGTTCAGGGGTCAATAGGAGCTCAACAGTCTCAAGGTCGTCATCGGCGGTCTGTGAAATGTCGCTCAGGCATAGTTGCAGGTAGAGGGCGTTCTGTTGACGAGCGTGCAGAGAAATGGTTCGGTAAGGAACCTGAATGCCATGACCAGCACTTGTGCTCCAAAGAATAAAGAACCTTGTGGTGATCAGTCAATGTTGGAAAAAACGAATTGGGTGGAGTAGTTTACTCTGAAGTAACCCAAATCTGGATGCGTGGGATAGTGACCTCGACTCTGGGTTCCTCGTCGTCGCCATCGGCCTGCTGGAAGGGAGAAGCATGTGGAGCAGCGCCAGGACCGGCAGAGGTGCGCAATGCTTGCAGAGCAGCGTTGGCATTCAATTCGTGTTCCGACACGTTCAGTGTAGCATTCTGCGCGCGGTGGTGCAAGACGGGTTTGGCGTCATAGAAGCTGCCTGGTGTTTCTTGTTGGTGTGCCTCGAGACTGGTGTAGTCGTCCTCATTTGGGGTCTCGTCGATGACTCTCAGCGCGCCGCTCATATTTGCGATGTTCAATGTGCTTGATGAACGCGACAAAACGTCAAGCTTTCGTCCTCGAGCGACAAGCTTGCATTTGCATGTGAAATGCTTGTTTGACTTGTTTGTTCCTACAGGTCTCTATCCAGCACGTAGGGGATGACGGAGTCCAGCCCTCGTCATTCCTCGTCTTCATCACTCTTCCTCCAAACCCCACCACTCTAGTCATATCTATAATTGTCCATGTCACCTTGTTCATCATGTGCTTTGGCCCGAGGTAAAACAATCAATCTGCTTCGCGAATCTCGCGACCCGAAAAGCTTTCCTTCTGGAACGATGATTTCTTGATGATTTCTCGGAAAGGTTTCCCAATTCGGATGACAGCTTGGCACAATACGTTTCAGCCGAGGTCCATCATCTCGCTACTCGCTAGACACTTCCTAATCCTTCTCAACTTCCACGGCCCTTCTACCAAATTTACGTATCTCATCGATTTTTTGGTTGATACACGGCCATTCATTACCCCCGACCCTCGGTATGCTGACGAGAAATCTTCCAACATTAACGGCCAATTCTGTCTCCTTCCCGATGGACGGCCTTGTCCACCTTGTATATAGTCATTAGTAGACCCACACCATGTAGGCCTTTTCCTATTCCACTTTCATCTGCAGCATCCATCCTCCCCAAAATGGACTCATCCGACTCCAAGGAAGTGCGGTTCAGCACCCCGCACAAGTTCTCTCTCTTTCGTCTTGTCCGTGACCAAGCTCGTATTAGTCCAGATGTTCTGGCTCATCGCTATGAGGGCTCGGGTACAACAGACGATCCCTACCTGGTCATCTGGATTCCCGAGGATGCTGGTAACCCCCTGAACTGGTCCACAACCTTCAAGTGGATCGTGACTATGACTGTTGCGATGTCATGTTTCGCTACTGCCTTTGCGTCCAGTGCTTTCAGCGGTAGGTCCTGTCTTAGCCTACATTCTGTCTCACACAAGACTGATCAACCACAGGAGCAATTCGTGAATTAGTATACGGCTTCCATGCCTCGACAGAGCTCATCACCGCCGGAGTTTCTCTCTTCGTTCTTGGTTTTGCTCTAGGTCCTCTCGTATGGGCACCTCTAAGTGAGACCATCGGTCGCCAAAAAGTCTTCTTCCTGACATTTGCAATGTTCACTGCCTTCCTTGCTGGTTGCGCTGGAGTCAACAACATCGCCAGTCTTCTCGTTCTGAGATTTTTCGCTGGTTCCTTTGGTTCTTCGCCCTTTACCAATGCCGGTGGTGTTATCTCGGACATCTTCTCGGCTCATGAGCGTGGTCGTGCTATCACTATTTTCAGTCTGGCTCCTTGTCTTGGTCCTGCCATTGGACCTCTCGTTGGTGGCTTCTTAGGCGAGAATGAAGGCTGGCGCTGGGTCCAAGGCTTGCTTGCCATCTTCGCTGGTATTCTGTGGATTCTTGGCTCGCTCATCGTTCCCGAAACATACGCTCCTGTTTTACTCAGACGCCGAGCAGAAGAACTTTCCAAGAAGACTGGTATGGTTTATCAGACCAAGTTTGATGCTGAGAGAGGCCCCGTGTCAGCTAAGCAGATGGTTTCAACTGTCCTCATTCGTCCTTGGATCTTACTCTTCACTGAGCCAATCGTTCTGCTTTTGTCCATTTACATTGCCATCATCTACGGGTATGTTGGTGCTTAACTCAATTTCATGACACCTTACTGACATCTCTCGTAGAACCCTCTACTTGCTTTTCGCTGCCTTCCCCATCGTATTCCAGCTCCACCGTGGTTGGAGCGAAGGTGTTGGTGGTCTAGCTTTCCTCGGAGTTGCTTTTGGCATGTTCGCTGCCATCCTCTTTTCCCTCTACTCGCACAAGTGGTACATGGCAGCGGCAGCCAAGAATGGCGGATTCGCTCCTCCTGAAGCACGTCTTGTCATCGGCATGGTCGGTTCCATTGCTCTCCCTATCGGTATGTTCTGGTTCGCTTGGACGAACGGCCCTTCTATCCACTGGATCTCACCCATCATGGCCGGCGCACCCTTCGGCTTCGGATTGACCCTTGTCTTCCTGTCCGTAACATCCTACCTCATCGACGCCTACGTCATCTACGCCGCATCCGTCCTCGCTGCAAACACCGTCCTTCGTTCGCTCTTTGGTGCCGCATTCCCTCTGTTCACAAGAATTATGTACGAACGCCTCGGCATCCACTGGGCATCGTCCATCCCCGCCTTCCTTGCTCTCCTTTGCGTGCCTCTGCCCTTCTTCTTCTACAAGTTCGGCGCAAGAATCAGAGCCAAGTGCAAGTATGCCGCCGCCGCCGCCGAGAAGGCAGTCTTGATGTTCCACGCAAAGGCTGCAGCAACCACTGTAACGGAAAGAGGAAGCAGCGCAGGTAGTGAAGACGATGTTGATCTTGAGAAGGCCGAAGTCAAGGATCCAATGGAGCTTACAAGAGCCAAGACCAACGATACAGTCAGAGATCCTTCTGCAGTCTACGAGGCCAGCCCTTACGACATTGATCGCGTCAACACCAAAAATTCGGTTTCTGGTCTTTGAGATCACAAAGACGTTCTTTCCAACTTTTACACTCATAAATATTTAGACCTTTAGACCTTCATAGACTTTCGAGATACCCCCAATATTCAGATTTATTCCCAACACATTTTTCGCTCTCCGTTCGTTCGTGTCTGGGTCCCAATATCACTTCTCAACATCTGTCTTTGCAGCTAGAAACCGCATATCATACATAGAGCAGGGAGTACCCAATACAGACAATTTGTCAAATAGAAGAGCCAGATGAGTGAATATGATTTGAGTAATGTTAAGTTGTGGAAAAGCGTGACATAAGATGCTTCTAGAATCATTCCTCTCCTACCCGCATTCTGAAGTCTGTGATTCCATCGTATTCCGCCTGTAGCGACAAGTAGAGTGAATACCATAAAAAGGCATAAGTATGTTTGGGATCCGAGACATGTCATCGAGAGCTGATAAGTTGCCGCTTCTCCTTGGACATCGTCCCATCTTCTTATAGTATTGCGCATTTTCTCAGTTGCACGCGTTATATTCACTAGTACACGGAGAGACTAGCAAAGTGGATGCAAGTCGGTGTCGGGTATAAGACATGTCTATATAGCGCAGGAGATGTTGACTGCACACATCTAAAAGAGAACAACCACAACACGATCGCCACTAAATACTAAACTCTCACCTCAATCACGAACTAGCAAAACAAATCCCCGCTACTGAGGCTCAGTCGTAGAAAGCCTATCAGCGGGGAGAAAGCCACCAGGTAAACCTGGTTTCGTTTCAAAGTAGGAGCCTCGATGGGCTCCGAAAGTTTCACAGTTCGATGGCGAGAATCGAACCGGTGACCTTCCAGCGGGGATCGCCAACACAAAGTGTTGGCGCAAGACCGCTGGGCCAATCCACCGCCTGTCGGTAAGGCGATGGTGGCTGGTGTGAGGGAGGCAATGATGCTGGTATACAAGGGGTGTGGTGAACTTACTTCGAGTGAAGCGGTCGTTGGTCACTGTGAAAGTGCTGCAAGCAACGAGCCGGCTCATTGTGGTAAAATGATGTATTCACCACTGCTTGCTCTACACGAAGGCACCAGGTGTGAATAAGGGCAGAAGATGGCATATCTGAAACAACGGTGCTGAGAAGTCACCGTGGTGATACGAAGCAATGGAAAAAGGAGCCAATGAACAGCTGTATACAGCAGCTACGAAGAGGAAGGCATCTTCGGTATGGCTGCCGTCGCTCCTGTGCCGAAAATTAAATCCTAGACAAGTTCAGTCAGCAGCTTACAAGGAAGGGACTACCAACCATCTACTTACTGTAACAATCAAAAGCGATATTAGCAGCGAAAGTTGACCAGCAATCAAACGCTAATGCAATATGCCACCCACCATTGCCAATATTAAATGCAACATGCCACCACCATCGCAAATTTTACACTCACTGAAACCCCAACTGCCCTCAAGAGATTCTATCAAACTCATCCTTGTCCCTTAGGTATCTCGCCGCAGGTCCATCTCCAGCCTTCGCACTCAGCTCCATCCAGTGCCGCGCAACAGCCATAGCCACAGGATTGTATCTGTCACTAGCCGCTTCTCGGTCCTTCTCTACATCCTTGAACACGTCCTTGACTTTCGAAAACGGCGACAGACAAATAGCGAGAAGATCTGGATCCGTGAGGTAAAGTATTGCAAGTTCGCGTTGGGCAGCCGCAATGCCTTCCTTGGCTGTGAGTCGAAGCAACATTGCCGCATCACTCATACTCAGGTCTGCGACAGAGGGGTCACTGGGTTGTGGTGTCGGGGGCGAGAAGGCGGCAGCATCGCGTTTGGCTTGTGCGGCAGAAGTCACACGAGAGTGACCACGGTTGAAAGTATGGTGTTGGACGATCTGGTCAGCTGTCTCAATCATGCTTTGGCAGATCTCTTCCTTCAGATCAAGGGCGGCGATGGTGGCGTTCCAGAAGGCACGGCCACGAGGTGTGCTGTCAAGAATGTTGAGAGGGACGAGTGAAGCAATATATTGCAAATCGCGGAACAAGGTCTTGGGTCGTAGATCCGGGTCTTGAAATAATTGGCGGAAGCTTAGTATGGTATCGTCGTGGCCTAGAGCTGTTCTGGGAGCACTTGCGGTATCGATCCGAAGGCTGAGTCTACGTTGGGCGAACAATCTGGCGTTGGATGATGCGCCCGTCCCATCTTCCAGTCCGCAGTCCACTCGATACACTTTGAGCATGGATTGAAGCTCAAGAAGAATATCAAGTTTGGCATATGGACTAGCTTGTAGCTCGAAACGCCTCAAAAGCATACGGAACACTTGATCAAAATCGAACGATGACTGAACGGCATCATGTTGATGCTCCGGTGTCTGCGGCGGTAGATTACCAGTCGATAATCCAAGCTTGAGTACCTTGCGCATAGCCTTGTCTGTCTCACTGCCTGAGCGGAATAGATCGTGAAAGTCACTGATTAGCAAGCTGGTCAAGTTTTGCTTTAGCTCGTCCAGAAAAGAAGCTTGACTCTGCTGCAAGCTTGAGTCCCGAGACAGTGGTCGTCCATTTGACAAGGGTGACAAAGCTCTTGACGGGAAGCTTGTGGCGCTCGATGGAGATTGCGGTCCTGCACTGAAGCTTGACCATAGAGTGCCAGACGATTTGTGAGTGAGAGTAGGACTACGACACCCAAAGTAGTCGTGCGGGTTGGTCGTCGGACTTATGCTTCTGGTGGCAAAGTTCGAGTGCATTGTGGTCCGTAACGGAGTAGGATATCGATTCCATTGAGACGAAACATGAACCTCATATGATCCAGAGAAATTATTGTCGTACATCGATCGAAGCTTTTTCAGCGAGCTAGAATCAGAATCGGGTGTTCCGAATCTACCAAGTATGTGGTCGGAAAGTGGCTTCTGGTTCTGAAATAGCTGACTCGACCACAGTACCGGATTGTCGACTATGCTTTGACCCGCAAAATTGTCTATGCATCTGGTGAGCTCAAAACAGAAACGATGTATCCGTTCTTCCGCTCTGCAGACTCTCTCCACACCGCGTGCCTGCATCCAGCGCGCGGTCATATCGATCTGAATATCGCTGAGCTTATTCGTGCCACCCTTTCCTACGGGAGCAGACAAGAGTTCGAGGGTTGCGGCTTCTGCTTTCAGTTGCATGCTTTGATTCAAAGATTTTGATGCACTCCGGTGTCTGAGGAGAGGTTTCTTCTTGTCTGTCTTCGGGCGAGTTGTTGACGCCATGACCCGCAGTGCTGTCACTACCTTGCGCAATTCTTCATAGTGACCTGCTCGTTGGATGTCAGCGGTGTACCACATCTTCTCCCGTAGTCGATCGTTGATATAGGAAATCGATCGTATCTCGGCCTGCTGCGAATTGGTTCGGTCGTTGAGTCTTTCAATCTGAGCTTCTCCTTTCTGGATCTTGAGTCGGCAAATCTCGATAGAGTGGTGAAGCTCCTCTGAAATAGCCTGAACGATGTGTGATGTTTGTTCTGGAGACAGCGAGGTAGTCGCCTTGACCAATCGGAAGAATAAGTGAGCCTTCGCGAAATCTCCTTGATGATAACAACTCGCTCTTGCGCTCTCGAATTGATCTAACAATAAGGATTGCAACGAATGATCATCCCTGGGAGTGGATGTGGTCTCCATGACGGTGACACTGAAGAACCCATCCAAAAGGGTGTGGATGCCAGTACTGAGGAAGTCAAAAGTATTGGGCTCAATAAGTTGCTCCGAATAAAATTTCACCTTAGGTCCATCATAGTCGATTCTATGACTTGCACAGTCGGTCCAAGATGTCGTACCCTGATTGAAATGCGTTTCGAGACTCGCCCATCGCTCGGAGAATAGATCACACTTTCCTGTATCGGATGGACTACCAATGGATATAGCCAGGTCCACGAAAGCTTCTCTAAGTCTGTGGCCAAGGACATCTCCGGCAGGTAAATATGCACGGTCATGAGAGGGTCTCATTGGCGTTGAACCAGGAAGAGGAAGTCTGGTAGGTGTACTTACCTCGGGTATAAAATTACAATGACCGTCGAGTGGCGAGGTAGGCTCTGGTGGAGACATAGTTTGGAAAAGAGACAATCCGGAGATAGAGGACGCTGAGGACCTCAGAGTCGAACCACGAAGGATATGGAAGCCGCTGTATAGATCGCCACTAATCTCTGGGTAGAGAGTATGAATTGCGTTCACCACTTCAGAAGCGCAAATCGTGATTTGCCTATTGTAATGACTGCCGCTTCCTCGAGTAATACTGCCTGGGTCCCTAGCATCCGGAATGGATCCTGATTTTAGTGGACTAAGTCGGAAAAAGTCTACGATACTTTCGATTTTCTCTATGAGGTCGGGCATGACGGGTGACGTTTGTTTCCTGTAACACATAAGATCAACGTGCATAAAAGGCAAACTTCACGCACCATGAGTAGGCAACACCTTCCATGATTTGTCGTGTACGATGTCCCAGTTCATATAAAATTCGCTGCCGAACAGCTGAAGAGATGTGATGTGAAAGTAATAGACCATAGCTCTGGAGACACAATGAGTTCCGGAACAGATACATCCCGCTTCTCTTACTCACCTCTGGGCTTGTTATCAACGACGATAGATACGATGCAAAGAGCCAACGCGTACATAGGAAGTACGGAGCAGCTTGTTGCTGTTGAGAAGAAGGATCTAGTCTTGCAACGATGGACTTCGCCAAGCTTAAAACACTGGCCGGGATCAGTCTTGTTAGCTTGTTGTCCTTGAGAATCAGAAGCAACTTCTCGATGGCTATGGCAAAGAATTCATCGACGGCCTTTGATTCATCACTAAGAAGACCTGAAGAAGTTTGCCCTTTCCGGAAGGGACGCCGATCTGCGTGGTACAGAATGAAGTCTCCGTCCCTGATTGTTTCCAAAAGCCAAGTATCAAGGTAATGACAAGCGGTCTTGTCCAGCTGTCCAAGGTGCGCATTCATGACAGTGATCACGAACTTGTCACTTCCTGCCTTCTGGTAGGATAACAGACCGGCACAGATGATCCCCCAAGCACTCGAAAGTGGTCCATCCTGGGGGTGCTCAGCCATCGGAATCAACCTTAGTAGCAAGCCAAGGACATCGGACCGGGCAAAGTCCAAGAACCTCTCGGTATCCTCATGCTCAGTCTTATCTGATGGTCGCTTGAGATCGTTACCGAATATTGAGGTTACCATCAAGTTTCGAGAATATGGTCTGGACAGAGCTGCGAAGGCGAGATCTGGGAGTCCTAGTAGACGGTCGAGAAGGAAGGAAGGGTCAAAAGAGACACAAGATAGGAAAGTTAGTAAGGTCTCTCTAGTCTCCGATGACGTGCCATCCAGGAAAGAACCACTTCGGTGGTGCGGTGGATAGTTGTTCATACTCTCGAGTGCAGGAGACTGCGTGTCCCACTCGTTACATGCCTCTATGGATGTGTGGAAGGTGTTAAAGAGCACTGAAAACTTGCCCCGATCTCCAGATTGAATTGCCTCGGTGAGTTCATATCTTAGATCCTTCGCACCTTGCACCATCCGGTTCCTGGCTTCGCAAGAAGTTTCGAGCCAGTGCAGTCGTTGGTCAATGTGGTCGCTCTTGCGCTTTTGATATTTCTGCAATCGCCTGAGGTAAGCCAGCTCGGATAGGCTGGCCATTGGTGAGCCTTCTCGTTGCGCCATGTTGAAGGGCTATTCTATCAGGGCTTCAATGATATGGCAGACGTTTCTCCCGGTGGGGGTGAAGGATTACTATTCTGACATTGTAATAATCCGCGGGCAGTCAGTCCGGAGGACGAAGGACGTCGCGGTCGTTAAGAAGCCACGACACTGTTGTAGCGTCAAATGGTTAGCCGCTGTCGTATCCTGGACGCTGGACGTATGCCAGCTCATTCAACAGCAGCTTGTGATTAGTACAGAATGATGCAAGCTACCGATTGGTTGTGGAGTAGAAGAAAATGTCCGGACATGCTCGATACGTACGAATGAAACAGGTAAAGGACTTGGAGGAACAAATGGCTTCTTGATCAACGGGATGCCATGAAGCAACAGGATAATTTAGTTGCGAGGACAAAACTCGTAGTACCGGTCACAGCGCTGTCAATTGCTGACCACCGCGAGACGAAAAACAATGGAAGGATGGAGCATCAGCGAGAAGCTTGAGCCGTCAGCTTTGGATGATGAGGTGTGGGTGCCAGGGCGAGAGCCTGCATCACGAGCTCTCAGGCCCCAGGCAAGTGGCGTGGCATGCAGGAGTTGTGTAGCCTATCAAGGCACCTCAAGATCAAGCATTCCTGTTGCAAGATTTTTGGTAACGCTTCTCAGAGGTCCGTTGTGACATGGCAGGAACATCAGAAACAGCCAGGTGCATGACCATCCCCAACTGCCAACGCAGCGTGACCTGGTGTGCATAAGAGCGACGGGACGAACCAAGCGAACGCTTTGAATTACACTTCACGAAAAGGATTTGAGGCCTGTTCCTTGCAAAGCGATCCGTCTCGTAAGGCCAGGCGGCCTTGTTTGCGACCGCCTGAGGGTGTTGAGCGAATGAAAGAGTGAGCCCGCGTCGCGGGTCGATCGCCTGTGTCCCCCGCTTGTGTCTGCATCCAATCATAGTTTCGGGTCATTTTTCTTGACAATACCATCACAATTTCACAAAATCGGCAGGGTTCGATCGTCCTTTGCCGTGAGCCATTCATTAAAAATCTATGACTTAGCAAGTGGTGGACGGGTAAGATATCTTACGATTAGGAGAAGAATTACAGAAGGCCACGCATGACAACGTGCCGATATGGATAATTATCATTCATCAATCCGTGAGCACGTCTTACTCGTTCGAAACCTTGACAACCAACTTGCCACGGACGCGACCAGTCTTGAGTGTCTCAAAAGCCTTTGGTACATCTTCAAGACTGAACATCTCGGCGATGACGGGCTTCACCTTTCCTTCGGCCATCCACTTTCCAATCTGCTTGAAGTCGGCCTCTTTAGCGTGACACGTCAAGAATTCGTACTTCATGCTGCCGCCTCCCAGGAATCTTGGCAGGAGGAAGATGGGTAGTAGACGACGGAAGAAGTCCATGGTCATTGTAGCTCCAACGTTGACGACCTTCGCGCCTTCCTTGGACCAATCGTGCGCCTGCCAGTATAACTCTGGAGAGCCAACAAAGTCGACGATAAGGTCGAAGCGCTTACCACTGCGTAGGAATGTTTCGTGAACGTCCTGAGTTTTGTAGTCAATTACCTCGTCGGCACCCAGGCTTTTGCAGAGTTCGACGTTTGGTCCGGAGCATGTCGTTGTGACCTCACAGCCCATGGCCTTGGCAAATTGAATACCGAAAGAGCCAGTGCCTCCTGATCCGCCGTTGATGAAGAGCTTGTCTCCGGCCTTGACATTTGGGACGATGCATTGATAGGCAGTCAGACCAGCGACACCAACGCAGGCGGCATCCTCGAGCTTGACGCCTTCGGGGAGAGCGATAGTGCCGTCCCGGCCAGCGACCAGATACTCAGCCATAGCGCCAAAGAGAGGAGGCTCTGTTTTGCCAAAAACAGCTTGACCGGGCTGCAGGTCGCTTCTCGTGGTCTTCACAACTACGCCAGCGAAGTCCATACAAGGCGATGCTGGCTTGGAGATAGCCAAGTTACCAACAACTGGAGCTTCTGGCAGCTTGTAATCAACGGGATTAAGAGCGGCATAGTGAACCTTCACGAGAGTTTGGTCCTTGCCGAGTGAGTTTGCAGATTTGGGTAGGGCTGCATTGTTGTTCACTTTGAGACTCTTCTCGATGGTGCCCTGGATTGAAGTCCATTGAGAAGCTCTCATTGTGGAGGGGATCGACGCAGCCATTCTTGCGGTCGTACGGAGCTGATGGGCAGAGTTGACAAATCTATCAGTCAAATATCAGGTGGGCAGTGTCGACACAGCTAGGCTCAGTCGACGCAAGTAGTTTGACGAGATGGCGCTCAGGTCTCAAGTACGTTGATGAATTGGTGAAGTTCAGGTCTCGCGAGCTCTTGATTGCCAGGGCTGGTGATTATGACATGATGTAGCACGAGCACAGACCACCTTTACTGCGTACACCTCAGACTCGACTTTTGCCAACTCTGTCGTCTTTTTAATGCCATCTGCTCCGGTGGACCATCATCTTATCGTACATCTTTTAAACCACTCATCGAAATATCAATTCCAACCTGGGAGTCGTAAAACGTACGAATATGTTGAGAATTGACCCTGTGGCTTCCAGAGCTCAGATACGGTTCTGCCGTTCATCTCATTATCGCGGTCGCTAGAGGCTGTTCGCTTAACCGCTTTTCACATAACGACACTGCATCCGCTGATGCGCCTCCACTCACACGACCACATGGCATACCACTCCCTGCTGTCGATCACGGATTGCGTGTACCTTTATTGATGTCTCAAGATCTCAAGGCCAGAATGCTGTTGAAACCTGGGCTGGAACATTCAAATCCTTCGTGAGTAAGTACCCCAAGCCAAGGCTCGGACACCGTGTCTGGTTGCGACGACGGCTCAAACATCACAAATTCTGTCTCTGAAAGGCACGAAAACTCTGAAACCTATGGTATCTTCGTACCTACTCCACTATGCAGGTACCTTTCTATCCCTTCATGCTCCACGGTCTCTGAAACAACGCGGGTTGTAGTGGCGACGCGCCGTTTCGCGGTAGCTGGGGGACTTCAACGTTGGACTGGACGAGAACGTAAGTGAATGCCTGTAAAGGAGAGAAAGACGTTTTCTTCCACCATGTCTATCAGTCAAAATGATCTATATCTTTGTCATTATCCTTTCCTTTATTCATCGTCTCTCTTGCGCCTTTCTTTCCCACAGTTTGCTTTTATACCCTCGATCATTCCAGTGTTTGAGC
This sequence comes from Aureobasidium sp. M94-06E, assembly GCA_037040395.1. Lineage (NCBI taxonomy): Eukaryota > Fungi > Ascomycota > Dothideomycetes > Dothideales > Saccotheciaceae > Aureobasidium > Aureobasidium sp. M94-06E. The sequence continues at coordinate 99,853 of JAXQGV010000152.1, read as the reverse complement.
AAGCCTCATTCAATCCATTCATTACTCCCTCGACTTCAAGATGAAGAGCACTATTCTTTTGTCCGCCTTCTCTCTGGCCTCTCTTGGCTCTGCTGCGGTGCACAGGGAGCGTGGTTTTGGGCTACAGCGTCACCAGGCTATTCACAGCAGCAGCAGTAGCAAGACTAGCACCGCAACGATCAAGACCTCAAGCAAACCCGCGACATCTTCAGTCAAAACCTCCTCAAAAGCGACCAGCAGCTCCGTCAAGGTCAGCTCAAAGTCTTCTTCGAAGGTCTCTTCGAGCTCCAAGGCCTCCTCCAGCAAGTCCTCTAGCAGTTCGACCAAGCCAGTCTCGAAGAGCTCATCCTCCAGCAAGAGCTCCACACAGACTGTGTCTACCAAGGCAGCAACTTCTAGCGCGTCGACCATGAGTCTTGCCTTCAAAGCTGGGCTTTCTGGCTTCCCTAGCATCGAAACTACTGATGTGTTCAAGCAACAGTGGATGCCTTACATCTCGTGGTATAGCAACTACGAACCCGTTGCTCCCAACTTCGATGCCTCAACCCACACTGTGGTTGGCGCACCCATGCTCTGGGGCAAGGGCGACCAATGTTTGACAAACAACCCTGATGGTCCAGTTGATGAATGGCGTCTCGGAAACTTCACCGAGTACGTGACGAGCGGCGAGACACACCCCAATGTCTTCTTCGGATTCTACGAGCCAGACTGCGACTGCCCTTCGTCCAGCCACATCACAAACGTCACTGTCGGTGTTGAGAAGTGGAATCAGTACATCAAGCCTCTCCGCAACCGCGGCATCGCACTTGGCTCTCCACCCATGTGCACTCAACTTGACCAAACCTGGCTCACCAACTTCGCCGCCCAAGGAGTTACCTGGGATGTTACTAGCATTCACGTCAACAAGCCCACCGTTGCTGAGGGCATCAAGGTAGTCGAGTACTACGTCAGCAAGTTCGGCAAGCCTGTCTGGGTCAGCGAGTTCACTTGTGTCAACGACCAAAACTGGAGCTCTTGCGGTGACCAAGATACCGTCAACTCTTTCATCGACGGCATGGTCCAGTACTTCGAGAGCAACGACAATGTCGTCGCATATGGCGCGAACAACGGTGAAGGTGTTCCTGGAGTCTGGAACTTGATGACCAACGACTGGCCTCCTCAGCTTACTGCCACTGGTCAGCACTACCAGTCTGTTCTCAAGAGTCTTGCTAGCGAGAAGTGTTAAAAGGCCGAAGACTTTGTTATCTAGGTTTCATGATTTGTATATAGTGGCGTTATTGGGATGGGAATATCTGCTTCGGCGACGGGCGAACCGGTATAGACATGGTTAGATGTGAAGGGCAGGACCCAAGCAATAGAATATCATTACAACTTTATTATGTGTCTCATCTCTCTCAGAGTATTTTTTATCTGCTTCGGCGCATTGGTCGTGAGATTCGAACAGTGCATGGCCGAATTGTGTATTAGATAATAGAAACAAAGAAGCCGTGTTCGATCGTGTAGCAGTAATTTGATGCCATCGCTAAGCATCCCAATTCGGAGCCTCCCACCAGCAACCCCAGATCCCGGACCTCAAAAACCATGGTTCCTTTCGTTATCCGTAAAATGTCAAAAAGCATGAAAAGAAATGCCGAAACCTTGATGAGCCGGCGTAGTGAAACGTGAGAAGTATGACAACAGCGAAGTCAGTAAGCCCAGCGTGCGAGTGACATTGATCGAGGGAAGCGACTGGTGCCAGCATGATAAATGAATTCGCCGATGCAAGACCATCCAGAAGCCAGAGCGAAGTAGCGAAGGCTCTGGTGACATGAGGCCAATGATTTGTTTTTCCAGATACTTGGAAATTGTCAGCTGGAAGTCCTGTGATACAACATGGGTGCGTCTAAACTTACTCTTCGCTGTCGAACTCGTAATTTTTTCGTGAAACATCTCACAGAAGATGTGTCTGCGCTCACACCTTTCTGCGCTTCTGTCCAGGCAAAGCGGCAGCGGCAGCGGCATCTCTCTGCATCAGCTCCGCCTTTAATCTCTCAACCTCCCCCTGCAGCACGCGGACAGCCTCCCACAACTCATCGACATCTTGCTGCTTTGCTGCAGGTTGGATGGGTGTAAACGAAGCAGCAGCAGCATTCAAGGCCGCAGCACTTGCGGAATTGGCTCCACCCCCAACCCCGCCAGCAGATGCGGCTTTGGTCTTGTGGTTTTCGCGATACCGGCGTTTGGCTTCTTCGCGCTCGGCATCGGTGTGATACTTGCGTGGACGACCCCTGCTGCGTTTGCTGGCTGACTGAGATTGTGTGGGTGATGCTGCTGTGTTATCGTTGTTGGTGGTGTGGTTGGGTTCAGTGATGGGGCTCTGCGCGGGCATGCTCATTGGAGAGGACGAGCTTGCAGCCATTTTTTCGTCGTGATCACTCATGGTGGTAATCGTGTCTTGTATGTGATGAACTTTGAAGTTTACAACAGGCACAGAGCGAGAGTCAGATAAAATATACCAATAGTCGTTTGTGATTTGATTGACAAAGAGTTGTTTGATGAATTCACTTTGCTTGCGTGAAAGAAAAAATGCGAGAAGATAAAAGGGAGATAAAAGGATTTCTTTGTTTTCTTTGCGCTTTTTTCTTTTCCCCACCCATCACCTTGTACCTGCTGACGCAATCAGATGATCCGTGCACACCTCTCTTCTTTCCTTCCCTCGATCCGTCAATTTGCTGTCTCATGTGGTCTCATTTTCTTTCACAAGGAGTGTTTTCGCATCAAACAACCAGCAGCACATACGAAGCAATCCAGTGTCTCCGGCAGCATCGCTGAAAGGGTGCTGCGTTCTTCAAACACACCGCAAACAAGTTAAACTTACCCGTTCGTTGTGACATCTCCTGTCATCAAACAACAGGACCTGAGTAGTATCTTGTGGAATTCGTGCTGAGCAAAAAGAATCTCTACCAATCTCATCCGCAGAGTTGTTTCCAGTTTAATGACTCCCACGACGAGGCACAGTAGTATTATAAGCTGTCGAAATGTACGGTCGCTTCGCGAATAGAGGTCTGACCATTGAGGTATTCGAACACAATCATATCTCTCTGGATATCACTCTGTTGTAGAAAGTATCATGCATTGTTATAGCCACAATGTGAGGGTTTTCAGCACATGGGGATCATGCGCAAGCTAGCCCTGATTCTCCTTGTTATACATCATGTCCTGGCATTCTTCAGCAAAATCATTTCAATCCTCTCCGGCATCAAACAGCTCCGCGACAAAACGAGACTCTCCCTCTTTACGCTTTTTACGAGTCATCAATGGCTCGTGATCGTCCCAATCATCAGTGTCGTCGGCCTTTCTCTTGTGCGATGAGAGGCTGAGTCTGTGCCAGCGCTGCTTGACGCTTTCGGCATTTCTCACGATCTTGTGCTTAGCATGAAGCCGTGCACTGCACACCTTGGACTTCTCGTGTTCAGTCAAAACCAACAGACTCGGATCTTCTTCGATCTCCTTGAAGACTTTAAGCAAAGCTTGATCCTCAATATCAGACCAACGACTCTTGCTCATGGTACTGCTCGCATCATTATGACCGGTGCTTCTGTTGCGACTGTCATTCACAGCTGCTACCGAGTCTTTGAGGATAATAGGCATAGCGCCATCGATTGCAGAATCATTGGCGGAAAGCTTGGTGCTGGCATCGGCTCGGGCAGCGTCTTTCTTACGTCGTGCTGCGTGGTATTGGATGGTGATAGCCACAGACGTGCGATCGGTACCAAAGCGAGATTTCAAACGCAGCTTGCACGTGTCAGCCCGCTGCTTGATGGTCGTGTCTTTGTGAGTTGGGTGTCTTTCCAAAGCATCCATGATTCCCAGCATGGCTTCCTCTTCCTGAGGAGTCCATGGGCTGACTCTCTTGCCTTCGAAAACTTCGATCAGGTCCCCGTTGTTCTCAGGGACCAAGGTGTCACAGACAGGTTGGTGAGCTTGGCCAGCTTCATTGTGCTCTTTCATTGCGAAAGAATCAACAAGCTCTTGCATCTTCTTCCACTGGGTGCGAACGGCTTTCTCGGTCCGGTGATGCCCGTACTCAGATGAAAGTCGCTCACTACATCTCTTGGCGCATTCGAGCAGGCCCATGTTTTTACAGGACTTATCGGTCTCGATATCTCTCATGATCTTGGCCACAGCATTCTTCTCCTCTTCGGACCAGGAATGGCCAAACAAGCCTGATTGACGAACTTCTGTCGAATTTGACGTGACAGGATTGGAGCGCGACTGATCGTTGGCAACTGTCGCCGGAGGTTCCAACCACCCTAAGGCCTCCCACATGGCCATCAGCTTTTCACCCTTCTCTTTCGATTTGCTGCCTCCAAATTTGAGAGTGTTGAGCCAATGGTGTCGGTCAATGATGGTCGCATCGTACTGATTAAAGAATGTGCACTTCGTTTGTGCATAGTCCTCGGCATTCCAGCTCATGGCAGCAGCAATGATCCTGTCTGGCTCTGGAAGACGGTCAACGCCCTCAGCCTCCACGCCAATCTCCAACCAGTTAGAGGGTTTGATCGATTGGACTTGAGGCAGAGATGTTAACAAGCCATGGTATTCAGCAGGATAGTCCACAGGTGCGAGGCTTTGAACCGTGAGCCAAGTATCAACGGCGGCCTTGCCCTTTGGCGTTCCCGATCGTGATTTGCGAGTCTCATATGAGGAGTCGTCGTCAATGCCTGATACGAGTACGCTGTTCAAGGATGTGCGCACAGCAGCTTTGCTCTTACGAGCTTTGTGTACCACGGGAGTTGACTTCACGATATGAGGCGCATCGGTTGAGGGTCGCGCGACCGAAGAAGACGAAGGCCCACATGCTGATAGTGATTAACATACTTTCGAAAGGTCGACGCAGAATGCGGCGGTGGGGCAGAACTTACTTGCTAGACGTTCTGCTTCACTTTCGTGGTCGTGATATTTGCAATACTCATGACAACATGAGCAGTTGTCGACTTCTTTTTGTTCCTTGAATGAGCGCTGGAACAACCTCTTGAAGAACAAACTCGACTTCGAATAGTTCGAGGGATCGTCGTTGACGCCATCATCATCCTCAGGGTTCCAGTGGTTGAAGTAGGTATCCTCAACATAGCGAGACAACGACGAAGATGCGCCGACCATCTCTTCGATCACGGAGATGTGCTCATAGTGGAACAATTCAGTGCGATTGCTCTGATCATTGCGACAACATTTTTGCAATTGCGACATAGCAGAACGCGATAGCGCGACACAGCCACTTAGATTGCTCAGGAAGTAGAGCTCGGTGATGCTGTGCCAGTCAGCAGTATCGAGTTTGCCCGTGTACAGCCAATTGAAGAAGAGGGTCAAGGCTGGTCTAGTCGTCTCGAGGACAAATGGCTGCCCTGGCAGCGCGAGATCAGGCTGGAGCTTCGGGCAGTAGTGGCGCAGCAGAGACTGAGGCACCATGAACGATTGCGGCATGCGCTCGTTGGTGCGAATCTCGACTTGTTGTTGGCTGCTGCCGATTAGGCGCCTAGAATCGTGTAAGCGCCGAACATGAGGATGGTGAAAGATAAAGCCATGAAAATGCACAATGGTGTTCTAAGCAAGATCGTGGCCACATAGATCTCTCAAAACAAGATTAGTAGACATTTGTTCCTTTCAGAAAGTATTGTGCATTTCTATAGCTATGCGGCAACAGTGATTTGCGCTTAGGGAGGAAGAGGCACTTACATCAAAGTCTGCTCAGTCCAGATGTGACTGGACCATGCGTCTTGTGGCGTAGCCATGGCGAGTGGATGTGCTGTCGAGGAAGGAAGGAACAAACCACAAGAGTCGAAAAGTTTGGTGTAACACAGTGTTGTGATGCGCGTGTGTGAACGAGCGGGGTCTGCAAACAGCACGCGCATAGCAGATAGAAGTGGACGCGGCTCAGCTCGTGTCTCACTCTCACTCAGACTCAGTTTCCTTGACCGCATCTTGATGAAAAGGTTCATCGTGCTGCAAGTCATAGCAGATACCTGACCACAGCCCTCTTCGAAAGTCAACACGCCATCTGTATGGGACACGATGTTCTCCTGCTTGCAACTCTTGGTCAAATTTGAAGACCAGAACATGCCATCAGCCTCTAGAGGACTCTGCTCATCGCGGTTGTCACACTCTTGTTTCAAAGACGAAAGATAGGAACAGTTTCGCCAGCTGTCAGATTGTGCTTTATCATGTGAGCAGTTATACGAACTTGCACATTCGACGGCGAGATGGTGGTTACAGAAGAAAAGAGCCTTGGCTTTCAGCTGACAATGTTTCTCCGACAAGTGTCAGTCATTTTTGTCACATATATTCCTATAAGGATTGTACAAGCAAAACTTGTAGCGGTCAAAAAGTGGTTTGTTTAGACCTTTAGAGCCTTTCCTTAGTTCTCTTGTCTAATTCTAGACCGCTGTCTTCTTTTGCTCTCAAGTGGTCTTGAGATATCGCATACTCGTTGTGCAATCGAAGCTCGTGGTCTACCTATAACCTGATTATATTCGACGTTCGAATCGCTCTCCCTGTCGAAGTCGAGGTCATCTTTACAGTCTTCAAAACCAAAGCCAGGGGCTCCGCAGACTGTAAGTCCATGTCAGTATGCCGAAGTACCACTTACATTGAACCTTCGACATACTGGCTTTGCGCCCCGCCTCGCTCTCGTGACGGTGATATTTGCAAGGATCATGGCAACTTGTACGTAACTCAGAGACTCGCAACAACAAAACTCGTTACGCAAAGTTTTGTGGCAGAGGGTCTTCAGCATCAACTCTGTAGAAGTCACCGGATAGTAAGGGCGACCTGCCTTGAAATTATCGAGCGCTGCAATGGAACGCAATTGAGCTGATTGGCAAGGATGTAAAGTTTTCGTGGAAGATCTCTTCTCTTTCGATGTGAGTTCGATCATCTCTTTGTGAAAAAAACCTCTTGCTTGTTCTCACTCAGCTGAAGGTGTTTCTATTCACTTGGAGCTGAGTGAACGATAGGACCAATGTAAATTGATCCGAACGAACATTAACTTGACCACTGAGGGATCTTGCTAAGCAATGGAAGAGGCGAAATATCTTTGACGGGTGACGGTAATGATTCGCGGTTGATAATTGTGCTGACGAGCCATCAATCGCTTTGGACGCTTGAACTTGCTCGAATTGCATTTGGCAGATAGCTGTTCTTTATGTCTTTCTTTAGAATGAATTGGGCTTCTCATTTCCTCTTCATCTTTTCATGATGATGCAATTGCTGTTGAATGTAATGACTGTATCTCCTGCTGCATCTGTCTGCCGATACCTCTTTTTTTTTGATCTTCTCTCATCTGCTACTCAGCCCGCGTGCATGCTGATCCCATCATCTTCAGAACTTTCTGAGTCCCGATCCACCACGCCAGAAGTCGTCAATGTTTCGGGTAATTATGTTGTTTCTTTCTATGTTGTCGTGAATCTGTTATACTGGAAGTGTAAGCCGGTATACACTCCCCAACCACTGCTGGTCAAACTTACCATGACCTTGCATCGACTTTCGGCCCCCTTTTGTTCTTGTCGGGGCAGGCAGCCGTTCGCACTTTGTAGTCATCTTCATCCTAAGGTGCCCCACTCACGACGAGACTTGAGGACACGAGCCACTGGGTTTGTCTGCACCAAGTCGCTGCCACAGTGGGGACATCCCTGCTTCTGTGGCTTGATACTCTTGCTGTGACGGCCAATCTCTTCACCGCATTCGTCGTTGGAGCATGTCCAGATGAATTCGAACTTGGGGCTGAAGTTGTGGTAGGTTGTGATCTCGATGCCAAGATCGCTCAGTGCTGCTTCACACTTTCTTCCCCAGTCCTTGAAACCATATCCATGTGCGCGAGGATCGTCACCCAGCATGTCATTGGCAAGATGACAGAATTCGTGAGCGAGGGTGCTAAGAAGGCGAACATGGTCATCGACGAGCTTGTCAGACAGCTCGATAGTGGCATAGTGATCGTTGCCTGAGCATTCGTAGCGACAGCGGCCAGCTGTGACTTTCAGTCGGTTGTTCCACAAAACCTCCACTCCTCCGGTTGAGGCAGTCATCTGGCCGATCAAACCGCCCGTGACTCTTTTGTCGATCTCGTGGAGGCACTTCTCGGCGCTGACAGATTTGTGGCGTCTGAAGAAGGCGGCATCAATTCCATGGCCATAGGATTGTCTTCTCACTACATCAAGTGGATCCAGAGAGGTGCCTTGGAAAGAGGAGTTGGAGATCCGCTCTACAAGATGTTGACCGGGTGGCTGTCTGAAGGCTTTCTTCTGGGGTCGCGACTTGAATTGATGAAGGTGGCTAGGCATGGTTCCGCTGTCATAAGAATCAATAACCTTGTTGTGATTCATGATGGAATCGATGGAACAAAACATACGCTGTGGTGTGTGATGGCGTCTAAGGATAGAGACTGCGCGAGATCGTGGTGATTGGTGAAGACGTAGGGATTGGAAGAAGAGGAGTAGCAAGATGTAGTAACGAAAGTGAGACAAGCGGTGCGATGAGAAGGAGAGTAGACGGCGTGAACAATAAACCCGGCGTGTGAGGACAATAGATGGGAAATTCATATTCACAACACGGAAGTAATGACACGCTCCGTAAGCCTCACTTCGTTTCTTGCCATTGTCAAGTCCTAGTCAATAGGAGGCCAGCATCCAACAAAACAGTCTGCTGCGGCGAGAAATAACGTGTCAAGCATGAGATTGTTGATTTCGACAACCTGCTTGTATTACGTTTCACTAAATGGCTCATCACTATACCGGATGTATAATGCAAATGGTGGTAGTCTGTACGGGATACAATGAGCTCTTACCTGGTGGATTCAGACCACCATCAGCAACGACAAATGCTCTTGCACATATTTTAGAGAATACCTGCCTGGGGCCAAGTTGGGACGCTCAGTCTGGTGAAGCGAGACTCGTCTCGCGGACATATTTGGTGTGGTGAATCGGACAGTCGATTTGCTACTACAACATGCGATAAGAGCGCAGTGGCCATTAGACCGAGACGAAAGCCGGAACCTTTGGTTTTGTCTAGTGTTGTGAACAGGTGAGAGAGTGTGATCGATGCAGAATTATCTCTGACGTCTTCTGTAGTTGAAATGTAAAAAAGGTGTCCAGGTGTTTATATTGCGTGGGATGGCACGATAATGCCCTAGTGCGTTCGATTGGCCGTGACCATCTGACACCTGAAGAATGCGAGTTCATCCTCTTTTGTATAATGGAAGACGGCCATTTGAGCTCGAGACCCGCCAGAGTGGCTCCTGGCTGCCGAGTGTCCCAGTTGCTTGAACCGACGTGCCTTTTGATTGCTTACTCCACTCAAAATATGTACCCCTCTTCTTGTGCGACTCTCTTGCAGTGCACATGCACCCTGCATTGTGCGGGGCGTGTCCCGAGCAAGAGGGATCGATGAAAAGAGTTTGCGTACCTGAGTATCCCGCACGGCAACGATGGAAGCCAAGAAGTGCATGGTCATCTGGCAGTGCGCCACGATATCGATTTTGACATCAGTCTCAGATCAATGATTATTGTACTTGCGACTGAACATTGATAGATCATATTCTGCCTTGCACGCCCTACGCCTGTCTCCACTCACACATTTCGTAGCGCATATAGTTGAGCTGACTACCGCTTATCAATGATATTGCGTACAGTACATAGCGCAAGAGATAAGAGCACGCAGGGCATATCGTCAAGGACGCCCGTGCAGCAGACAGCCGAACAGCCACCGTGCAGTGCATGCATGCATCTTGGAAGCGGGAACGAGCTAAGGGTCGCAACTCACGAGTGGGATGTTTTGTTGCATGAACAACACAAGAGAGCGCCTCGAGATTCGTCATCGCAAGACATTATTTCGGATCTACAGCACAGTCAAAGCAGGCGAAGGCGGAGGCTGGCTTCCAAATTGCGGATTCTGCGATCAAACGAATCAAAACAGCAGTACCAGAAGGAGCTAAGCAGGTACAAGGTCCAGAGTCACTTGGCCATGTCTGTGGCTTGCACCTGCAGAATCCTACAGATCCGTGGCTCTGTTATCGCCGCTGCCGCTAACAAACGCGAAACTACAGGTGGGGAAATTGAGAGATGCGATAGCGACCTTGGACGCTTGTTGATGATGTGCAATCATGCTGTCGACTGTCGTGGGATGATAGGACAGCTGCGGGCTGCGAGTAAGCATTGTTCTTGGCTTCATAGAATCCGAACCAAGGCGGCGACGTCGTGACGGAGACGGAGATCCAAGCCGTTGATTGAGCGTCGAAGTGAGCTGTGGTTCACGAAAAGCGCAACAGTTGAAGGTTTGGTGGAGCCTCGCTGCTCCGGCAAAAAACGGAGATTTTGTCGTCGATACAACTCCGTCCTGACACACTCTGAGTCACGACAAAAGTAAGGGAAATAGCAGAAGGATAGATAACACACTTTTTCCTCAACAGCCTCTACCTATTAGTGAATCTCATTGTGGTGCTCTAATAGAAGAAGTAGCCACATCCGTCGCATACTCGAGCCTTCCTTTTTCTCACGTCTTTGTTCGCTTCGGCGGTCTCCGAACAAATCACGAAAAGATCGACTCTACCAGGTCGAAATTTCTTTCCTATACCTACGGCGTGTCGCCTTCCACGCTATCCGACCATACGCGCGTGCAGCAGAATCTAAACCAATCCGGTGAACCCGGTGAACGCAGAAAGTCTGCTTCACACCCCCACGTCCTACCGATTGCGACTTGATCTGGTCACGCATATTGATCCGCTCGATCACGCACATCCGCATTAACAGCTTACCCCCGTGCTTTCATCAGGCTCTGTGAAAGCATTGACACATCTTTGCGACATTTCAGGTCGTGACACTCGAGAGACTTTGGACTTGCAGGAATCTCAAACCAGTCGTCTCTTCTCATCAAGTACTCCACTCGAGCTAGCAAGGTACCGGCCACGACCGACCTCGTAAAGACATATTAGTACTCCGCCTTGAACCGCGTCGTAGTATATATTTTGGACTTCCTCTCTTCAACCTTGGAGTGCCTGTCCATTCGACTTCAAGCTTCTCACCTACCTTGGGGACGACCCCAACCTTTCTGATAATAGACCTTTGGACTCAGATTATGAACTTCAAGAACGACTATTCTCATTGGCCCGCCGGACAGGAGCACATCAACCGCTGACCTAGGACTCTTTACATTCTTCCTTCGATAAATTACAACTCACGTTTACCATTGTTGTGTGCCTTCTCATTCATCTCGGAAGCTTGCTTCTCCTGGGTGCATCACGGGAGCAGCAGCACATCATCTCGACTCATTGGCACCCGGAGTCTACACCGACCCCGCAGTCGGAAATTCCACCATGATGGATCAATCTATGGTCTTGCTGAATGCTCAAGTCCAATTCCTGGTACGTCTACCTCTTCATAACACTTGGATTGCTCACACTTGTACACGGGAATATATGTCTTTGGCTCGTTTTTTTCTGGCTTGGTAGATTCGGGAGTCTGCTTTTTAGTCTCGAATATTTGTACATCAGAATGGTCACTTCTTTTGTTCATTGCAAACTGTCCATGTCCGTCTTTACTAACATCGGGTCTCTTGTGCAGGAAACTAAACTAGCAATCGTGCACATCCCACTGCACTTATATTGCCACTTCATACAACCCATACTGCGTCTCCTGACCCTTACAAACAGTACAGACGAGGTAGATGGACTGCCTCGTAGGAAGTGGGCATATCCAAATGCCTTTACAAACATCTCGGTCACGACAATAGAGTGTTCGGTGGTTTGTCCACGTTCTCTTGTCGCCGAACTATTTGTGCCATTGATTGAAAGGCTGGACGCGAAAGCAAAACAGGCTGTTATCATCAGCAACGACGACTTTGTGGTGTTACAAGTCGGAGGTGAAGGTATGGAGGCCGGACAACGAGTATTGGATCTGACTGCGCCTCTTGCGCTCGCCGGAATGTAAGTCTAATACCTTAGCCTTGATGTGAATCATGCTGATATGAGAATGTAGCTCTATCTTCTTCATCACAAGTTACTACAGTGACTTCGTGCTCGTGCCCTACAACGCCAAATCTACAGTCATCTCCGCGTTGGAGGAGCGTGGTTTTGCCTTTGAACCCATCTCTAATGGCCACGGCGCAAACATGACCAACGTTTCTTCACCCCTTCATTCCCACATCCGCGACAGCAGCAGCTCTTCCTCACTCGACATTCAGCCTCCAGGTACACCCCCACCAGCTACAGTCGCTGAATGGCAAACAAAAACATTCTCTACCCTCCACCGCAACGACATTCTCCCTCTGATGGACGAAAGCCTAGAGTTGCGCTCTTGTGCTGGCTATCGCAGCGACAGTACAGACATCCACGATGCAATACAACTAGGCATACTGAAATGCCTGCTCACCAATCCACGATTCATGTCCATCACCCTCACACAAACAGATACTGTATCCCTGACCTTGGACCAAGAACTGTTATCTCAATTCCCCTCTTCTGGCGAAGGCATACTGCTTCAAAATGATCAGACTTATTTTGCTATTGTGTTTGACTTACGCAAGCTGCCTGAGGAAAGTACGGGTATCATCTGCGGTGTTGCTGGACGTTTGTTGGAGCGACTTGGAGATGGAGGACAAGGGGAAGGTGCGTTCAATATGAGTTACCTGTCTACAGCAAGGACAGGTAATGTCATCGTAAGAGAAGATGAGGTTGGTGAAGCACTGGAAGCGCTCCTTGAAGAGGAGGCGATGAGTGTCGACAGTCCCGATGGCATGATTGATGGTCATTGACGGAGTTGAAGGGGATGAAGTGTAGGGCAGATCAAAAAGTTCTTGTTTCTTATCATTCATTATTTTGCTTCCTTATCTCTTGAACTTCCTCCTTGTTGGCTATGGATGCATAGGCTCTCATACCACTCTGACTTGACATCAGTGTTTATAGCTGTTACAGTAACGTATTCCAGTATATATTCCAAATTGGAACCAAATAAAGCACATACGGCCACAGTCAGCTGAAAACTGGGCATCCCGTCCGCTCTGCCATACATAAGCAGTTGAACGGCAGATTAGTACTACGGTGGGTGACCACGTGGGAATCCCTGCTGCTGTATGTTTTGCATTTCCTTTTGCTTCTACAGACCGTATGAGCTTGACTTTACCTGAGTCATATCTGAAGTTTCCGAGCACCAATTGTGGGTGGCTGGCTGTCCAGGTCGTGGAGACCTTTTTCTCATCCTTCCGCTCGGACTACCGTCGAGCGGGATCGCCTGGCCGTGTAACGATGGAATCTGATGTGGGACCATGAGGGATGCCGTTTCCAATGCTAAATAGTCATCATGTTGAAATTGTGGCGTGCGGCAGTGGATGCCCATTTGCCTTGCCAATCTATGTGCAAGACGATGGAAAGAGCATAGTCCAGACCGTCAGGACAATACTCAACCAAAGGCGCGATCCATCTGCGACCCCATGTCATTACCAGACTCTTGTGGCGGCAGCGCATCGGTATTGTCGTCCTCGGCGTCCAACAAACTAGCACCAGGCCTTGTATCTGGCGGCGGTGCCGCAGTGGCAGGCCTCAAAATTTTGGCATCGCTGTCCAGCCAGCCTGGCGCTTTCCTTCTCTTCTCAGCTAGCTCGCGCTCATCGATAGCGGCACGCCAATCGCGCACTTTGGTTCTGGCTTCAGAGGCAGCGGTGTCGAGCTGGTCGCGGAGAGCTTTGTTTTGGGCAATGATGGCTGAGGGGTGAGCGCGGAAGCCGGAGCCAGAGGTTACGTAAGCTGGAGGTGCAGAAGGGTCATCGCCGTCCGGATTGAGGATAGAGGGTGGTAGCGTGGATGGCAGGCTCGCGTAGTTGTGTGGTAATGTCGGGGCCTTTGGCAAGGTGATGAATGGGGATACGGTAAGCGGGACTTGAGCTAGGAGAGCGTTCTCTATTTGGCGCGTGCGAGTCAGTCGAAGGCCATCACGCTGCTGCTGGTCAGGGTCAGGAGGCAGACGTACGTTCGGGCATGATGGCAGCTTGTGACGTCGAATTACTGTGAAGATGAGATGGACGTTGACGTCTTGAGTTTCAGCCCAAGCTCGTGTTGGAACCCGTGCTTTGCGAGCGCTTGTCAACTGAGTCTATTCGAGGGCTTTGCTTCCGAGCCGTTGTGTCGTCTTGAATCTTGTCGTATGAGGCGCGCCTTCGGTTGTTGGGGTGTTTGAGCACATGCGAGATGCGACATGCGAGATAGCCGTCGGCGGCCCCGCATGTTGATCTTGGCTGGGCAGATGAGGTGGAGCCCTACCAGACCCTGATTCGAGGTTTCTCATCTCTGAAGCCACCCGCCCATCTGCCTGCCGCCCTGACACAGACCGGCACAAAACACCGCCGAGTCTTGCTAAGCGAGCACTCGACGACGACTTTCTCTTGACCCTTGAGACAGCCATCATGCAGGCTGACACTGAGACGTGCCTCCAGAACACCATTTGTAGGAGATCACTCCGGCATACCCTTGCATCATGTCCCTGTACAATATGTAACAATCTCTGTGCCGTGTCCGGACTTTGTTCCTAAGCAACTTGTCGCAATCTCTCACGTCTATGGCGTCGCAGCTGCTCTCATCCGAGTGCGACAGGTGCAGATCCTCGAGTGTGCTGCAAACCGCTCAAGTGCACTACGGCCCAAAAACGTGTGCCTTCCGACTTGGCTGATGCGGAGCGTGCTGCGGTTGGTCGACGGTAGTGACAATTTTCTCCCGCTCGGAGGGTCAGAGAGCCTAAAGATCGCCCTCACGATCTGTTTGACTTTGAGCTTCTCAGATGAGAGCTTCATCTTTGGTTACCGACAACATAATTTGTTGATTATCGACGGCCGTAAAAACGGCTGTTCAGCTCGAGAGGGGGGTGTCGAGGTCATTCGCTTACGACACGAACACGACTTGACAGGCTGCTTACCGGTGATCTGCACATAGATACGCTGTAAATGGTTGTCAAGAGGAATGCAGAGGAAGGATATGCTTGACTGCTGTTTCTTTCCGTTGAAAGAATTGCAGGCGCCTCTTTCTGGCCTACATTCTGGTCGGAGCACTGCGCCTAGTTCCCACATGCGTTCGCACAACAATCTCGAAAGATCTGCTGTCGCGCGGGATTGCGATGAGCAGTGGACGAGACCATGCAAAGCTAAAAACATCGCTAGGCTCAACTCAACTCGTCGACCGCTGCAATAAAATCAATTGTATAATCTCAAGCACGTCACGGATAACTAATGATACAAAAGGTAGTGAGTGTGGAAATAATTGTGAATTGTAAAGGTCTTGCGCTGATAGCAAGACATATGGTTGTCAAAATGCTCTGGAAAAAATGAGTCGACTAATATCGACAGGACATAAAAATCTCATGTAGCAATGCCAGAGATAGTAACACCAAAACGTCCAACCAGGCTTGAACGATCATCTAACAAACTCCTGCCTCACAGAGGCATGTCCCTCCCCGATAAACAAAAATCAAACGCCGTCCCATATGAAGTCGTGATATTCAGTCACACCGCTGCGCGAAGCAGTGCGCTGGAAATAAAATTGCTCGTGAAATGGTCACAGACCAAATGTTTAGGAAGAAGTAGAATCGATGCTCATGCCAGAAGTCTCCTTACGGAGACCAGTCATGTCGTGATCTGGAGGGGAGCCACGACGACGAGCAGATGATGTGGCAAGCTCAAATTGTTGCTTGGTGTGCTCGTGCATCAATCTCTGGTATGAAAGACGAGCAGACTCGGGGTCGTTGAGATCGTAGTGCTGAGGGAACTCATATTGAGGAGCGATAGGCTCACTGTAGTCCTGAGCAATGTAGACTTGCTGGATCTCAGAAGGGGCAGCCATTGTGATATTGGTGATTTAGAAGTTTTGATGAATGCTCGGAAACTGAAGAATTGGAGAAGGACTGCCTCTGTAGATTGCTTGAGGGAGCTTGAAGGCTTGAAGATGTTCGTTGGAGTGGAAGTGTGTTGATGAGAATAGATCTCTGGACGAGAAGAACCGGGTGCCTTATATGTCAGAACTCGTACGGTCAAAGGAGTTCTCGAGTGAGCAGAGGCAGAGAGTATGACGGGGGCCGGATTCGATCAACGTCAGACCCTGCGCCTCTAGAGTGTGGGCGTTGAAGCTAAGATCGGCAGCGCAACGGTTGGCAAAGTCTAACGCAAGCCATCAAAACAGGTCTATTCTCGTGTCAAGGGCCCGATGGTCAGAGTCCCTGTTATGGGGGCGGGAGGCTGCGAGAATCGGATATTTCTTATTGGATCTGACAAACCCGCAATTAGCTCATTGCCCTGTGTGCAACAGCGGATCCGAGGAGGCTAGGTCGCGTCTAGAGAAGACCCTGTCCATCATGATGTAGCTGGCAAAATTGCCCGTAGTCTGGTCACCCTCTCCTCGCGCGCGCGCGGGTGGTCTCTCACTTGTCGGGCGTTTGTGCCGTCAGGGAGGGTGAGACGGAGGTGAGCAACAAAGCCGTCGTGCATCACTGAGTTCCTTCTCGATTCGAGGTCCCTTGGGACGCCCAGATTTTTTGCGAAACAAACTGCTCAACAAGTCCTCTCCGCAATCAACATTTACAAGTGTAGAATTATTGCATTCCTTTGACTCTGTGGATTGACGTTGATGTGCTTTCTAGACCGCGTCGAGCCTCACGGTACATGCCACTGGTAACCTCACGACTCGAGACGTACGCCGCTGACCATCTTCCGCGACTTGTGTGCCGGCACCACCTAACATTATTGATGGCGTCCATGGAACCGACCACCAGGCAAAAGCTGCCGGTCAGTTGAACCGCTGCCGCCGCCGCCACCACGGTCCTCCAGAATGAACGCACCGACCGGTGACGTAGCGATGGATAATTCGTGCCTCGTCGTCCGTAGCAGCAACGACCATCCCCAGCCGCAAATTGCCCTTATACTAGGCCTTTTCTGACGTCGACAGGAACCATTCAGTCGGGACTCCCAAAAGACATCCAATGATACCGATGCACAGACTGGCGCCCTATGATGTTGTTTGCCTCTGTATTACTTTTGTGCTGCACTCCACTTTCGAACTCACCCTCCTACTTTTGTCGTGTGGAGGAAGATTGACATCAGGCATGACAAGTATCAGGACGATCACCCATCAGTTACCTCATTCGGCCACCTTTATAGGAGCAAAGGGTTTGAGGTAGCGAAGTAAGAGGCACGCATTTCGTAACGAAGCGTCATATCACCTGGTCGGTCCAGCTCGAACTGCTCGTTGCCCATGCTTACAGTCACCAACCCAGTCGTCCTGCTCGGAGTAATTGATTTATCCTTGTCATTGGTTCAGCGGCTGACAAGCACATAGGCAAGGGTTCACCATCGATCACCATCGGCGGTCTAAATCTGTACTTTTTGAAGCATTGCCGTCCTTTCAAAGAAACATTATTGAGTGCACTTGAGGTGCATTTTTACTTTCCGTCGGCATGGTGTGCCGCATTCAGGGCTATTCGGGTCGAGGCTGTCTACCCTCAACCGCAGGATGCAGACCAACGTATTCTGTGGCCTGTCTTCACTCTGCTTCCTGCGTCACGGACTCAATATAATCCCTTCATATTAGGGCACCACGTTATACGTACATTGGTCGTTCATCGAGAAGGCCATCGCTCCTGCCAAGTCTCGAACTACGTATGCAAATCCCGAATCAGTCAGTGATTTACTGACATCAGACGACATCCTACTTGCTAGGCCGTCGAACACAACCATCGACCTATCGAGCAACTTTCTGGTCTTCTTACTCTTTGGCTGTCGATCATACTACGCAGCGTGAGCAATGAATTTCGTCGCATGAGATGTTGCGTCTTGTTCGAAATTGCCTGGAGGGACATCGACCGATGTGCTTCAGCTCGGGCGCGATCTTGATTTAGGAGATCATCGACCGTGATCGAAGAAGACGTAGAATAGTGTGACCATAGACGAACAAGCTGTCTCAAATCTCTACAGGGAGCATATAGACGCATGACTCAGCCCACCACACTGTCGACCTCGACGCTCCCATGTAGAGAGTCGAAGCTCTCTGATCTCGATGCTCGAAAGTATGGAGTAGGTGCACACGTGCGGAGTCGCTCGCACCGGCTCGACAAACGATGAGGTTGGTTCGTTCCGAGACAGCCCCTTCGCTGTGTCATCGCTCGGCTCCCGCCATTCCCATCGCTATGGCCCATCGCCATGGCTTCTCGCTATCTCTCGTCGTCTCGTCATATCCTGCCTCCTCGAGGCACTGGCCCTGTGTTGAATCTGCTAAGCGGTCTTTTGCTTCGGGACAATGCCTACTATAGCTTCGTCATCTTGCATGGTATAAGCACCACGCACGTTATCTAAAACGTATAGGCATGCTTTGGTAAGAGCTGGCGACCTGCATATCGCTTCTGGCAGGGTGGTTTGCGCTGCCCTTGCTCCACACATCTCATCGTAGATGCACGTACTGTAGACCTGCTTTGCTCAAAATAGCTATGCATCAGTGACCTACTCTATCGTATACTAAAGAGAATTCAAACACATGAGTCGCATGGCAGATGGCAGCGTCAAACGCTGGTTGATCATCACACGTCAGAACAACAAAAGCATGGCCAAGTAATGTTGTATCATGGTGATGCATGTCGTTGAGGCAGATCGAACAAGCCCAGACCCCAGACATCAACAATGTCTTTGGGGAACCCGGAAAAGCAAGAAAAAAGCAACAAGAAAAAAAAAAGAGAGAAATAAAATAATTATCCGCCTTAGAAAGCAAACAAGTCATGTGTTATGCTATATTCAATCGATTTATGATTCAAGTTCTCCATGACAGAGGGCAAGTTGACACTATTGTGGACACTTTTGACATGTTTCTTTGCTCGCACTTTGAGCGAGCACACGACAGCAAGGCAGACGAATGACGAAACCACAAACTGCGTCATTTGCCACGAGTTTTTGCAATGAGTGCAGTGTCAATATGTACTTCCTTTGACTCATGATATGATCGAAATATGGAGTCTCTCATGACTTTTGTGACCAAACTGATGTAAGAAAGTGTAAAAGGTTTGGATGAATTTATCGTGGGTCGTCATGGATATGACGGTGTTCATGCAGCCAGCAAGAAGATCAACAAGATGATCAAGACGACAATCAGAACAGCGATACAACAGCTCGAGTATGTATCTGGATAAAGCGGCAGATATCAGTAAAAAGTCCTGAGGTTCTCAAGGAACGGAAATAAATGAAAAGAGGAGAGGTAGACAGAAGAAAGAGGGATACGAACCTTCGTTTTTCCGGATAACCCAACCAATCTGCTTGATGCCATTTTGAAGCTTCCCTCCCACGCGATCGGCGATATTGTCAACATCATCAAGCAAATCGGCTTGTTCTTCGAGCTCGCGGCCCATGGTATCTGCTTGTTGGCGCAAAGTGCCTACAGTCTTGAACACATCGTCCAATGCCTCGTCCTGCTGCTGCATAATCTCCTCTTGTCTTTGCTGTTCGAATTGCGCATAATCGCCATCTCCCATCTCTTCATCATCGCTGTCGAAAGCGCTGGGGTGTGGTAAGGAAGTATCTTTTCCTTTACCCTTTCCGTGTATTTGTGCTTGCTCGACTGTCTTTGCGAGCTCGGTGTGCATGTCTTCGACTTCGGCGCCTACATCTTCGACCAGTTTTCGCCGTCGCTCTACTTCGTCTATTTCTAGGCCATAGCGGTAAGGATCGTGTTCGACGGCTTTTACACTGTCGACTAGATCGCGCAGATCGGCGCTGAGGTCTGTAAGGGTGGATTCGAGTTCGGAGCGTGCTTCGACGAGTTCGGGGCTGGTGGCTGAGGAGGCAGAGGAGCGAATGCGGATATAGCTGTTGAAGAGTGGTCGCGTAGTGTCAAGGAGCGAGAGCACGTCACTGTAATTATACAATCATGTCAGACTGTACAGGTCTTTGCAATCCAGATGAATTGCAGGAGGTTGCGACGTACGCCTGGACTTGGAGAAAGGGGTCTTCGGATGCCATGGTGTGTGATGTGTGGTGTTTGTAACATGCGGCCCGCCTATGCCGCAATGCCAATCTAGCTCATTGTTTGAATTGTAAGAGAAGAGAAAATAGAAGTAGCAGCTTCGAATGGCGATAAGCTGTTGTTGATTCGGAGAATCCAAGTTGCTTCCCCAGGAACTGCGTCGTCGCTAGACCCATGCTCGGTCTTTAGCCGCGGCGATAAACTTTTGGGTGCATTTTTCTCCCGCCGAACCATTTCATATGCCTATCTGTATACACACCAAAGTGAAGGGCGATAGCTGCTGTGCAACATAACAACATTCTATCTGATCGATCCTCATATTGTACCACAATGGGCCCGGAAAGTGCACTGCCGTGCTCGCCTGAGTTCGAGAGCCCGGAACAATATGTCGACTCCCTGCTAGATTTTATTGCATCTTCTGAATTATTGCATGCCCTTTGTGGTGGAGTCCACGTGCTCGACTTCTTTACACGGAAACCGGATCTCTATACCTTGGTGATTGAGTCAGAATGGCGATCTTTCTTCCGAGCACACGATATAATGGACATTTTGGATCTACTCATGCGAGAAGACTTGGAAATTTTCAACAAGGATACAAGTTCCTGGAGAGAAGGTCCCGTACCGCCGGAATCTTTGTTGCAATATATCAAGCAGATCAGGAGGTTATCACTTCGACGTGAACACACTCCAATCACCAGGAAGGATCGGAAAGGAGCCAATGGACCAAAGACTTCACATACACTTGCCCGCCAAGTAGCGGTCGGCATGAATGTCAAGAAAATTCACGAAGTTGACAATTTCTGCCGCTACCTTGACAAATTGACTACCGAAATTGCCGAGTCAACAGATCAGGAGATTACACATCTGGTCGACTTTGGAGCTGGCCAAAATTACCTAGGCAGAGCATTGGCATCAGAACCATACAACAAACATATCATCGCATTGGAGAGTAGAGCGCACAACATCGAAGGGGCCAGAAACTGGGATGTACTTGCCAAGCTAGCGCCGAAACAACAAACCATGGTGAACAAAAAGGAGTGGAGGCTTCAGCAACAAGCACTGGCCCAACAAGGTGTTCCTGAGAAAGAAGCGCAGAAACAGGATCTCAAAGGGGAAAGAGGATTTCATGCGGAGGCTCCTGCCGAAGAAGAAAAGCCTGCACAAGCGACCCTCAAGATTTCGAACTCGGGTGTCGGCAGCATTCAATATGTCGAACACTATATCAAGGATGGTGATCTCTCTCGTGTAGTGCCCCAGATCGTAGATCAGGATGCTGTCCGTGAGAAGGTAAACTCAGACATCGACGCCGCCACAACAGAAGCACCACCTTCAAAACAGATCCCCGACAACTTTGTCGAAGGAAATCTACAACTTGACGACTCAATCAAAGCACAAGACCCTCGCCTTCTGATCATCTCTCTACATAGCTGCGGTAATCTCGTCCACCACGGCATCCGCTCTCTTCTGCTCAACCCTTCGGTTTCCGCAGTTGCTCTGGTCGGGTAAGCATCAATTCTCAACGACTCTTTTGCTCTGTAATATGCTAATTTGAAGCCAGCTGCTGCTATAATCTACTCAGTGAACGTCTAGGACCTCCAACATACAAGCTACCATCCCTGAGATCAAACCACCCACGTCTGGAGGAGACCTCATCAGCCCACGACCCTCATGGCTTCCCAATGTCCTCTCGCCTCTGCAATCAAGACACCTCCAGCGGCAAAGGCGTACGCCTAAACATCACAGCCCGCATGATGGCCGTCCAAGCACCCCAAAACTGGGGCAAAAAAGACAGCCAAGATTTCTTCAAACGCCATTTCTACCGCGCCCTCCTCCAAAGAATCTTCATGGACAAAGGCATAGTGCCAGCCCCCGAACCCGCAGATGTGGAAAACAACAACGGCAGTCCTTTGGGTTGGTCAGCAGGTGGAGGCACCGCACCCATCATCCTCGGCTCACTTCGCAAATCGTGTTATGAATCTTTTACTTCATATGTACGAGGTGCACTTGAGAAACTCATCCACGATCCTACTCGTGGGCAGCTCTTCAAAGACAAAATGTCTACCATGACTGATGCAGAGATTGAGCAGTACGAAACAGACTTCAAGGAACGAGGCAAAGAACTAAGTGTCATGTGGAGTTTGATGGCGTTTAGTGCTGGAGTCATTGAAGCCGCTATTGTGGTGGATAGATGGTTATTCCTTAAGGAGCAGGAGGAAGTTGCTGATGCGTGGGTTGAGCCCGTATTTGAGTTTAAACACAGTCCGAGGAATTTGGTGGTTGTTGGGATTAAAAAGTGATAAGCAGCGAAAGGAATTCAAGAGGGGGTCACCCTGACTTTAAAAACTTCACTCGACGAGAAATTCGCATACTCGCTTGTACCAAGACTGCCACACTTTTCATGGCTATTTGTGCATTTCTCGATTGCGTATGTAATGGCATCTCAGGCGTCAAAGTACACAATACTCTGCTGAAGCTGACAACGTCCACAGAGATATCAGCATTTGGTACAACAGTCCTAGTACAAAAACGTATCTATAGTGCACTTCATCATCGGTCCATTGTGACAATTTCCAGCACACAGAAAGGAACAGCAGTACGACGTATGATTTGTAGGAAGAAACGATGTCTCTGGCTTTGAAAACTCGTAGGTATATACAGAAAGAGAAAGTCCTTTCACAATACGGCTAATGTATATGTGCTCCCAAAACTCTTTGTGTCCAATTCGTCCTCGACTATTTGTAACATGCATTGCCTTTACTTATGCATCCAGAAGCATCTGCCATAGCCCGTTCGACTCTGTAAAGTCGTGATGGATAATGTTGACAAGCCAGTAGTTGTCTCTGATCTCACGCAGCAGATTGGCTGATGCCGAGCGAGGTGGGTATACATGTCGCCATTCGGTCCAGATGCCAAATGCTTCTTCGGCCCAGGCACGGAAGGAGACGGCTTCAATCATTGTAGGTGTGACGATTCTGTCGCATACGTGTTAGTCGGGTTGATCGATGAGGAGCAGAGAATCATTTGGGTTGTACGCACTCTTTACCGGTAAAGCAGCCCCAAGTCACAGGGTTCAAGCTCTCCTCGTCTGCTGCTTGGAAATCGCCCTTGCCGTTGCAGGCAAAGTATGTAACCTGGTCGTCCTTGTCGAGCTTGGCGCGTAGTCGTTGCCAGTCTTGGTGTGAGCAGAAGAATTCAACAAAAGGCTATCGTTCATGTTAGCAATCATTAGTCTAGCTCGAACGTGTAGGGATACACACCTTCTGGAATACAAAACCACCGGGTGGTCCCCAGCCAAAGATCTCGTGGTCGCTGCGTAAGCCGTTCACACCAGGTTGAGAAGCAACTGTCCACCAACCCTTCTGAATCAAACCAGTCAACTCGTTCTTGATCGTCGCGGTTTCTGGGTTGAGGCCTTCTTCGCTCCAAGGAATTGCAGAAAGCTCACCGCGTACATGACGCTCAAAGATACTTGTAATGTCCTTGGTGTCGACAGGGTGTCCCCACAACTTCAGCGCACTCGGAATCGAGACGTGCAAACTGACACCATAACCATCAATCTCACCGTACGCCGGACTGCGAGCATCACCCCATCTTCCATTAGGGAAGTCGTCCCAGGTTGCCTCTCGTCCCAAAGCACCTTCTCCTTCTGAAATTGCTAGAGCATCTGCACGAGATGGTGGGTCCTCGCCCGGTACGCCAGCCTCGTCGTCGAAAGCCTCGAATGACGCACTTCCATGAGATGCTGACCTCGATGTCTTGTCGATAACGACGCGATTCTGTGGTGCGGAGTTGGCGAGGGAAGATCTGCGGCGTGCCTTTGCTTTCTTGTCGCCGTTGCCGTTGGCGACCGGGGTATCATCGTCCTCTACTGCGGAAAAGTCATTGACTGCGCCTATCAGCTTGCAACGCTCTACAATATGTGCGACAGCCTTCTCCAGGTTGAGTGTGTAGAAGTGGAATCCTTTGGGTCCGGGAGAAGGGCTCTTCTTGAGTGTCTCAACCATCTCACTCAGAATGTCGACACCAGCACGCTTGACAGCTTCGTCGTCGTTCTTGATGGGTTCGAGTCTATTCGAGACCTCGCAGGGAAGGTTTGCGTGACTCAATTTGGTGGTTCTCTTGAGGATCTGGTAGCTCTGAATGGGCATCAAGCCAGGAATGATGGGAATAGACTTGAAAACACCGCTCTCGTGCTGTCTCAGCATTCTCTCGTAGTCTTGGTATGCGTGAAGGTCGTAGAAGAGTTGAGTCATGAGGAAGTCGGCACCAGCCTCAACCTTCTCGACGAGGTAGGGTAGATCGTAGGTTGCATGTTGGTGCTCAGGGTGAGATTGATCAGAGTGGCCCTCTGGGTACACAGCCACACCAATGCAGAAGTAGTTTCCGTACTCTTTGCGAATGTATTGTACCAAATCCACAGCCCATGTAAATTCCTTGTTGCTGTCATCCTCTTCCTGGTTCTCCAGCTCATTTGACCTGTATTCGTCGCTTCTCGGAGGATCGCCTCTTAGGGCAAGGATGTTTCTAATGCCCAATGCTTTTGCTTGTTCCAAAGTCTCGTCGATAAGCTTGCGCGACATGTTTGTGCAGGTCAAGTGTAGACAAGTAGTGAGACTCAATTGGCGCTGCGTCATCTCTGCCAGAGCCAGCGATTTTGTCGAAGTGCTGCCACCAGCACCCCATGTTACATTGACGAAGAGTGGCCGTAATGAATGTGCCATACGAGAAAGACGAGCGTGAAGGTTTGCGAAACCCTACAGAGACGAGTCAGATTTCTGTTTTCAACACACTTTGCTGCCCCTCATGGGCTCGCCCCTCACCTGCTGCGTCTTTGGCGGAAAGAATTCCAGAGAGAAATACGTGCTGTCATCCCGCAGAGCAGCAATCTTGTCGACAATCCTGTCCGAAGGCATTTCTGATGTTGTTGCGTGCATGTTTGCTCGTGTGACAGAGTAAGAGCGAGAAAAAACGCAAGAACAATGTCAAGATGCACATCTGATTCGGCAGTTGTTCTTTCTTAAGGGTCTCTTCCGATACCGCCAATTTGTGGAGAGTCGCGGACCAATTCGTCATATCTACTATCCCCAGCCAGCCCGGCGCTTCTTTACTGCTTTTGTTCATTCGACGCGGTCTCTGCACCAGCAACCGTGATTTCGCACCGCTTTGCTGGCGCAGAGACCTGTACTTTTACATTGATCAAATGGCCCCGCCTCAACTGCCGTCCACCTTTATGGCGGACCCCGCGTTCGAGGTGCCAATGCATACCTGCTATCCCTGTTCCTCCATATGCCCCACGCGCATCACCCAAACATCCAAACGCTCCACTTAGGTATCAGGTAATCAATGCGTTAAAATACATGCAGCTTGCAAACTGCCATATCGTCGTCATATACCGCTTCATGATGCCGCGGCCTTCTCCTGCTCGCCCGTTCCGTTGCCCGTCGAGCTCTGGTTCTGGTTGCGGCGTCTCTCGCCGTGGTGACCTGTTTTTTCTTGACGTGCTTGGTCAATGGCGCTGCGTTGCGTGATGCTGTCATCATGGCTTTTCCAAACCATGTTGGTGTCTGCTGGCAGAGACAGGACGCGCTTGATGGTTTCCCTTGATTAATCTGTCAGCAGCCATTCCTATTACATTGGCTCGAGGGACATACCGAATCTTGACGTTCCTGCCACCGTCGTTCTTGGTCCAGATGCTGAAAACATCTTCGCCACTGCGCACGCTGACAACTGCACCACAAACCTCCTCACCAGCCTCGGCAAATTGATCTCCAATCATGGCCAAGAGAAGATCCTCCCAGTAGCGATCTGCCACTCCCTTCTTCAATCTTAGAATCCACTTTCCTCCCTTCTTGTTCTCCTCGTCCTCCCACACAGGTCTGATGCCGTCACGGAAGAAGTGGTAGTCTGACACGGTGGGAAGTCCAGAGGGGTGTTTAAGGTGTGAGTAGACCTGCCAGAATTGTTGTGCTGTTGAAATTTTGCACATGGGTCTAGTAGATTTTTCATAGTCCGAGTTCTTGGACGTAGGGGGTCTGTACCAGATGACCCATGTGTACTTGAGCGGCCACGGGCTGTCATTGCCTCGTGCGGCTGGCTCTGTTGATTGCGAAGTGGTGGGACGAGGTGTTGTGACAGGCGCAACCTTTCTGGCAAAGCTCTTCTTCTCCTCACCCTCCTTCTTCTCGGCCGAGTTGGCGGTCGAAGGCGTGCCGGTCACAGCTTTGGCAAAGTCAAATGCGGTGCCCGGTGTCTTGGGTGTCTTTGTTGCAGAACCAAATGAAGCAAAGGCGCCTGAGCCCAGACCGAAAGCGCCAGAAGCTCCAGTAGTGGGAGAGGAAATGCCGCTAGTGCTCAAAGGTGTGACAGCATTGAAAGGGTTGTTGCGACCGTGGGAGGATGTGCTGCCGAAGCGTTTTGAAGACGTGTGGCCATCGTTACGGTCTGACTTGTCCATTGACAGAGAAAGCTTACCAACACTGCGCGGGTAGATGGTTAGCCAAGTGCAGAGAGGCAGGGATAGTGGGGTAGATACTTTGTACGACGGGACCAAAGGTTGTCTCTGTCCTTGTCCATTGCGACGGCTGCTAGCTGTAGAAAGAATGCGGAACAGAGAGGAGCTTCGGACGGAAGAGAAGACTAGCTAGGCAGGTTGGACAAGGACGGAAGGACGTAGTGGGCGCAAGTTCCTGGTGGATAGAGGCAGGGCGGAGAAAATTGTGACAAGCTGGCGCTGTAGAAGATGGTATATGGCGGAATGTAGTCGACTGTATTTTTATGGCGTAGCTTTGAATGCAACGATGTTTGATGTGCGAATGATAGCTGGATGAGAGATGACTTCGGTATTGTGAGTAGTAGCGCGTGGAGTGGTTGTTTGGTGAGCTGTGGAATCGAGTATTTGCATGATGCCCTCGCAAGTCGCCGTCGGACGCAGAACTGTCGCAGCTCGCGCCAAGCATGCACGGGCCCTGACGTATTCTTTTCACTACAAAGTCTCGCGTGCTGGCGACCTCTTCTTTTCTTTCTCAAACAAGACCACCAACTCAAATCATCGCCAGCCGGTCTTATGCTCTACCTGGTTGGCGACTCCGATGCGTGTGTCGAGATTGATTCTACCCCACTTTTAAAACCGTCTTCACGAGGGCCCCTTCGTGGTGGCTCCCAGGACATGGCGACGACCTACAAGATGGGACACCTCGACCATAATAGCTTAGTTTTGAACAAATGTATGTCTTTTTCTCTCGTATTTTTCCACTCTCTTTGCAGTGATGATCAATCTTTGAAATTGGTAATCGAACTACCAGCGCAGCCGCAAGATGTTCCTCAGAATGATCTTTCTGGTTGTGCATGTCGAGAAATGGCTTGACTGAGCACACAGGAGAGGTCTTGTTTTGGTTCACAAGGTTTGTTGATAATTGACTGAGACATGTTTGAATCACAGAATGAACGAGAAAACTGCACCAGTTTTCAACACGTAGCATACATGGTCCACGCAAGCCTTATTCGAAAGAAGATCATCAACTCGATCTTCATGAATTGTTAATCATCGGATGTGGCGTATAGCGTCTATGATCTACGCCTTCTTGCTCTTCTTGTTGCCCTTTTTGGTGGTATCCTCCGTCGAGACCTGGCCTTCTGTACCCCATTTCTTCCTCAACCTTTCCTCTTGCTTTTCGCTCCATTCCCGTGGTAAGACTGCAAAGACCAGATAACTTGTATGCGTCTTGATCTCAGGCTCGGTTCTGTGCACTAGTCTTCCTTCCTTGTATGTCTTTCTCTCTTCAGCCTCTTTCTTGATACGTTCGAGTCTTGCTTGCTTGCTCTCAAAGTGACTAGCCGGGTGGTCCTTGTTGCTGGGACGGGGCTTTGGTTGTCCATTCGCCTCAGCCACTACATCCGCCTCCTTGACAGCTTCGTGCCATTCCTTAAATCGGCCCTCGACTTCGCGCAAGCGGTTCACAGCTTCGTCTACGGTTGCGGCAGAAGCATTCACACCGCGCAGTCCCTCCTCGTGTAGACCCACACGTTCTCGTCGCACATCAATGCGTTTTTGCATAACTTCAACCATCTGTATTTCTGTCCAGCCAAGGCGACGGAGGGCGGCTACTGTAGCGGTGACCTGCTCGATACAAGGACTGAAAGTGCAGAGATGAACAGGGACATTGGGGTTGAGAGGGGAGATGAACGGTTCGGTAGATTCTTCTGTTGGCGTTTCTGTTTCTGAAGGAGCGGAGATGTCGGCAGAATCTGAGGAAGCAGAGTTGGCGATGATCTTAGCGGTGCGGGCTGGGAGGCGTTGACGGGTCAGGTTCTTTAGAGCCATCCAAGGAGCAGGGAGATCAAGGAAAATGGCGTCAGCTTTGGGAGATTTGTCCTTGGGATCTTGCTCGTCGAGGAGGAAACCATCGGTGTAGACATCGCGATGTGTCACGCGGACAAGGTCATTGAGGCCATGAGCACGAACTTCTTCCTGCAGACCAACAGCACGAGGCTCGTGATATTCGAAACTGCAGACACGACCGTAACGACGCTTCTTGAGCGAAGGCTCCGACGAGGATTGCGAAGGGTAGCCATTGAAGACGGCACGCGCCGAGGCGTGTGTGAATGAGCCTGAACCAGCGCCGGCCTCGATGATGGTTTGGCCAGGACGGACTTGAAGTCTTTGTAGGATGTAGCTGGCATCGGGGGTGTAGACAACCTGGGTACGGTGGGGCAGACTGATGGTCCAGCTCTCGGGAGTAGGTGGTAGCAAATGTACGAAGCCTGTGCCCGCCTGAATGGCCTCCTTGGGTTCTGTATCGTCGATCTTGCGCTTAGCACCACCGCGACCTCTTGAACCAGTATCGACCTTTGAGGCGCGAACCTGTGTGCCCCATGGAATATCTTTCAAGGTCGAATGTGGGAATGAGCCAAAGCGAGTATTGGTGACGGCGCCTTCTGCGTAGCCATCGTCGGCGGTTGACTTGAGGACGACAGGAATGAGCTGGTCGCGTTTCAGATGTAAGATTGCGAGTGAGCCGATGGAAGCGGCAGCTCCAGCCTCCAAGAAAGGCGAGGGTTTGAAGTCTGAGGCGGCCATTGAAGTGTTTGGACGAGTCGCAACATTATAGATATTTTTCTGGCCGAGTTCGAGACGCGCCAAGGACTGCGGAGAAGTGGTGGGGCTCTCCCGGTCGCCGAACAGCAGGCGCAACTGGCAAGTGCAGGCGCAGGGTCCACGAGAGCTTTCCAAAGTCCAGTGTGACTCTTCGCTCCTTCTCTTTGCAACATCACAAGGAGCTCGTCGATGCTCAGCTGTTTCCCGTCGTCTGCGCCTTTGCTCCTGGTTTTCCTTCGCCCGCCTTCCTCGTTCTCTCGATCGATCCGTTCTGCGACTTCTGTTCTTGCGACACAGTCATTTTCGATTTTCCATTCTACAAGACACCCATCAGCTGCCACAAATCCGACCCGCGCATTTCTGTCCACATCTTCATTGCATCGTTCAAGAGGGAAAATGGCGACGGTGCAACCACAATGGAACCCTCCTCCAGTCCCAGCTGGAGGATCCACAATCCCAAAACTAAAGCTCTGGAACTCATTGACCAGATCCAAGGTTGATTTTGTCCCTCTGGAGTTGGGAAAGATTTCGTGGTATAGCTGTACGATCTTGCGTTTAGTTTGATCCTGCCAGTATCTTACTGACGAGATGGCAGGCGGTCCAACTGTATATGACTTCTCCCATCTGGGCCACGCGCGCAACTATGTCAGCTTGGATATCCTCAGAAGAATCATGACACATCTGGGCTATGATGTGAACATGGTCATGAATGGTACCAAGACACATGATACCTACTTGCTGCTACATGTCTGACCTTCCCACACAGTGACCGACGTAGATGACAAGATCATTCTTGCTGCCCGTCAACAACACTTGCTGACCGACTTCATCAACAAACACGACAACATCGACAGCGATGTCCTCGACACCACAAACGCCGCTTTCAAGGCATACATCTCAAAGAACCTGTCTCTTTTGCCTGAGGATGTTTCACCTTCCGATTTCACACAAGCAGTAGAAAAGGCCTACAGCCATGTCTTACAAGGCAAGAACTTGGCCAACGATGGTAATGCCCCTGGAGACAATGAAGCAAAGGTCAAGATGCACATCAAGACGGCTTCCACTGCTGCCGAAGCTCTTGTTGCTCAGGCTAATGCCTCTGACTACTATGCCAAGGCCTCTGGCGTCCTCCTGCCCTACCTCGATGCTCAGTTTGGTTCTACAATTGATGCAAATGACCACGCTCTATTCAACAGCCTTGCCAAAAAATACGAGAACTACTTCTTTGAAGACATGACTGCTCTCAATGTCTTGCCCCCTACCACTATTACTCGCGTCACCGATTACGTTCCCCAAATCGCTGATTTCGTAAAGCAGATCCAGGACAACGGCTATGCTTATGAGAACAATGGAAGTATTTACTTTGATGTCGGAGCTTGGGAAAAAGCAGGAGGCGTTTATGCTCGTTTGGAGCCCTGGAACAAAGCCGATCTTGCCCTTATTGCTGATGGCGAAGGCTCACTGGCAGCCAAGGGTACTTCCTTCAAGAAGTCTCCAGCAGATTTCGCGTTGTGGAAGGCATCTAAAGCAGGTGAACCCGCTTGGAACAGTCCCTGGGGCCCCGGAAGACCTGGCTGGCATATCGAGTGCAGTGCTATGGCGTCTGACGTACTTGGTTCGCGCATGGATATTCATTCAGGTGGCATAGATCTGGCTTTCCCTCACCACGATAACGAGCTCGTCCAGTCAGAGGCTTACCATTGCTCGTGCCCGGCCGAGAAAGACAGCACATGGGTCAACTACTTCCTTCACATGGGCCACTTGGGCATCTCTGGCGCAAAAATGTCAAAAAGTCTGAAGAACTTCACTACTATCCGTGAGGCCTTGGCTAAGGGAACATGGACACCTCGTGGATTGAGAATTGTCTTCCTTCTCGGAAACTATCGCGCTCCTTTGGAGATTTCAGACTCAATCGTACAGATCGCTTCGCAATGGGAGGACAAGATTTCCAACTTCATGCTCAAGGCTCTGGACACAAAAATTAACCCAAGTCAGGGTGTAGTTGACAGCGAGACTGGTCTGTCATCCGATGGTCCCCTCAAAGAAGCACTCCAGTCAGCCAAAATTTCTGTGGAAGATGCCTTATTGGATTCATTTGATACGCCGACAGTGATGAAAGTCCTCTCGGACTTGGTTACCGCATTCAACTCCGAGACTGGTGTTAGCGACGAAGTGACGATCGAAATTGCCAAATACGTCACATCCATCGTCACAATGCTGGGTCTTGACGCCAACCCACCAGCTCATGGAATCTCATGGAGTGGCATCGAGGTCGATTCTGATGTTGCACCATTCGTGTACCCTCTCGCCAAGATTAGAGACGAGGTACGAAAACAGGCTATTGCTGGTACCATAGACGCACCCGCTATCCTCAGCCACTTTGACGCCGCCGCACTCAAAACGCCACCATCTACAAAGGAGGGTGCTGCAGCTGCGGAGGCTACAGTGGGCTGGTTGAGCAAACTCAATGACTTGATCAAGAGTGACGCAGCGCCCAAGGCATACATGCCGCTCTGCGACGAACTCCGAGACACCACTCTCTGGAACCTGGGTATCTATCTTGAAGACCGTGTCAACGCGCCCGCTCTTGTACGTCCTCTGAATGCATCTCTTCGTGAAGAGCGCGCAAACCGCGAAGCTTTGGCCGCGATGAAGCTAGAAAAAGCAAAAGCAGCAAAGGAGGCCAAGGAGAAGGAAGAGCGTGAGAAGTTGGAGAAGGGCAAATTGTCTCATCTGGAGATGTTCCGCACTGCGGAGTTCTCAGAGTGGGATGAAGAGGGCCTTCCGACTAAAGACAAGGAAGGTAAGGAGGTTGCTAAGAGCAGGAGTAAAAAGCTGAGAAAAGATTGGGAGAGGCAAAAGAAATTGCATGAGGCTTGGATTGCTGCTACCAAATAGATGACGACTTTGTAAAGAATCAAAACGATTGAAAATTGGTCACAAATCATATGCTTCTGGTTGATGTGGCACGAGTTCAATGATCTCAATATTACTCGCTATGCTAGATAAAACTTCATCCCAGTATCTTTCTAGGCTAGCGGCTCATGTGCTTGTATGGCCGACTGACTACACAACAGACAACAGGAGATTACACTATAGTGTGACTCTTACTTCTTTAATAAGCTAGTTGGACGATTAGATTTTAGTTGATTTGGATTAATAGATAGCAACGGTAGAGCGATGGCCAAGCAGAAAACATTAGTGAATAGCTAGGATAGTACCTGTGCTCTCATGTCAGTCTTGCTCAAAATGACTGGCTAATCCAACTTCTAAGCGCCCCACTGATCCTGAACAACCGAGAAGGTGAAGAAATTGGTGAGTCGCCAATGATTACCGCATG
Source organism: Aureobasidium sp. M94-06E (assembly GCA_037040395.1). Taxonomy (NCBI): domain Eukaryota; kingdom Fungi; phylum Ascomycota; class Dothideomycetes; order Dothideales; family Saccotheciaceae; genus Aureobasidium; species Aureobasidium sp. M94-06E. The sequence goes on along the minus strand of JAXQGV010000152.1, from coordinate 67,417 downwards.
TGGCAGAAACGCTCCATATTAATTCACACAAAAGGCAGGCGAAAATTCGACGACTAGCAAACTTAAGGAACCAGCGCCAATTCGCCTCGTAGAGGAGTCTCATTGGCCTGGTTGAGCATCGAGCCACTTCTCATATGGATACCCCAAGGGGCGAGCTAGTGACCACACAATGCAGCTCAAGCAAGTATTGCATACCGAGTTGCTAGAACTCCAGATATTCGTTTTCGACCAGGCTTAGCCAGTATTCCCATGCTTGGTCATCGTTCTCAAGATGTGGTTGCTGCCAGGACGAATCTGGCATGCCTCCGGTGAGTCCTGCTTCGGAAGGAGCTGGATCAATCACTTGTGCTGGTAGTTGCATATCAGCAAGTGTAGAAGCAGGAGCGACTTGTCCATCTACATGTGGCTGCTGTTGGGAGCTGAGTTGTGCGACTAGAGCGGTAGGAAGGTTTGGGATGCTTGGATCCATTTGTGAATGTCGTCTTGACGCTTTTAAAGCCAGACTGTTGAGGTTCTTGAAAAGATCGGCTTGATCCAGACCACTGGCAGAGAGTAGCTGAGGGTTGAATTGATAGGTCAATGCGACCTGCTTCCAAGCTTCGGCTAATGTCCTTTGATCAAGTGTGTCGAAAGCTAGAGCGCGAAGTACAGGAAACAATGCCTCGAAGTTGTAGAAAAGCTTGGTATGCCATCTATAGCGATCCAGAGTTGCATCTGCACAGCTCGCGTTCTGGGTCTGTAAGAATTTCAATGCCGTGTCGAATGTCTGCGTTTTGTGTTCTGACGATGGATTCTCCTCTGCAGTAAGCGCAGAACAGCAGTGAATGAGAATTTGCCTGTAGCCAATGGTTTTGATCAAGAATCTTGTAACGCGGTGAAGCGCTATAGATTCATCGCAGTATCTGGCAAACTTGTCATGCAGATTTTGTTCAAGCTTCTTGATAGCTTCTAATCTGTCCTGAGGGCTGCCATCTTTGAGGCCGAGGTGTTGCACGAACTCGCCGACTTCGTATCTTACTGAACAGAACATCATCTCTGTGCTCCCTTGCCGCTCAGTAGGGCTGGTTTGCATATCCGGGTGAAGATCAGCGTCGTTGAGATTGAGAGGCCGTTTGGTATCAAATGGTGTAGCGTATGTTCCATCGGTACTAGCTACGCCATCACACAGATTGGTGTAATGCCGATTCAGCAAATGAATCTGCCACCACAGCCGACGGCACATCTCAGCTTGAAATATAGGCATAAGTGTGAGATTGTTCTCGCGGTGAATACCAAGCCTTTGAGCGCAGCGAACTGCGACGCTGATGACCAACCATAGACAATGAGGAGAGCTGTGTTGACGTGCTGCTAGCTGTGACGTATTGCGAGCAATTAGTCTACATCAAAGCATGGAGGATGCAGGCAAGAAACGAACCAGATATAGTACAAAAGCCTGTAACACTGTTCGATCAGGCTTGTTCATAAGGTCGGCTGACAGCAAGCTATGCTGCGTCGCGATGAATAGCTTCTTCAAGAGGCTGTCATACGAAATGCCCATGGATCTGGTACATTCTGCATCATCTAGAGACTCGACAGCGGCCAGGAAGACGGCGGAAAGAATGGCTTTTGATTGTGCGGACAAGTTCACTCGCATTGGGCCTGCTGCTTCGAGAACCAACCGCTGCATCGTTGGCGGATGAAGCAAATTGGTAAGCGGATGCACATTGTCGATGTAGACCTGCCATAAATAAAAGGTTTGAACTGGGTCCGGCCAGTATATGTCTTGTGTCCGGATCAATGACAGATTGCTAAACAAGACGGACTCAACACGAATCGGATTGCTGTTTTCACGAGGATTGTTGGAAGAGATACTACATCGATCTATTTGGGTGACTTGTTTCAGGTCCGCATCTGCATTGGAAGAATGATTTATCGGATTGGTAGATTGTGAGGATGTGTGGCCGATTGAGGTTCTGTCTTGTGAAATTAAGTTTGTCCGCCTAGATGCATTCTCTCGTGTGGGTTTCGCAACACGATACTGCCGCTGTCTGCTGGAGTTCCGCTCGCAGTCAGTGCCAGCTGCGACACAGGAGGCGCACGGTGTCTGACCATCACATCTGATCTTGCGGCGTTGACAGCGTTGACAACTGTGGCCACGTGTAAGTGGCAGACCAGATCCTGAAGACCTTTGCGTCGCGTGGGCCGGAGTGGTGTCGCTCATGACGGCAGATTGTGAATACGATCGTGTACGGAGGACAACAAGGACATGAGCGCGGTCCCGCTCATGAGGACTGATGCGGAGTTCCGCACCACGGAAGTCGGCAGCGGACAGAGAAAGGCCGTCACATGTGCGGGGAGATATCGTTACTAACAGTACAACAACTGCTTTTTACAGGCAATCGCAACCTGACGACAGCGGTCCTCCATCTTGCGCACACATGCGGGCAACACGGCCAATCACCAGCCCACCAACTATGAACCAGAAGCAAACTTGTGGTAAATATATATTGCTGGGCTTCAGTGTGCGAAGTCACTCAAGATCTTTTGCCATGAAGGTCGTTGCTGCAGCCTCTTCCACCAGCGTCGCACGTTGTCTCGAGACTGGATTTCACCTTCCATGTCCAGTCGTGGTAGAAACTCAAGCCATGGGACATGGAACAAGTCTACCAACGATACTTCCTTCAACGAGTTATCGTCAGCACTGTTTTTGACCTCGATCACGTCGGGGCTCCTTACATTGCCAGTGAGATAGTCTTGCTTCTGAAGAATCCTTTCGTAGTAGTCAAGAGCTTCGGCGAAGCTAGCTTCCAAAGACTTCACTATTGCAGCATCTGGCTCACCGTGGCCCATCATTCTGTCGTATCGATAAGCGAACAAATTTAGAGCCTCAGATCTTGATTGATCACATACTTTTTGAACATCTTCTCGTAGGCAAGCTTGAATATGCTTGGCTCAAAGTACGAATACTCAACAGATGCGGCTTGTTCGAAACCTGCCAAATCATGTGAAGTCTCGGGTAGGCGTAGCGTCGAGTCTGAAGGTGCGTATCTGGCCACAAGATACCTGGAAATGGCCTTGGACTCGAAGATGCGCAAGGAATCGACTTCCAACGCTGGGAGTTTGCCAAAAGGGTGGATGTCCTGAACATATTCTGGGGCCTGAGGAGTGTCAACATACGTCAACGGACGCTCGAGCGAACAGTATCACCTTGTGCTCGCCCTTCATCATGTTTATGTCAATCAGGTTGTATGGCAGGTTCAGCTCATTCAAAACAAGCATGACTCTCTGCGAGCAGGTCGAGACTTTGGATCCGTAAAGTTTCAGGGCCATTTTTGCAGTCCGTTTTAACTGACAAGCAAAGAGAGAAGAGCTCCAATGTTTTCGAACGATCCTTGAAGGAGAGCCTAATATATGGACAATCGTGTAAAATGGGGTGATCCTGCTTGGTTTGCGGACAGAATACCGGTTCCGTTCGGGCAACGCGGTCCCGCTGGTTGAGCAGACGGTTCCGCGGTCCCGTCCAATCCAGCGGACTTCCGAGTGTGTGGTCCGCCGCGATGGTGCTATGAGGCCCGAGGTTATACATGCTATGCTCACGAAAGGCCGTGCTCTCGACAAATACTTAACTTGCATCGTGTGCTCTCTCAAATTGTTCGACACTTCATCAAATCATCTTACTATACCATCATGGCAGAGAACGCCAAGCAGATCAACGACACCATTCCCTTGAAAGGCTCGCAAAGAACCCTGTTTGACTTCCCAGAGACCTTCGATCATTCAAACATTCCTCTTGAGAAAGATGAAATCCCCGTTATCATCATTGGCTCCAGTATGGTCGGCATGTCTATGGGGTTACTGCTTGGATTCCATGGGTGAGCAGACAAATCAGAATCCAGAAAGCAGGTATCTGACTTTGAAGCAGCGTTCGTTCAGTATCCTTTGACCGTCACCCATCAACAGCAATTCATCCCAGAGCAGCACTGTTCCTGCTGCGCACAGTTGAGGTCCTTCGCCAACTCGGCCTTGAAGAACTCTTCATCAAAGAGAGTCAATCGAATTTCGATCTTGATGCCGGCATGCTTGTTGTAGAGAAGCTCTACAAGGGCAAGACGATTGCATCTTTCCAGGAAAGCGACCCGGATGAAGTTGCCAAAGTCACACCTAGCGTTCGTCTGTGGCTCACTCAGAACATGTTCGAACCTCTTCTCCGTCAGCGCGCACTCGATTACGGTGCCGAGCAACGATTCAATCAGACGGTTATGCACTACGAGGAGACTACTGATGGTGTGATAGTAGTCGTCAAAGACGAGACTGGTGTGTTGAGGAAGTACAAGACTCAGTACCTCGTTAGCTCAGATGGAAACCGAAGTGCCACACGGAAGAAGGAAGGGATCGAATGGAACGGTCCTGGACAGATCAGCAACGCGATTTCGATCAACTTCCGAGCCCACTTAGCGCCCTATCTCGGCACTAGAGCAGTACACGGAACGACATACATCGCTAACGAGAACATCTCTGGCGGCTTCAGACTCGAGGTTGGTGGCAAAGGGGGTTTTCTCATCGTCACTCGTGCAGCTGGGCGTGAGGCATTTGAACCGGATTCCGTTTCAGACCAGGAAGCTCGAAAGTTCTTCGAATATTGCTCTGGCATACATGCTGACGAGTGCGGCCTTGAAGTCGACTCCGTCTCGTACTGGTCAGTCGCTGCGTTCAACGCGGAGACATTCAGAGGGAAGAAGGATAATAGCCGTGTGTTCATCATGGGTGACGCAGCTCATGTTATGCCTCCAACAGGTGGTATGGGTGGTAATACTGGAGTTGCCGTATGTCCATAAATGATCTATTCGAGTGACTACCCTGCTGACCTTCTCTAGGACGCATATAATCTTGCATGGAAACTCGCCTTCGTTCTGAAAGGCAAGGCATCTTCTCGTCTTTTGAATACATACGATCAAGAACGTCAACCCGGTGCCGAATTTTCAATGCAGCAAGCCTTTGCGAGACTAGTTACTCGAGTCATGCATGGCAAAGCCCCTGACGGTATCAATTCCGAACCTGAGTTGCCCGATATCATCTGCGAATTAGGATATCGCTATATACGCGGTGCGTTCTGCAAAGACGAGAGCACCGAGTCTGAGAAAGACTACGAAGACCCCTACCAGCCTTACGTACTTCCGGGAGGAAGATTGCCTCATGTAGCTCTTACATCTGCAGGAAAAGATCTCTCGAGTCTGGACCTCATCAAGCAAAATTTTGTCCTCCTTACTGTCCAGAAAGACTCGCCATGGCTGGAAGCCTCAAGGAAGCAGGCCATTCCCATTGATTGCTATATCATTGGCTCAACAGGGACTTATCAGGATCGTGATGATGCAGCACAAGCTACATGGAAACTGGACGAGGGTGAAGCATTGCTTGTGCGACCAGATGGAATCATTGCGTGGAGATCAGGTGGACGAGTGACTGAGCATGCCAATGCCCTCAAGAAGGCTCTGGATAGTATCCTACAGTAGACTATCGAGCTCAGAGGTATACGCATTGCAGAAGAGAGACTGATGCGCTGGAACATTTGATGGCGACATGAAAAGCTTCGTTTTCGGCCTATACGAATTCCGAACGCGAGCCCGAGAAAACAGGTGCGCCGTCTTTCATCTACGCTCCTTCTATGTGAAAACACTACCAAAATGCAGAAAGTAATTCAAATACATGACAGCATTCAGTGAGAGCCTCTCAGATCCTTGATATCAGCGGATAGCACTACTTATCTGAACCATACTATGACTTTTTATGGTTCATTGAAACCCTAGTTTCGGTTCGAGGAGAGAACTTAGATAATGTCATCTCATCTCACCTTTATACCATGCATGGGTGCTGTCAAAATGCAGAAAACATTCCAAATTCATGAGCATGTCCAGTGAGATTCACCATAATTCCGACTCTCAGTGGCCACTGTCGTGATCCTGATAATTTCATGACTTTTGGTTGCGCAGTGAAAAGTGGTCTGCTCTGTAGGAAAGATGGAGAATCCCAGCAAAGTTTGCACGGCATGATCATGCCATAAAAATACAGGATATATTTATAATCTACAGTCACATTCAGTGAGATGCTCTCTCACCGTCCTTCTCCCTGGTCAACTTTCTTTCTCTATACTCTGTCATGAATTTTGATAGCATATCCAACCATCACATGCTCTGTCGGAGACGAAAACTACAACCCAACAATCGCCTTCAACACCCCATAGACTCCATACACAAGCCAACACAAAGAACCCCAAACCAATCTCCAGACCCCTTTAAGCACCATCATGATAGCAGCACCAATAGCATAGTTAAGCACAAACCAGGCGACCAATACTGCGCCAACCAACAGGAGCACGCGAGTCCCTGCCGCTTTTGGTCCTACCACTGCACCATTTTTATCGTAGAAGAGTTTGGAAGTGTAACTTCTGGGTCTTATGTAGTGGCGAAGTTGTCGGTATCGAGAAGAAGATGTATACAACTGGTTGAAATGATTATATCCGAGCGAGGAAATGTGTTGTCGTCGAGCGAGTCCAGCGCCAAGAGATGAAGTGCAGAAGGATTTCGATGACGCAGGGTTCGGCGCTGTCAATGTCGTGCAGACGACAGAAGGCATGTGATCTCCTCGCCGTAGAGCAATCGTCTGGGCGAAGTGTCTAGTTGAAGGATATGTCTGTTGCAAGGGTGACCGACGCTTTGCAATCGATGGTGTTGATGTGGCAGGTTCCATGGTCGGTCTAGATGAGAACCGCCGACACGAGCCTGGAAAAACAGCCAGCAAGGCGTTGTTGCGAGAAAAGCATTTTCGACCGCTGGAAACGATGGTATGGTGTTGCATGCCTGCTGCCGTGAACAGTGATACAATGGCCGGCTGGAGTTGTGATGTTTTGCGTGTCTCTGAACTTGTCACGTACTCAGGTGGACTGTAGACGAAGAAGCTCGGACAAGATTTGCATGTGAAAGAAACTCTATCGTGAATACCGCAAGAACAACATCGAAACGAATCACATCTGCTGTTCTCTAATGTAGCTATTCGCATCTGATCATTCCTATGAGTAAATTATATCATTTGGTTTCTCTATAGATTGAGTCAACCAAAAGCCGAGGTAGCCAGTACTTCAGAACACTTGAGATCTAGCGAGTAATTTTCCTTTGCTTAGACAGTATGCCGATGACCAGGGCCATGCTTGCCAAAGCGATTTGAACAGCTGCAATGAGGGAATCACAGAGTCAGCTGAAAGATTCTTGAAAAGGGGTTTGAGCAACATACCAAATGTCCTCCTAAAACTCATGACAAAGGCACGGACAACCATGCGTCGGAGGTGGCCATGCAGTGTATGCACGTAAGCAACATCCGATAATACCTTTCTTGCGATCTGTGACCTGGAATCAGCTGTGATCTTTCGACGGAGCCAGGGCTAGACATGACATACCTCGTCCCCACCAATCACTCTACCTAGAATCCTATGGAGATGCGCTCGTAATGCAGATCGGAAAATGGCACTCGCGGCACTAACGCCAGCCACGACGCTGATGCTGGAGCTGAGATATAGTCCCGTCGTCGCGATGGCTACCTGCTCTTTCTCAAGTCCGGCAGTCAAGCCAACAAAGACTGCAGAGTTTGCCATGCCCGACCCGCAGCCACCAAAGAAGATGACCAATGATGCAGCCGTGCTAGTGTGACCTCGCCAGAAAATCAGAAGTAAGGAGAAGCACAACATGGCGGACAGACTCGCTAGGATTGTCGGGGGCTTATAGCGACCAGTACTAGGCACTCGTTAGTCAATGTAGAAGACATGCCTCGAGATGAGGGACTCACCGCTTGATCCAAGCACCAACAGCGAGACCACCAAGCGTATTGCCAAATACAGCAGGGACAAGATGAGCACCAGCTTCACCCATACTTGCATTAGCAGTGACTTGGAAGTACAGAGGCACCAAGAACATGAGCTGTCGATGGTTGTCAGCATCGGATGATATTTAAGAAGAATGTGGCAAGACTTACGGCGACCTGGATGCCAGTCTGAATGAAGATGATAGTATAAGAGGTAATCACTGCATCTTTGCCAAGCAGTTCCAGTGGGAATATTGGTTCATTGGCCCAGAATTTCTCGGCGAGAGCAAAAAGCACTCCAGCAGTAATTGCAACTGCGACTAAAATGACAATGACAGCGGTACTGGCCTGTTTGCTGCCAAGATCGATTGCTGTGATGCTGGCAAGGATAGCAATTGACATGAAGAAAGCGCCGACAAAATCAATGCGTTTGAGCTTTGTCCAAATGCTTTGCTTGAGGTCGATGTTTTGCTGTGGTTCCTCGAGTCTCCACCAGACCAGCACGATGGAGAGGAGTAAAAGCGGACATTGTCCGATGAAGGCCCTGTAGAATGTAAGTTTGTGACTAAGCGCGGTATCAAAGTACTCACCAACGCCATCCTATAGTTTGCGTCAGAAAGCCTCCTATCAGGCCTCCACAACTTCTTCCCACAGTGGAAAAAACATTGACATAACTTCTATACGCCGCCACCTCATGCAATGGTACCAGATCTAGATACATATTAGCAGAAAGAAGACAGCTCGAACTAGACAAGCATACCAGTCAATAAGATAGAAACCATAGAAACCATACCAGCACTTCCAGCACCTTGAATGACACGTCCAAGAATCATCTGAACCATATTCTGAGCAAGTCCAGCAATAGCAGTGCCAGTCAAAAACAGCACATATGATAATTGCAAGATTGGCTTTCTGCCAAAGATCTGAGATAGTCGTCCGTACATAGGTTGTGTGGCGCATGTGGCCAAACCAAAACTCGTTACTATCCAACTACCATCGATCCAGCTGCCGCCTCCTAAACGGATAAATTCAGAAGTGATGTGTGCATATGTCGCAAACACCAGAGTTGTGTCGGCTTGAGAGACAAAGACACCGATCAAAAGGACTGAGATGATGCCAAAGATAGAGCGTATGGGTCGTTCATCTTGCGGACTCCCTGATGCTGAGTCCTGCTGTTGTGATTGTTCGATGTCAGTCTCCTCGGTATTAGTTTCCTGGTCCAGCAGAGGTGTTGTCTCCTGCTCGACAGTATCTTGCGATGCGACCAGCGCATTTGAGTCCTCTCCTTGGCGAGCAGTCATGGCTGACAGTCAAGACAGAACAAGAAAAGATCCAAGAAAGGAGAGAATCTGACAGACGCAACACAAGCACGTGGGGGCAATAAAACGACTGTGACCGTTCTTAAGGTTGATGCGGCTGGCGGATACGAACCGGTACCTACAGGATAGGCAGCGAGGCCACGCGTGCTTATATTCTCCTTACCTTTCTCACACTCTGCATGCAAATTCTTCATTAGAGTCATCGCATGTCATTGCGCCATCGCAGAGCGACATCTGGGCTGAAATGCCGGCTTAGGGCTTGCCAGTCTTATCGTTGTTGAAGGTCGCGATAAAAGAATGGTGCAATTGGTGGTTGAGCAGTCGTGATCGAGAACCTCGGGATGCGGAAGAGAGGCTGCAAGCTATACCGCTTCAGGATGAGGACGTGGGGTAGTGTGTATGCCCCAAGCGGCGCGTCAGGGTGGTATGCTCGACATCCTCTTGAAAAGTCATCGGCGACGATACGATCTCATCAGTGATTTAGTCGTCATCTTGATATGTCAAGAGCAAGAGTGCAGTAATTTTTGACACCCCAGCAAGGCATCTGGACTTCGGGGTAAATGTGTTGCTGTTCCTGAACACGAATGAAATCAACGCAGGATGTGACAGCACTTCACTACTGTAGCAACATCGACAAGGCAACGACCACCAGTGCATTTGATCGGCATACAACATATATCAAGCACAAGCCTCTCGCTCGTATCCAGCAATCTCTGCAGCGCCATGTCTGAAGATCTTTCCACCAACAACCTAGACGCCCGGCATCCAACCACTAACAATCCCACCACCGACCATGCGATATTGAAACAAGCCTCAACAGTCCATGTGGCACCTCTCGAGCTTGAACCAAACAGCACCACTCCATGGCGATACTATGTCAGATTCGCCGACTATCACACTCTAGAAGCACACAAGAAAGCCATGGGCGATATCTCGGTTCGGGAAGATGCACCCCAGCCAGAAGGACTTTGGAGTGGCACAATGACAGATGAATATCGGGAGCGTTTAAGAAGGGATCCTGGTGTTGTTGCAGTGTGGCAGTATGATGGGCATGGCGAGTGGTTCTGAAGCAAGGCAGTTGGAGCAATGTGTCTACAGACCTTCTGATGTGTCACTGATGTGTTTATAGAGGTATGAGTATCAAGTTGAGATTCATAGCATACAACCTCTACAGCACCATCCATCTCAAATCATCCCTCAGTAGGACTCTTAAAAGCACTCCTCAAGTCTTTCTCCCTTCTAGTCGCATCTTTGATCTCTCACAGACTCGTGGATTTATCATCTCCAACTCATATCGTGCGAATGCCTTCTACAAAACATCATACCTTTCCTTCTCCTCCTGTTTCCGTCCTAACAACTCCATCATCCTTTCCGCTTTCCTCTCCACCTTGACTCTGACCTCTCCACAAGATTTACACTCACATCTCCCATTCTTTTGTCTTGCAAACCCAGATTTCATCACAAGCCCCTTCACCTCCACAATAACTTTTTCTTGTCTCAAAAAGCCTGTTCCTCTGTTCTTCAATCCGTCTTTCCAAATCTTTAATATAACTGTGTTGTTTTATCTTTGTTTCCAGATCCACATTTTTGGGTTTGTGGTTTACGACTTTGGGGTGTAAGGATATGGTTTGTGGATTTATGAGTTCGGGGGTAGGCGTTGGGTTTGGGGTTGGCCATGGCAAGACGAGGTTACAGATATCCCTTTTCTGTGTTGTGATGGCAGTGACAGTCGTGGGTTTGGTTTTGCTTGCAGCAGACGATACTCTTAGTGCTGCTTGTGTGATAATTTGATGTGTTGCTATAGTCATAGTTATAAAACTTCGTCCAGCTGCTTTTACACCGCGTAGCGATAGCATCATCCTTGTCTTATCTTTCTTGCGTATAACAGATATTTTATTCTTTCGATGAAAAGTTTTCAACGCAAGGGAAAAATCAACAAAAGTCTGATCTCAAGAAATTTTGTGGAAAAAAAAAGAATCGCAAAGAGAAAAAAACTAGATAGAAGATATAAGAAGCGTGAGAAGAACAAAAAGAGTCATCCTCCAGTTGTAGAAAGAAAGAGTCATATTCTCGAAAAAGAATAAACTCAGACATGTCCTTTCGCGTGGTCTGCACATGGAGAATCTCACATAATCAAACTCACCTACAACCTTTCCCTAGCAACGGCAATACCATAGCTAAACACAAAAGATGCAGAAATCTCAATAAACGAGAAAGAAAAATTGTATACAAAAAAAAAGACTTTCTCTGGCATTCGTGTAATCTGGATATAAAACAAGCAGTGGGAGGAGGAGGGGGAGGAGGGGACATTAGAAAATAATCGATCAAGAAAAAAAGAGGTCAATCTCTTTTTCTTTCACACTCCCATCTTCTCGGCTGTGGCCATGAGACTGCCAATGAATGTAACAATAAGTCTGCTGCGGACATTGCAGATATCCTCGGGTACGAGCCAGATGGTAGCGCCCATCTTTCTAGCAATGGAAATGGCAAGCTTGGCGTTGGCGTATGCTTCGTCGTCGTTGCGGCCAGAGGCAACCATGTCGTAATCGACGTAGCTGCTCTTCATACCATTCAAGACGTCCAGCAAGAAAATGCCGTTGCCGAGAGTGGTGTCCTTGAAGCTGCGGATGGAGGATGACTTGCCTCCCTTCTTGGACATACCGTTTGCCCAGGTGACCATGTCAGCGTCACTGATTTCACGCTTGCCCATGCGTTGAGCGAGTGCACCGAGAGTGTTGACAATGTCCTTGCGCATAAGCTGCCAAACCATACCAAGAGTGAGAGTACGTTGGCCGTCGGTAATATCTGCACCCTGAATACCAACGAGGGAGAAGCGGTTCTGCTTGCCAATCTCAACAGCGTAATTTGTGTTCTCCACAGCCTTGAAGCGCATGAGCTCGTTGCCATTAGCAGGACGCTTGTTGCAATGACGCCAGTTTACTGAGCCAGGAATGACCTTGTCGTAGGCTTGCAGAAGAATGGTACCATCGCGTAGGTCGTCAAAGAAGGAAACGACGGTGGGTTGGACGTCCAAACTGTTGAGCCACAGGGTGAAGACACGAGCCTCACGCTCACCTTCAGCATCGAAGTCCTCAATATCAGCCTTCTCTTCCTCGGTGATGGGGTCAAGTCCAGGGTGAGTGTTGAACAAGTTGGCGACGAAAGCAAGGTTGAGCTTGGGGTTACCGGCAACGAGCGACTTGGGAGTCAAGAACTTGCGGCAATCGAGCTTGTCGGCGTTGTCAAGGACTTGTTCGGCGCGTTGCATGAGGTCGTTGGTCTGTAGAGGCGAGCGAGAGCAAATGTCGGGCTTGAGCTGGTTGAGAAGGACTGTGTAGTTCTCGCCATCCTTGACATCGCTTGAGAAGTTTGAGACACTGCATGCTGTTAGCGAGGTTCCGGAAATCGTCTTCTACTGCACCCACGTTCTGTGCCACTTGGCATTCTTCAGGTGGTAATTGAACCAGCGCAACAAGATCTGCTCAGCGGGCAAGCGCAAGAATTGCTCCAGAGTCTCATCGTCTTCCAACAATCTGTACAACTCGGGGTGAAGTCTGATGTCGATCTTGCCGAGCAGACCTCTGCGGATAATCTGCCAGATCAGACCAAGAATCAAGTGCTCCTTGACTTCAATGATGTCGCCAGAACCAATGTTGACGACCGAGCAACCAATACCCTTTGCCGATTCAATGACGATGTTGTTGTTCTCGGTCATGTGGAAAGCGTTGAGAGTCTTGATCTTCTTGCCAGGTCTGTTCAATACACGCTCATCAATTGTGTCAGGCACACTGTCGTTGATGAGCTTAGCCAGTACCAGACCGTCCTTACACTCGTCGAACATCTCAAAGGTATCGGTGGGGAAAGGCAGCTTGTCGCCAATATCGGCATCGCCGGCAAGAACGGCATTGATGTGACGGGTGAATTCCTCGCGCTCATCCTCGTTGATGGTGTGTTGCGAACTAGCAGTGGCACCTCCGACGTGAATGCGACCGCCTCCAGTGCTTGCGCCGCCGCCGATGCTACCTTTGGAGGCATGGCCGGGGGTGGTTTGTTGGCCCTGTAATTGGGCATTGCTGAGGCCGCGCGAACGAGTAGGCCCGGTGGCCATGCTCTTTTGGACTTGCGACGGTGCGCGGAGCTTCGAGATCAACTAGGCGCCTGTCAGCTGGGTCCTTGGTAGGATGGGCAGTGATCGTGGTATACATCAACATAGTCGTCCAACTCGACTCGTCGCGAGCTGTCCAGCTCAACTTCCTTCAAAGCTTGTCGCACAACATCGTAGGGCTGGCGCTCTGAGTTCTGAGTGGCCTTGATGACGGTGGCTTCATCTAGGTAGCCCTTGTCGTCGACATCCATGTTCTGGAAGGCATTGGAGAGCTGGAAGATCTCATTTTGATCGAACTGAGGGTATTTCCTGAAAAGAGTCAACTTCTGTCTTGGAATTGCGCGCACTGCACTGCATACCTCTGCAGCTTAATCACGTTCATGGTTGCGGTGGTGGGGTGAAGGAGGAGCTATCGGTAGACGCGGTAGATGGCGGGCGGAGATTGCTTTTAGTACGAGAAATGATGCGACGCGGAATCCGGATGCCTGCTGTTCCACCATCAGTTTCAACGGCCTTCTATTCCTATAGATTCCTTACTCAGCCTCAATTAATGCTATTTGGAAAAAAAGGGACAGAAGGCAGAAACATAGAGAGACACGCGGTGTGTGACGTCGACTCGCCTTGGGAGCACGAGGATTCACTTGCCGACAGCTGTGATTGGTGTCCTCGGTCTACCTTGCACCGCCACCATCGAATAATGCCCAAACGCAAAGCCACAAAACTCAATACATCGATTATCAGATCACCTTTGCTCTTCTGGATGATGACGATTGTTCTTATGCTCTATGGAGGTCGAATCTCTCCTCTATATCTAGATCAAAAGATAGAAGCTGGTGAGCACACTCGGGCCTACAAAGAGCCCAATCCAAAACACCACATTTCCTAGCAGGTTTCGGCCCTTGAGGAGCTTGGTTCGGCTGAGCATCACCAGAGGCATCTGGAGCAGTTGCATCGTAAACAGATAGCCGCGCACTTTCTTGAAGAGACACGCCATGACCAGCTCGTGCACCAACGCCGACAAGAGGAACGTAACAAATGTCGCCGTACCTTTGGACAGATGGAATGCTGAGATGGACGAGTGGTAGACATGTCGAAGTAAAAAGTTGTGCACCGGTCTGTTCCAATCTCTTGCATACTGGTCCCACGAAACGCTGTTCCACCAGTCGCCATAGAAGCCACGGTCGGCAAAGCATGTGAGTTCGGCCAGCACGTTGAGCACACATTCCTGCATTATCAAAGTCAGTCACTCATCTCGTGTGTAACGCATCTCCTTTGTTATCACTCACCCAGATCACATACCACGACAACAGCTGCTCCAGCAATAGCGGGAACAGCATGTCGCTCACAATCCACGGCATCTGTCTTGCTCTGTCTTCCAGCGACATGCCTGCTTCTTTCATGCGCACCGTCTCGGCCACTGGAGGATAGATGTATGCTTGAGAGATGACTTGCATCACACAAAGCGTTCCAAATGTTGCCATGGACTTCTCCAGTACATACCACCAGTTGATCTGTTCCTGTCGAGGATATTCAAGTTCGTAGACCAGTGTCGGTAGGATGGTCCAGTCGGCAAAGTTGCTTAATGTCAGGTTGTTGGGGTATGCCTTTTCGTCAGACTGCGCTTTGCCCTTGAGCTCTTTGTCCAACGCGGCGATCTCTTCCTCGATAATGCGCTGGAACGCCTGCATTTGATCCAGGGTAAGAGGTTGACCGGACTGCATAGCGGTTGCAACTCTGGCCACATCGGACGTCTCGTTGTCCAGATTCGTCGAAGTGCGAAGTGGAACGGGTCGACGCTTCTTTTCATTTGCGTCCGCCTGATCGATTGCACTGGTCACCGCAGGACTAATGCCTTGTGGGCTGTTTGGCGCAGATCCGACAGGGTCCATGTCGCGAAGGGCGCGTAACTTCTCTCGCAGCATATTGCGTCGCCTGTAAACGACTGACAAGTGGCCATTGTAGAAGCCATAGCTATGCTGCTTCATGAGAAACACCATGGTGTGAAGAACCATAAAGATAGTATGTGTCCACGGCCATTCACGGTAGAACATCCACCAGACAACAGAGCCTAGAAAGAAGGTTTGCCAGACATTCTGGATGATCCAGCCTGATCTGTTCCAGCTGATGTAGTTCTTGACAATGGCTTTCTGTAGCAAGAAACCCAATACAGACGAGGATACCATGACGCCATCGGTGAGTCCTAGGATCAGAACATCGTGACCGAACATGATTTTGAAAACCTCGTTTCCACCAAAGATGCTTCCATGCTCTCTCCAATTGTATGCAGAGACTTTGAGAAACATGAGAACCATGGCCAACCAGAACAGAGTGAAGAAGCCGTGGAATGGTGACTCTGCGCTCAGAGGATTCTGTCGGTCGAAAGTTGTGAACTGCCGTGTGAAGACGAGGTCTCGTAAACTCCTCGCTTTCTTGGACGGATCTTGTGAGGCTTCTTCTCTTTCCATACCCTTTCTGAGGATATCACGAATGTCAGGATCATCGGCGGTAAGGATGTAGTGACCTTTACGGTCGGTCTTTTCGAGGCGGATTTGGATGCTCTTGCGACGAGAGTCTGGTGATAGCTGACGGGTGTTATTGTCGGATATTCTTCTGATGTGTCCCACACCCGACCTAGACGGCTTGAGTGAGAGATCTTGGTCGGATTTATCGTCAGAGGCTGCATCGCCGAGAGGACCGCCACTGCTGCCGTCAACGATGGTGTCTGGATCCAGCTTGATCTTGTCGTAGTCCTCGACGTCTTCGTCAGAGGTCAGGGAGGTGGAGCTTGAACTATTGGAAGTGTCTGCGCTCTGGAGATAGGTTGTCTGGTTGTGACTCGGCTTCAGAGATGCAGTGCCGTCTTTCGCGATGTTGCCTACAAGTTCAGCGGCATCGAGAGTGTCGTTTGTCGGGAGAACAGGACGACGACTTGGCTGTGCCAGTCCGTCCATGACGATAACGAGTTGTCGTCAGCGTAGGTGTTGCGGATGTATTGATTGGTTGATGGAATATGGATAAGTGGCCAGGGTGAGATGAAGGAGGAGGTTAGGTAGGCTAGTGGAAGAAGAAATGGCAGAGCATGACACAACGTGATCAAATTCGCAATAAGACAGGGCTGGTCCACAGCACTACGTGTGCCAGTTCCTCGTATATATGAGGGCCGACGTAGGAAATTCGAATTCCCCGACACAAGTTGGCATGTTTCGGACCCGAGAGCTGCCACTTTTTGCTGCTTGGCTGACGATCTGATATGACGCAGCAGCTTGACCGGTGATGTAGCTGCTTCGTAGCCGGAGCTCGGTCAACTCGCCATCCGAACAACTCATGGCACTTCATCGTATGCGCTCGTAGTCGTTCTGGGAAGATGGTATGCAAGACTCTTATGTTGCTCTTGGAAATAAATTCTTGTGCATCCGAGACAGACGATACGTTGCCATGTCGTATCCGGTGTACAGAACCTGGCCAATCAGCCATGTCGCCAGGGTCTTCGCCGAGAGCTTCAACATTGTAGGTATCGGAGCGTGCATTCACAGCCTAACACAGACATGACTGCAAAGTCGCTCATTAGGCACCAAGATCTACCTCTGCTTACCACAGCTCTAATTGAGGAAGAACATGTGGACCGACAGCGCATGTAGCGTGAAGATGGGTTCGAGAGAAGGCGGCTCTGCAAAGAGACAAGCTTTGGCAGCCGGCGAAAGAAGCTCCCCGCACCTTCTCCGCTTTTTTTATTGACGCAGAAAAATCACAATCGCAACTTTTGTTTCACAGCACTGTCAACCTTGAATCACATAGCTCAACATGGCAGAGGACCAAGCAATGGACATCGACACAGATACTACCGAGCAGGAAATCCTCCTTGCCGCCACCAACCACGATATCGACTCGCTCCGCCGTCTCTTACGCACACCCAAAGGTTCCGCCAATGTCGTCGACTCTGACACTGGAATGACTCCGCTTCATGCTGCCATCGCTGCATGCGAGCCTGACGACGAGACTGCGCAAGACAAGAAAGATATGGATGTCGATGAAGCTGCTACCCTGAACGATGCTGCTCTGGAGGAAGAGGAAGCCCTCAAAACTGTCAAGTTCCTGCTTGAGAATGGTGCCATCTGGAACGACTTGGATGATAACAACGAAACTCCTGGATGTCTGGCTCTGCGACTGGGTTTGAAGAAATGCTATGAGGCCATGGTTGAGGCCGGTGTCCGCGCTGAGCTTCTGCTAAGCCGTCTCGATGGTTTCGAACTGCTGGCACAGTATGAGGGCGAGAGCGAAGAAGAAGAGGAGGAGGAGGAAGTCGAAGGCTTCGAAATCGTCGAGGGCGAGAACGCCGACTCTCTACAAGCATCCATGATCGAGGTTGAGGAGAGCGCCCCTGAGCTTGTTGGCCCTGACGGCGCAGTACCTGCGACTGACAGCGTGCCCGAACTTGTTCAGGTTGATGAGAATGGTCAAGAGACCAAGGTTGATGTCAACAGCGAGGACTACCTCGCCTCACACCTGACGTTCAAGGGTGACAGACTGCTGGATGCCGACAAGAACGGTGTCATGATGTCTTGGGAGACGGATATCATGCAAAAGACCGTCGACCGTCTCTGCCCCGAACCCGGGTTGCGTGTTCTCAACGTTGGTCACGGCATGGGCATCATCGATGGTATCTTCCAAGATAAGAAGGTCGCAGTCCACCACATCATCGAAGCACACCCTGATGTCCTTGCCCGCATGCGCAAGGATGGCTGGTACGAGAAGCCCGGCGTCAAGATTCACGAAGGCAGATGGCAAGATGTTGTCCCTAAGCTTGTCGAGCAAAATGAAGTCTTTGACGGTATCTACTTCGACACGTTCGCCGAAGAATACAAGGCATTGAAAGAGTTCTTCACCGAGTATGTCATTGGTCTGCTTGACCCTGAAGGTCGTTTCGGTTTCTTCAATGGTCTTGGTGCCGACAGGCAGGTGTGCTACGATGTCTACACCAGAGTTGTTGAGATGGACCTCTTTGATGCTGGTATGGATACCGAGTTTGAGGACATCCACATTCCCGATCTTGATGAGCAAGGTGAATGGGAGGGCGTCCGTCGCCGCTACTGGGCATTGGACAACTACCGCATGCCTACCTGCAAGTTTGTTGGTTGAGCCAAACTTCCTGACTATTGGTGTTGCGAGAGCAAGGTCCTGAACCACACTCGGGTACTTCTTCATGCGATATCAACTCATTGCTAGGCTGACTCCCTCCTACAATAACTTCTCCGTCGCTTGGTCTGCTTTGTGATGAGAGATCGGTCGAGTCTCATTCTCTTCACGGCGCAAAGCGCAAGTGTAGGGTCAAGTGATCCAATTCGGACAAGCACGATCGCTCGGACACAATGCGATCGCTAATTCGATGGCTTGCCGCTACGGCTGTTTATACTTGGTACTTCTACCGACTTGTTTGTTGGAAGACCCTCTAAAAACATACCAACTCACCGGTCAGAGCACTATATGATGGGAGAGTGATGGCAAGACTGATTAAGATACTACCTGAGCCCTGGATGAAAGCATTCAACACTATTGAGCCAACAGTCTAGCTCACAAGATGCGGAACGAGACTAGCAGGATTGCCAGACATGAGCTCCCTAAGGTAGAAGCAATGCAGTCTATCTATAACACTGCCACCAGTCATAGTAGGCACTTTATTGGTGTAAATAGCCTATCGAATATCGGCATGGCCACCCCAGCATCCTGGCCTTTGAACTTGTCTGTCATGAATTGAATGAATACATTTTTCCCCGGCGAATTACTAAGCTCTCGATTGTATATCACAAGATTATGACATGTCAGTGATCGTTTACATCGTAGAACAGAACAGACCCCGGTATGGCATCTCACCCGTTGCAGATAAAGGATGAAGCTCTAGAATAGCTTATACGACGATAAAGACTTGCGGATCGGAATAGCCGCCGCGGGAGTGCCCTATACGGAGGAGAGAGTGCCGAACCCTGAATCACGATGACGCAAGCTAAAGATCACGCACGAGTCAAAAAGCAATAGAGACGAGCTTTCCGAGATTCTGGGGTTTCTCGACTTCTTCAGACATTTATTCACTGCTTACATTCCACTACACTACAAGCTTACACCTCGATCTACGACCGCCGAAATAAGATTCGCAATTCCCCTTACACGTTGGTTTCGCGACGCTCTCAAGATAGGTCGCAAGAACAAACCGCACCGCCAATCGGGCGCGAATAAGGATCGAGGAAAAGTTGGAAAAGGTCGTTTCAAGATGGGCCAAGACGGTTCCAGTCCAGTAGACGAGAGTGCTCCTTCCAAGACGCTTGAAAACCGCACTCTTGATGGGTTGGCCAAGTACATCAAGGATGGCCATGCAAAGCGCATCGTCGTCATGACTGGCGCTGGCATCTCGACAAGTGCTGGCATTCCCGACTTCCGCTCGCCCAACACCGGTCTCTACGCCAATCTTGCTAGACTCAAGTTGCCGTATGCCGAGGCCGTCTTTGACATCTCATACTTTCGCGAAAACCCTACGCCGTTTTATACACTAGCTCACGAGCTTTACCCTGGAAAATACCGTCCGACTGTGACACATTCATTCATCCGTTTACTTCATGAGAAGGGTCTACTGCTCAAGCTCTTCACCCAAAACATCGATTGTCTCGAGCGTGAAGCCGGTGTACCTGACGAATCCATCATCGAGGCCCACGGCAGTTTCGCCCGTCAAAGCTGCATCGACTGCAAGAGCCCCTACCCTCAAGAAGAGTTGAAGAAGCATATTGACGCCAAGACCATACCTCGCTGCCAAAAGTCTAGCTGCAATGGTCTTGTGAAACCTGAGATTGTCTTCTTCGGCGAACAACTTCCCCGTGCCTTCTTTGACAACATCGATGTACCAACAGAAGCTGATCTCTGCATTGTCATGGGCACCTCCCTCCAAGTACAGCCTTTTGCAAGTCTACCCGGTGCTTGCAGATCCGGCGTTCCGAGAGTTTTGATCAACATGGAAAGAGTCGGAGGTCTTGGTTCACGCTCCGATGACGTCTTATTACTAGGCGATTGCGATGCTGGCGTACGAAAACTCGCAAAAGCCATTGGTTGGGAAGATGAACTTGAAGACCTATGGGTAAAGACAGATCCCGAATACGTTCCTGGCAAGCCCATCAAGACAAAAGACGAGATTGCCAAAGAAGAAGCAAAGAAATCAAGAGACGAGAAATTCCAGGACGAAGTTGACAAACTTACCAAAGAGGTTGATAAAACTTTGGACCTGTCCAAGTGGCATCAGGAGCAGATCAGGAAAGATCATCTCGATAGTCAGACTGAGGCTGGATCGCAGGATCCAGCCAAGAACGAGAAGACGATGCGTTATGATGAGAATGCCGATGACAAGAGCAAGACACCTGCCAATGGACTTGGTCATGTCTTTCCTCATATCAACGAGAAGTCTTCGTTATGAGGTCGCACTCAATGCTGTTCATCTTTTCAATCATTACAAGAAACTGTTCATACAACCACATAAATGATACCCTATTATGAACTCTTCAACCCCTTTTCCACGACCGAATCCCCAAATCTCCACTAGCGGAATCCACAAATATACAACAACAAACAAGTGAATATCCAACAGCAAGAGTGCACTTCAAACACACCTACACAAATGCTCCGCAAAATGACTTATCTCTTAGCAGCACGATATCCAACCCTCGCTGCTCGCCACAAACTCGACTCAAAATCAGCGATCCTGCACAACATGGACGAATACACCATCTCTAAGACAGAGATTTGCTTATAAACATCGAGGAATTAAGGGAGATTAGCAGGGAACAAGGGGAGAGTATTGGGTTACTAGAAGAGGGAGGTGTATATACTGTTCTCTTGTTGAGGAGAGATGGGATGAGCTACTGTATTGTGATGGACTTCTGATGTAGAATTGGTAAAGGGTTCAGGGGTGAAAATGGTTGGTCAGGGGTATACTCGGTCGGAGATGTGACCCTTCCTCGCGTCTACACTAACCTGGTCGTTGTGCTTGCTTATCGCTATGCTATCCGATGATGTCTATCATACTTGAATAAAGCGCGCTGATCGGTAATGCGCGAAGATGCTCGACGGATGCATAAAATATCCCCTTCGAATGGGGCGAGAGGAGCGCTAGAGAGGAGATCTTCATGTTGAAGGAAGATATCTCAGAGGAAGATAGCTGCCTTGTATATCAATGAGATCGATCGGTCGAGTCACTGTCGCTGTCACTGTCACTGTGTTTTCTGCGATCAAGTGAATCACCAATCTCTCCCACACAAGAAAGAATCAAATCCCTCGACTCCCCAGCCGTGATTCTGTTGTTTGCTCTCGTGCATTCCTTCAACTATCTTCCACCTCTGTAGCAACCCCGATGTTGCGACATCCTCCATTCTCAAACTTGTGCAGCGACCGGAGTTTCGTCCTCGGCTCGCGGGCTCCGCATCGCAACTGTACACGAGACTCTTGAGTTCTGCGCCAGAGTTGCCTTCTTGGTCACCAAAGCGTTACTAGCCATTGGAGCGCTCACGCTGATGAGCTTTGGTGGCGTTGTATGTGACTCTTTTATACTTTTCGTCAGGTCGTCACAACATTCCATGGCCCATATCATAGTGAATATCGATGCAGTTGTCGTGCTTAATCTAAGAGTTGATTGTAAAGATGGATACAACACTTTCAGCTGCGCTTCGATGAGAATGTTCTTGGAGAGGACAACTAGTGCTGATCTTGATGCATTCTGCCGTTTCAAGGTCAAGAGGCTTTTTTGGTGGCGCTCCCTTCAGCTTTCGATACCTTTGTAGCAATGCCAATGCTTCAGCATCGCCTCTTACAAGAGCGTGTGTCGACCGAACTGCCATCCTCAGCGTAAGCACCAGCCTTCGAAACGTGAACGAGTGTTGCACCCCGCTCCAAGGACATGGTTCCAGGTAAAGATGTAGACACTAACCCTGGGCTTGATGCGTTGTGAGATCGGCGTTTGATAGAGTCCTTCGAGACGCACTGCCTTTGCTCTCCTATACCTATCGCACAGTCAGGGCTGCAGCGTAGTCCGCTTCTCGAGGGCGTGAGATAGGAGAGTGGTCTTCTTCAACCTGGACGTTCAAGTTGCGAATTGCGTACAGAAATTCAGCTCTACTTTGGGAGTCGATCGCATCCAGACTCTTGCTCGACCAACGATGTATAAACATTCGCTGTGCTCGTCATGATTTCTATCGACAACTGAAACTCCATCTGAAAGACACGACTTTAGCTCTGCTTCGAGAGCTGTGTTCTTGGTGAAATAGCAGAAACTATGCCATGGTGTTCGTGATGTTATGATCCCACTTTTTGAATCACGGGCTGAAAATTTTCTGTAGTGAATGTTTCGTGATGCATGTATGTCCAGATTCACCACCCGGTTGAATGTATATCATAAGCTAGCTCAGGACCATAGAAACTGCTCGACTGATCATCGCAAAGACTTTGGTCGGCCAATATAGCCTCGTTGCTCTCAATCGAGCCCTTTTCGCGGTTCGTATCCGGAGAGTCATACGTGACATCTGTGATACGCGGTGATATCGCAGACCCAAGCCCAATGCCTGAGAGGCGGGATTGCAGCAAGGGCAACAGTGTCTTATTGCCACCCCTGAATCTGCCAATGATGTTTGTGAGATGAACAAGAATATCCTGAGGTCCGAGTTGGAGCGACGAGTGTTGCATTCGCGCAGGGTTCAGCGTTATGATATCGGCAACCGAATTGGTGACTTCGAAAAGCTTGAGCTCCATGCCAGGACCGTGGGCTTCGAGGGTGTCGATGGACATGGTGGAAATATCGGACAGCAGATCTTTGGCGAGAGAAATGGGGAAAAAGACGCTGCGGATGTCATCGGTGGAGTTTGCTGTCATAACGACTTTATTGATGGCCATTTTCCAAAACATGAGCCGGAGCCATTGTTGCGTCACTGAAAGGTCGGCCCTTTGAAGCTCGTTATGGTCTTCTGTCATGGTCGGGATTCTCAATAGCTGGTTATTGAAGGATGTCAAGCTATCTGTCGTGAGACTGCTACTAGACCCTTCGCAAAAAGACCTAAACATCCTGCATAGCATGATGAGTGGAGATAGCACGGCGGGCTGGCTTGCGACGTCCAATTCTGGCATATCAGCGTCGACTGTCATGACACAGGGGATGTCATGTTGTGTAGCATGCGCTCTCTCAGTGATGAATAGAATCCAGAACATCCGTAGATGACTCTGTCTTTCTGCAGGAGTGACCTCGTCGTAATGAGATGGCCTGTGTAAATCGAGTATATACGCAAGAGTAACGGCTTCTCTCAGCAAAAGCGTACTGGTTGTCAAGCGACCGAGGTTGGTATAGGCGACATGCATGAAGAAACTGGTCGCCAGAAATTCGAGACTCGGACTTTCACGGTAGTCATATGTTCTTCGGAGATCCTCGATCTCAGTAAGCATCATGGTCGGATCAAGCACATCACTACTTGGGCCAAAGACCGAGAGCTGCAGTTGGACCATCGTGGCTGCACACACACTACTGGCCAGCATGTATGCACCTGCGTCAGGCTCTGCGGCGTGCAGTCTTGCTGTGAGAGTATCTTTATCCACGATCGGCCAGACTGGAAAGAGCTTGAAGTAGTAAATGTCTAGGTATGGTTCTAGAAGTACTGGACTGATATGGAATGGCCACGACGGATTTTGTGGCGCTTCCGAGTGAAGTTGCTGATCCTCATTTGGAACGTTTGCAAGGTCGATGTCCAGCTGTGGTGGGAAAAGTCCTTCAAGAGGATTAAAAGAGTGATCAATGGCGGTCGGTGTGACCTTCGGGTCATCATTCCCAGTCACGTTGTTGCAAGCTTCAGATGCGTTGCTCGCGACAGCATTTGCGGTCTCAGTATCCTGCCTTTTGACAGTCCTCAGTCGCTCCAACGTTTTCTTGCGCACTCCCTTGGGGCCAGATTTGATTCTCTGCCTCAAGCGTGTACAATCAATCGAAGACTTCAAACAGGCAGCGCATGGTGCTTGACCGTCACATTTGACACGTCGCACCGAACAGGCATCGCAAACACGTCTCCTTTCCATATTCAAGGGACCGGAGCAACAAAGAAACGGGCGGCACCAAACCCATCGTCGATGAGAAGTTGCATTTGAGAGAGCGAAGACGAAGGTTGACCGGCCGGTGTGAGTGGGGTTGGGCATTCGTTATTGCGTTACTAACACGAGGAAGGAAGCCATCGCGGCGACAGCTGGACCGCTTCCGAAACTTTACGCCATCACGCAATGGCAGTTTGGACTCTTCAATTATCATTTCTTATACACAATTTCCAGGAGAGATTATTCTGAAATGACAGCGAGTTGGACTTGAGTCGAGCACTCGAGACAACACTTTTATAAACCTTTTGCGTTAAACATAACATATTTGACCATGTGCAATTAGAGATGGGGTAAGGAAAGAGGCTTGCTTTGCGCAATGGCAAAGGCTTCAAAAGGTCTGAGCTTGACAATTCCTTCATGCAGAGCAACACCGTCATGGTTAGAGACTAAGAGCTTCCTGGTGCTGAATCCTGGCGGCATCGTCCAATCCACTTCATGCTGTCGGAAGTTGCAGACCACCAACACGGTCTGCTCCTTGAAGGATCGCTGGTATGCAAAAACGTCTTCATGTTCAATGTCGACCATCTGGAAGTCGCCGTATACGAGGACATCCAACATCTGTTTGCGAAGCGCTAGAATACTTCTCCAATACTCGAATGGGCTGCCTTCTATGCCAACCTGTGACTCAGCATTGCAAGAACTGTACGTATCGTTGACGCGGAACCAGGGCTCACCTGTAGTGAAGCCGGCATGACGATCCGCTGTCCATTGCATGGGCGTGCGCGCATTGTCTCGTGACTTGATGTGGTACTGCTGCTTCGTGATGGACTGCAAACCTTTGTCGTTTGGACGAACTTCACAGAGCTCGTGCCAGTGGTTCAAAGTCTCCAAGTCTCTGAACTCATCCATATTCCAATGCTCGGGGATATTGGTCATGCCAAGCTCTTGACCCTGGTAGATGAACACAGTACCACTCTGCAAACCCAAGAATGTAGCGAACATCTTGGCTGCCAGATTGCGGTGCTCAGGGCTATCGGATGCCCATCGAGACACTGTCCTGGGTTGATCATGATTCTCTAGATAAAGCGCGTTCCAACCGCCATTGCCGTACATGAAGCTTTGCCACTTGGAGACAATGTCTTTGAGATCTGTCATTTGCCAGTCTTTTGGACTAAACTTTCCGCCGGGTCCGTGATCCATGTCGACCATGTCGAAGTTGAAAATCATGTTCAGCTCTTTTCTGTCGTAACCAACGCACTTGAGAATCTCCTCAGGATCGCTGATCCACGGCATTTCACCAACAGAGAATGCATTGTATTCGTCAAGTATGCCACCCAACTCTTGGAGATATTCATGGATGCGTGGTCCGTTGGCATAATGCTCACAGCCGTGGTGATATGCATGGGTGGGGTCTGTGACTTTCGCATCGGGGAAGGATTGATCCTTGCTGATGAGGTTGATTACGTCAAGACGGAAACCATCAACACCTTTGTCGAGCCACCAGCGGACAGTCTCGTAGACAGCGGAACGCATCTCATCGCACTCCCAGTTGAGGTCCGGCTGTGTCTTGTCGAAGAGATGCAGGTAAAACTGGCCCGAAGACTGGTCATACTCCCAAGCACTGCCGCTGAAGTAGGAACTCCAATTATTGGGAGGTTGGCGGTTGCCTTGACTGTCGTATTGGGGATCACGCCAAATGTACCAGTCGCGATAGGCATTGTCTTTGGACGATCGGGACTGCTGAAACCACTCGTGTTGGTCGGAAGTGTGATTGACCACCAGGTCCATCAAGAACTTGAGGCCTCTTTGGTGCAATCCACTGATCAGCCGGTCGACATCTTCCATTGTTCCATATCTTGCATCGATATCTTTGTAATCGGCAATATCGTAGCCCATGTCAACTTGAGGGCTTTTGTAGATAGGACAACACCAGACAATATCGACTCCAAGGGCTTTGATATAATCCAGCTTTTCAACAATGCCGCCCAAGTCACCAAAACCATCTCCGTTCGAGTCTTTGAATGAAGATGGGTAGATTTGGTATACGCTAGCCTCTTTCCACCATGCTTTCTGCACTTGATGGGGATCGGTAGTGTGCGACGAGAGCGCCATTGGTGCAGGTGCTCAGATTGAACTTCGGAGATTGAATACCAAAAGGAAACGCGATTGAAAGCAATAGAAAATCGAGGATGACCTACCTCTAAATACCGTAGCAAGAAACAAAGGATCAGCGTCGCCGAGAAAAAACACCCATGTGGCCGTGTGGGCCCTGGATCTCTCCACAGACGCT
This sequence comes from Aureobasidium sp. M94-06E, assembly GCA_037040395.1. Classification (NCBI taxonomy): domain Eukaryota; kingdom Fungi; phylum Ascomycota; class Dothideomycetes; order Dothideales; family Saccotheciaceae; genus Aureobasidium; species Aureobasidium sp. M94-06E. The sequence goes on along the minus strand of JAXQGV010000152.1, from coordinate 40,782 downwards.
GCGATGTGTACAGCAGACGGCATACCCAATGTTTCGGTCGCGCAGTCGGCATACTTGTCGCGAAGTCTCTCGCAAAGATTTACGCAATGGCCGAGCGCCACTGGGAAACGACCTGAAGTGGGCATCAGATGACCAGCGACTCAATGTCTGTGGCGCCAGCAGCAAAGATCGCAGAAATATTCGGGAAGATGTTCGCGGTTATTGTCGTGAAGTGGCCGTCTTCTCAGCTGGGCGCTCTTACCACTATGGCTTCGCCTGATGACATCGAGATTCGTGAGATTGCTCGCGATGAATTTCGCAAAGATTCACGCAAAGTTTGTTGTGTTTGTTCCCCGCCCCCTGCTCCCGAAAATCTTCACCCGCGGGGTCTCCGCCTTCGGTCCTCAGTAATTACGATACCATCTTTGAAGCCTACTGCCGCTCTGGCCGGTAGTGTCTGTACGCCACCAAGATGGCATTGGTATACATGTATTGCTTCAAACACGTATAAAGGCATTGATCGCCCACCCCGGGATACCCCAGAAACAACTACTAGCAGATCCATTGGCTTTTGATCACAGAGAGCAATCTAACATCAAGTCTACTTCACTTCATTACCTTTGATCATCTTGAACAATGGGTGGCCCAGCAGGAGTCGTCGCAGCCAGTGGTAGCGAGGTCTACAAGACCCTTCGTAACAACGTCAATTCCAAGTGGATTCAGGATCCCGGTCTTCGCAAACTCAACCTCGGTGTCGCAACAATGTTCGCTTCTGCTGCAGCCAATGGATATGATGGCTCCCTCATCAACGGGTTGCTTGCTATTCCCTACTTCAACCATAACCTTGGCGATCCCAGTTCGAGCCTTCTTGGTGTGACTCTTGCTGGCATCAGTCTTGGTGGTCTACCCTCTTTCATCCCTGCATCCTATGTCAGTGACTACATGGGCAGACGCTTCACCGTCTTCTTGGGCTCTTCCATCATGCTTGCAGCAGCTATCATCCAGTGTGCGACTTCGGGCGTTTATGCTTTCCTGGGTACCCGTATCATGCTCGGTGTCGGCCTGGGGTTCTCTCAAACAGCCGCTCCTCCTTTGACTACCGAGATTGCACACCCTAGGCACAGAGCAAATGTCACCAATCTATTCCAAGCCACTTGGTACTGGGGCGCTATCCTGTCTGCCAGTATTGCCCTTGGTACATTGTTCTTGGACAACAGCTGGAGCTGGCGCATACCTTGTCTTCTCCAAGGTCTCTTCCCCGCCATTCAGTGTCTCGGTCTCCTCGTCGTCCCCGAGTCTCCCAGATGGCTTATATCCAAGGGTCGCGACCAGGAAGCTCTCGATATACTAGCAAAGTATCATGCAAACGGCGACAAGGACGATGAGCTTGTCCAATACGAGTTTCAAGAGATCTGCCAGACTATCGAGTTGGAGAAGCAAGCCGCAAAAACGACTGGCTGGTCTACCTTCTTCGCCACCAAGGGAAACCGTCACCGCTTCCTTATTTGCATCTTGGTTGGCTTCATGATTCAATGGGCTGGCAATGGCATCGTCTCATACTACCTCGCCCCCATCCTTAAGAGTGTCGGCATCACTAGCTCGGTCACTCAAGCTGGTATCAACCTCGCCCTTCAGTTCTGGAATGCGGGTCTGTCTTTCGCCGGTGCTCTTGCTGCTGAACGCTTCGGTCGCCGTCCTCTTTGGCTGCTCTCAGCTAGTGGCATGCTAGCTTCTTTCATCATTGTTACAGCTCTCAGCGCTACCTTTGCCGAGCATGGAATCAAAGCTGCTGGAGGTGCTACAGTCGCTTTCCTCTTCATTTTCTTCGGTTTCTACGATATTGCCTTCACACCTCTGTCTATTGCTTACCCTGTCGAGATTCTTCCTTTCCATCTACGCTCCAAGGGTTTGTCTGCCAACCTCACCACGGTCTTCGCTGCAGGCTTCTTCAACCAGTATGTCAATCCCATTGCTCTGGACGCTATTCAGTGGAAGTTCTACTTCGTCTACATCGCTACGCTCGCAGCCATGATTCCAACTATCTGGCTCCTCTTTCCCGAAACAAAGGGACGTACTCTGGAAGAGATCGCCGTGGTGTTTGATGGCGAGGAGGGACACAGAGATTTTCATGTGACCTCATTCGTGGATGAGAAGTCAATTGAAGACAAAGGACGTGTCACCAACATTGAGTTCGTTCAGAAAGCCTGAGCTTTCACGCTGTGCAGGGCATTGATTCGACACCTCAATTTGTTTGACTGTATTTTGATTTGGCTACGAGATTCTATTTCTTACTGTATCTATTGGCATCTTGACGCCAGAATTTAGATGCGAAAAATGCTAGGTGCTTCTCCGTAACTCCAGTTCCATGCTTCCTTGCAGCTTCATTGAATTCCTCGGCTCGTACGCGTATACGAAGGTACCGGCAAACCCACTACGGCCGTTTGCCGACCAACTTGTGGAGTCGTGCTTTAAGAGGCATAACTTGCGAGGCCAAGCGTCTTGAACACTGAACTGTCCTATGACGATGATACCGACCCTACTTATCATGAAGAGACATGAAGCAATGTCTGCGAGATAGGCGACATTTGTCGTTTGGAGCGGTACCCGGACGACTCCAGCTTGACCAGTCTCGAAGTCTTTCTCACCGCCTTGCCGCAACAAATGTTTGCCAAGATGAGCAGACGTTACAAAAGCATTCTGGGGAACCTATCAACCATCTATACGACACATACGAGATCCCGGTTCTGCCGAGTCGGCCAAGGGCTCAGTATTGTCTCGTGTCAAAGGCCGGATCGGCAGTTTATAAGATCCTAGTCTCATCACTTCGGCTGTCTGCTCTTTCTGCTGTATCTGATCATTGATTTTCTTTACTCCAAGGCCCAAATCGCGAGGATCTAGAGGTTCGTGTTTCTCATTCTGACCTTTGGGCGTGACAACCAGCATGCACGAGACACCCTCTGCGTTCCCTCCCTGTGGACCAGTGCAGGGTTTTAGAACGAGCGGTGTTATCAAGTACACCGGTATTCCATATGCCAAAGCAGCACGCTTCAAGGTCCCAGAGCCTACAGAAGACTGGACCACCATCTTTCAAGCTACTTCTCCTAGTCCAGCATGCCCACAACCAGAAGCTAAAGGGTCAGCTCTCGTCGCAAAGACGCCTCTACTTCAAGGTCTGAAGACAGACGAAAACTGCCACAATCTCTCTATCACCGTACCCGAGAACACTCAACCTGCTGATAATCTTCCTGTCATGGTTTGGATATATGGCGGATCTTTTGAGACTGGCGCTGGCGATTCACCAGCATACGATCCGTCGAAGTTGGTCGCTGAACATCAAGTCATCGTCGTAAACATCAATTATCGCCTTAATCTATTTGGCTTCCTAGCTGATGGAAAATCGAGACCTGCAAATCTTGGAGTAATGGATCAGTTGCAGGCTCTCCACTGGATCCGAAGAAACATTGCTGCTTTTGGAGGAACAAATGACTCGAAAAGCATTACGCTCTTTGGTCAGTCAGCTGGAGGCAGTTCTATCGCCGACCTCATGGCTATACCTGAGGCATCTTCACTATTTGGACGTGCGATTATCCAGAGCGCACCCTTTGGGATCTTACGAGGGAGAGATGCTCTTAACAATACCTTGCTCAAGGAGGCCGAATCTGCAAGCACTGATATGTCTGCGGAGGAACTGGTCAAACTTTGCGACAAAATCAACAAAGTAGGTGCAGGAAGCCGGCCTATGGGAGGCATGCCCTTCGCCCCCCAATATGGACATGCACCACTTCCTGCCGAAGCAGAGATCGATGCTGCGCTCAACGACGTCGCTCCTCAGATCGACTTACTAATCGGAAGCACTGACTCTGAGGCGTCGTTGTTCATGGAGTTTCTGCCAGGGTTCAGCACAGCTACCAGTATTCCTCTGCTTGGCAAATCGATCCGTCAGCAAGTGGTGTCAAAGGTCACAAGCCTGCTTTATCAACCTTATGACAAGGACTTTGCCGAGCGACATGTTCGCGCAGGCGGCAGGGCATCGCTATATCGCATTCACTGGAGCAATAAGAAGAACAAATTCGGCGCTACTCATACTATCGAGCTACCATTGTTGTTTGCCAACAAGGCGTATGAAGGTGCAAAGATTTTGGAAGGATTCACTCCCCAACAAATCGATACTGCGGGACAACAGATGCGGAAGATCTGGGCAGACTTTGCAAAGGGGAATCAAGTGCTGGCTACGGACAGTGTCGATGGGCTGATCTCGATCGTAAGATCCGATTGAACAATCAGATGATGGTTTAGACCGCTTCGTTATTGTCAGGAGTCAACTCCGAATATCCATGACACAAGTAAGAGATGCATTATGTTCGTGGCCAATTAGAAGTTCGAGCTCTTCTCAGTCCCATGCTCAAGAGGCCATTGCCAGATCTCGTTCAGTCATACATACTCTTTGAACCCTGATTTAACGATCCACTCTATCGCACGATCCTCCTTGTTCAAGTCAACCAATTGCCATCTTGATCAGTCCATCCCAGCTCTTCATACGACCATCCATGAAAGGTTTTTTCGCCGTCCACCACCACAAATGAGTCTTTGTCCAAGTCAGAGCACCTGAATCTTGCAATTGTCCTGTATGCATCATTAATTCTGGACATTTCCTCGTTGCTGAGAGTGGCAAGCTTGATATTTTCTTCAATGCGTGCCTTGGAACTGCTTTTAGGAATCACAGTTACTCCTCTTTGCACTGCCCACGAGAGTGCCACTACACCTTTGGAACATCGATACTTCTGGGCAATATTCTTGAAAAGCTCGTGTGCGTGAGGTGGGTTCGTCTCGCCACTGCGTTCGCCTCCCATTGTACTGAAAATCTGTCAGTGTAAAGTTGGAGTATAAGATACCGGTCTGACCAACCTCCAACTGATCACGTGGATCCCTTTCGACTCGCAATAGGGGACGAGTTTGTGATTTGGATTGAAAGCATGAAGCTCAACTTGATTCACTGCTGGCACAATCCTGCATTGTGGCAACAGCTCGTCCAGAGTCTTCTGTGTGAAGTTACTGACGCCAATGGCTCTGCACTTTGGCCCCACAAGTTTCTCCATCAACTTCCATGTTTCGATGAAAGTCGGACTCTGATCCTTACCAAGAGGTCTTCTCTCCGGATCTGGCGTGGTCGCGAATGGCCAATGCATCAGGAAGATATCAACATATCCAATGTTCAGGTCTCTCAACGAAATTTGCAGTGCTTGTGCAGGATCATGATGCCAATGACTCCAGAATTTCGTTATGACTGTGATCTCAGATCGAGGTATGCCGCTTTCTCTTACGGCATCCCCGACAACTGATTCGATGCCGTAGAACTGGGCTGTGTCTATCAGGCCGTAGCCACTTTGCAATGCGTGGATGATAGACTCTTTGAGCTTCTTCTCATTCTCGGTTCCCGTGCCGCCTGTGGAGAGGGGTCACTACATGGACCGAAAACTCAATGGAGCAAGACAAGGATGTTTCTTACCTTGCCAGGTTCCCAAACCGACAGCAGGGATGTATGATCCTACTCATATTAGAAAAGTGTGTATGAATTGTTCTGGTGGCTTGTAGAATACCATCATTGAGTCGAAAAGACTTAGTACACAGCTCCAAGTCCATTCTTGCAGCGATTGCTAGTTGTCACCTTTCGAACCAAGAAACTGGACAACAATCCCGAAGATCAGGGAAGAAACGAAATCTGCAAAAGCAATCGTGGGCAGCTCAGTGATGAGTTCATTATACTGTATATTGGTCTTGCAAGCCCCTTCGGACATAAAGAGAGGTGTTTGCCCCAAGCGGCAGCATAATCACGCGGGTGATTGGTGGAACATCTCATCGCGTTGTTTCGTGCAATCGGTGGCTGAAATTCTTGCCCATATCTGCCTGCACAACAATATCTGAGAGTATCTGACGCTTCTGAATCATTTCCCGCTCATCATAGGAGCGGGAATCGCCAAACTGCATCCTCTGCCAATTATCTGCACGCAGCTCTCGATATCTGGGGGTTGGCTATCTGGAAAGCGAGCCGCGTTGTTTCAATTCATTGTAGGAGACCATCTTGCACGCGTGACCTATGGTATGTGTTGGCTTCGATGTCGTTGCTCTCTAGAATTGCGTTCTTCATATCGCTGAATGAACTTTGCACCGGCAAGCCAGGCAACGCTATACAGTCGGACACATCATCCTTGGTCTGCGGCGCTTATCGCCGCGCAGTCTCATCCACTCAAGAGATAGAGTAGGCACCGCTTCCGCCGTGTCCACTGGGATCGTCCTCTCTCATCACTACTATGATCCTGCGCGTCACATCTCAATGATTGGATGAGTGGTTTTCACCATAGGCAGAAAAGCTCAACCTACCATCTTGCACGGGACCAAGCCGAGTCCAAGCGATTGCCTACCTTTGATTTCACAACAATCCGAACTGACTATTCGATCCAGTAGGCAGCAGGAGGTATTGGTCCTCGACGTCTCGCGCGATAGATGAGAGCGCTAGGAAAGTTCTTGTTGCCCTATGCGATTACTCTTGGAGGTATTCTACGTGCTATCGAGTCTTGAACATAAAAAGGGCTGTCGGGCCAGGATCAAACAAGTGTCTCTCATCTCAGCGTTTTATCAAGAACTACTTCACAAGCAACCAGAACGTACGTATTATCATGCCGGACTCTGGAGTTGTCACTGAATCGTGCCAAGCATGTGCACCGTCAACACCACTATCTATATCTATCTTTGCGGTGATAGAATCCAATCAGACGTCAGTTTTGTACCCTGTGCCAATAAATAAAGGCACGCCTGCATGCCCAGGTCGAGTTGTAAACGACATGGCCTCCAGCAGAGTCAAGGACAAATGCGGCCGTCCCAACTGCAGAGACCCCTGATGGTATCTTCTGTTTTGTAAGTCTAGCGCTTCATACTGGCAAGTTTGGCAATTCTGACACGCCTGGTGAGCGATAGCCATAAGAAGAGAGCTTCCATCGATTGTCGGAAAGAGCTGTGGAGTGATGGTGTGAGTTTCATCAAGAAGAACGATCATTTCATAAACATCTGAGGCTACATATCAAGCTGCGCAACCGCTAGTCGCTCTTTTAGCTTTTTAATATCTCATTAATGCAAGGAATTCCTGCATCTCATGAGCTGTGCAAATTGCGATCGAATGATTCGTGTTGTTTTACCACTTTTCTGGACATAATCGGATGCGTAAGAATCGAAGTCGAAACATTGGAATGCGCGTTTGGAAACCCCTAAACATTGCAGATCCGGATCAAAGACGTGCAACACACTAACAAACCCGAGGATTGGGGAGCCTATCGCTTTGCGGTGAGGGTGTGCAAGGGTCCTTCCGCGCGCTTAGAGAGATCACAGCCTGAACCCCCTACCTCTGCGTGTTCACTACTTAATCAAGGCGCTCTTGACTTTCGTTTTTCACTTCGACATCACAGGTTACTTTCTGTTATAGACTAGCGACCACGCTTAAAACGTAACAACGCGGCTGCAGTCAGCTGTGTCAGCTTCTCTCGCTCGTTCTCTTCGATCACTTACCTGCGCTCTCTTCACTCCCATGGCCGCACAAAGCGAGGCAAGTCCTCTCCATGCAGATGTCACAACCAATGATATAGAGCGACTTCTTCCGGAGATCAGCATTGGCTCGACTGCGGTCATCAGGAGCTATCGAACCAATGTTGTCATCAAATGTCCCCACCAAATTGTCCAGGACGTCAATGTCAACCATTATCAAGTTGAGAAGCGAATATACGAGATCCTCGGGCTCCACGCCCGAATCAATACGTAAGATAGCGATTTGTGGAGATGAACGTCGCTGATAGAGGCAAAGATTTCTAGGCTCGTCTCAAGAACCTCCTGGACTGCTGTTTGCCGAAGCAAATCGAGGCAATCTGCAGCATTATATAGACACTCAAAACGCAACAATTACGACTAGCCTCCGACTGAAGTTGCGCCTTCAGGCCGCTGAAGCGATTGCTTATATCCATAGCAAGGGTGTCATCCACAGCGACCTTCGTCCAGAGAACTTTTTACTCCACGCATCTGAAGACAACAAAGATCCGGATCTGCTGCTCTGTGATTTCGGCGGCTCATATTGCAAGACGAGCGATTCAATAATTGATGGCAAACACCTTCCCGATGCTGGGTTCTTCAATCCGAGAAATGAAGAGAGCACAGCGGACACCGACATATTCGCCCTTGCCTCGATCTTCTACACTATAATGACTGGTCATTGGCCGTACAGATCGGCAGGAGGCCGGTGTGCTTCTGGTGACGATATGATAGCATACATGGAAATGGTTGACGAGCTCTTCATGAATCAAGAGTTCCCTTCGGTTCAGGATCTCGTTGGTGGGGACATCATACGTGCATGTTGGTTCGAAGAGATCAGAGATGCTGAGACGATCGTGTCACGACATGAGTACTTGATTCAGGAAAGGGCTGTGCCAGGAGGAAAACAGTCCGATCTTGATTGCTGAGATTGTCATGTCTTAGTGTGTGCGAACAACGACCTTCACACCCTCCCCTTGATTGACCATGTCTAGGCTGAAGGTTATCTTCTTGATACGATAAGATTATCTACTTGACGGGTTTGATAGCATGCAGGACTTGTGTTGGCCAAGAGCCAAAGACCACACCTAGACCAGCAAACCTCTTTGTCACTTTCGTCCAACCCTGACGCTTTATCTCAGACTCATACTGTGCGACATAGCCAAGCAAATCGAGAATGAGAATTGTACCTCCGGGCTTACAAACTCGACAAGCTTCTCTTATTGCAGCGTTTCTGCCTGCCAAGGAAACATTGTGCAGAGACAAGCTCGCCGTAACTAGTGAGAAATAGTTGTCTGCGAATGGCAGAGGTTCGGTAAAGCTTGCTGCATAGGCGGCCACGCTATCTGCAAGCCCAAGAGCTTTGACATTTGCGTACAGGGCTTCTGGAACGTTGCCTGTTTGATCACCCGAGTTGAAGATGTCGATGCCATAGGTTAGGCAGTCCGCTGTCTTGGATCCCGCATCGCCGGTCTGGAGGAGAGTACGCTTTCTTGAAGCTACGTTCACAAGGACAAGGCCTCTGCCACATCCCATATCAAGACTGGGACCGGAGAAAGTGCTGTCGGACAAGGCTGAGAGAGTCCGGTTCCAGAAATCGTGCTTTCCTTTCAGTGTTGCGTACAAATAGGCTGGCGCGAACACGAAAGACAAAAGAAGACCGGTCGGATCGTCAATGCCGTAGGATGTTTTGTTGCTGTGGTCGTTGGTTAGACTGGTTTCGTCTTTGCTTCGGAGATCTGCAATGAGGTCGAGTGTATTCATGTTGGCTGTAGAAAATAGTGTAGCTTTCGCAAAGTCGGGGAGAAATAATGGTGAGGCAACGTTGAATGTCTGATCTGCCCGGAGTGAGTTGGTGTGCATCCTTTTATACTATCGATGACTGGCATTGAACTCTGATTCCTTGCTGCTGATTGATACGCTACCACCGTAAGGGTAGCAAGGCGCGCGAACAATAATAGCGCCCGATACTCGAGATACACAGTTCCACAGTCACTGAAGGTCAATCATGGACGAGATGACATATTTCCAGAATATCAGGCACATCGATCGACATGGTATATTGCCAAAAGAAGTAACAAGCCACGACCCTGATTGCTATTTTCAATCTAAACAAAGCTTATTTGTCTACCAAACTTTAAATACGAGCTTCCTATGGGGGCTTTACTTAAAGAGGCAGCAAGCAACGCGAAGGACGAACAACAACTCGTAAAGATCAAGTCTATTTATCCAACAACTGCACTGCTGGTCTCGTCACTTGTATCACCCGTTCGTGAGCTATCTGATGGTCTGCGTACCAAGATCAAAAGGCTGTGCGACATGCCTTGCGAAACATGTGAAGGTAAAAATCAGCTAAGGATCGATGGCGCTGTCATACATGAATGACAAACCATTCACAGTGTGACGAGACACGACCGGGATGTACACGATGTCGAAAAGCTGGAATAATCTGTCCAGGTTATCGCAAGAAAATGATCATAAAGCACTATGACGCCAGTGGATCTAGAACGAATGACTTCAGCTCGAAACCGAAGCGCACAAATCGAATGAAGCGAGTGGAAGACGTCCAAGTCCGTGGTGGCCCCTTCGAGTCGACAGCGATCAATGTAGACAACACATCACCACTTCCACCCACAACGATCCTCGGTACATTCTGGAAACAAGCTGAATCGATGTTGTTGTTCGCACTTTCTCCCGACTGGCAGATCCTACCATTATCACAGCGTCACACGGGTATCTGGCTCGAGGAAGTCGTTTGTCGGGCTAGAAACGATATCCTGCTGAGTCATTCGATACGCGCACTGTCATCACTGTATCTTGGTAGCATTACAGGCGCAAAAGACATGACCTTGATAGGACGGTCCCATTACGCGGCTGCACTGAGAACAATGCAGATCTCGTTGTCCGAGAGCGCCCGGGATATCTCGAATATCCAGAGTGCTGCAATGTTGTTAACTTTCTTTGAGGTATGGATACTTGACATATGGCGAGTCTCTTCTGTTCTCTAAGCAACGCTAGCTCCTCGATCCTTCCTCCAACCAAGCATGGATACAACATGCTGGAGGTGTGGCACGCATCATGAAGATCCGAGGCCCCCGAGCCTACATCCAGGGCTTTGACAAAGTTTGCTACATGGCAATGCGCAATTACTTGGTATGTCTTTGATATCGATTGCAAGATGACTTGCTCACCTGGAGTAGATTAGCGATGCTCTCATTTCAGGCACGACTTGTTTTTTGGATGATGACGATTGGCTTATTGCGGATGAGGATGCCAAACATCTGTCCGAGATGATGTTCCAATGTCACGTCAAGCTTCCGGGACTATTACACGATCTCCAGATCATGGCTTCTAATTATGACTTGTCTCAAAGCGTTCTCACTAAAGCGCTTGCACTTCGCGAGGAAATGATCTACCACTTTCACCATTGGATCAATTTGAAAGGTTCTTCAGACACGTTTCCATCACGTCACGCAACTACCGACTCACTGCTCGCGCACACATACAAATTTACCGAACTGCAAAGTCTGATGCTGTATTGCTCGCACTACGCAAATCTGATCATCATCGACAAGATCATCGTTGATAGTTGGAAAGAGCACCCACAAAATCTCGCGGACGAGTGCCATCAAGCAGCTGCAGAAATCGCGGGTTGTGTGGATCAAGCTCAAGCTTCTCTACTAACAAGTATGAGCTTGCAGCTTTGGTTGCAAGCCGCGGTACATGGTTGTTCCGAGGTTGACGCTCCTTGGTTTGCACGAAAGATGAGCGAGCTCAGCTTGATGAGGTGCTGAGGAAATGAGCTATCTTCGAGAGCATAGACAAAGCCCGGCTCGAGCGGCGTACGATGACATGCCAACATTTATCTAATGATCTGAGGAAAAGAATCGCGAAGAGTCACACGGCTTGTAAGACAACATTTCGGAAGGTGAGAAACGTTCGATCCCAGATAATATGTACACCATAGCTAATAACATTGTCTCAGGACGAATCCACTAACAGGATCTGGAAGAGTTGAACAATTGTGATCAATGAAATACAATCTCGGGCTTTCCACGTGACCGTCTCAAACACACAAGACCTCGAAAGCACCCCATTGAGTATTTGCTGGTGCGCTACCACAGCCGACGGTGTTGCCGACAGAGATACCATTAAATGGCCATCCGTGAAGATTGTTTGTAAGCGTGATACCACAGCCCTGTTCACTGTGGCCAAGAATATAACCTGTGCAGATTGTTGTTAGCGGACCTTCCATCAACTTCCTGGAATGCCACTCACATCCAACGGTTCCAGTCTTTGGTGTGGTTGATAGTGTTGCCGTGATTGCTCCTCCGAACAATAAACTAGCTGGTGGAATAGTGCATGTAGCTTCTGCGATTGTAAATGGAGTTGCTGTTCCTGCACTACCATCTGTGGGTGGAGGCTAGCTATGGTGTTAGAATCTTATGCATACAACAGAGTTCATGAAGACATACAGTGCCTGGTGCAAGACAAGTATAGCCGCTGTAGATGGTCACTTTGGCTGATGCAGGACCGCCAACCGGAGCAGCGCCTTTACGGGCTTCAAGGTGCGGTGGTGCAGCCGAAGCAGCTACGGCCAGAAGCGACAGAGCAAGAGTCGACGAAGCGTACATCCTTGAATGCGAAAGGTAGTTGAAGCGGTAAGATGGTGATGATCTGGATCGAATCTTGTAATGAAAGGAAGACTGATTTATCGCTGAGGATGTGCTTGGGAACACGAGGCAAGACCTACTCTTATAGACCTACGACCTCCAGCGTCCACTCTAGTTCGCCTTGTCTGGACATCGTCTCTCAGCTTTGTTCAAAGTGGACTTCTTACAGGATATCAACACAATATCCTTCCAGGCTCGAGATACAATGCGATGTCTCTGGCTGACGAAAACACTGTGGCTTGGTTATCCCATGTCATTATCAGCGTGGCTCTCATCACAACTACAACTCCGAGAAGCTTATTTGCAGTGCTTTCCTCCATGCCAAGGTGTTCACAGCGGAAACACGAAGATTCGTGGTGTGCTCTCGAAGACGTGAGAGGTCTTGGAAGCCGTATACGTACCTTACCACATTCAGCTCTGAGCCCAACTCGTGTATACATGCTTACAAGTATCGCCAATCTAGGAAAAGAAAAGCTCCGCTGAGTTGGGCAAGGAAGGGACGTGAACTGCTCGAAGATGGCTAGGGTCCCGACCGGGCTTCAGCTCCGCCGTCGGCGCTCCCGCCACGCGACTTCCTACCGTCCATACCTGCCTCCCTTCATCATCAAAACTTGGGCCACGATTCGTCCCATCTGAACATCTGAGAAAGAGGACGTTTCTGCGATTCTCAATGCCGCAATTCACACTCAGTCTGGCCTATGAAAGTGAGACTGAATACAGCAGCACATACGGTCATGTGGAAGTCACGAAACTCCGACCCGTGTCAGCTCGGTCATGCTTTGGTCTCGCCCACTCTGTAAGCACTCAAAATATATTCCGCAGTCTCGACAACATCGCTTTTATTACCTCTCCTTGGTTCTGGCGCCAGAGATTCTAGTCATCATTGTTCTTTGCCATCTGCTGAAGTTTGTCGCATTTGTCATTCAGCAGTGACAGAACCAAGCAACAAACGAGAAAGTTGATATCTAGAACACAACGTGTTCGAGCGAAAGCCGACGGGTAAAGTCCTATTTTCATCATGTCTTGTCTACAGATGACTTCGTGTAACCCTGACCTCACATATATGAGAACGGAATTATTCTTGTAGAGAATGAGTCTCGGAAAAATAACTCTTTTGTCCCTATCACAAATTCTAATCACCGGTCTGAATCAAGCGACCACACCGATTCTATCAAAGTCTGGTGCGTAAGGCGACACACTCGAAAGACCCGAAATAGTGATGGTATTATCACCAGACGTCTCGAAACCAGACAATCTGACCAAGAATCCTTTCGCGACATCTCTATCCCAATTGTAGCCAGTCAAAGGGAAACTAACGGATTGAGCAGCTCCGCCGTTGACACTGATGCCCGCTCCTCTGACGTTACCGTAGCCTCCGCCAAAGGCATATCCAATCTCGCAATCGATGTAGTCGAAGCGAACATCTTGTGTTGCTTGGCTGGTGCGAATGCCAGTGAAAGTAAGAGTGTTACCACTGCCATTACCGACAGACCCAACTTTCTTGCCACCAGAACAGCCTGAGCAGGAAGCGACTGCCGCGCTGCCAGAGAGTTTGCCAGCTTCAGCTTCGTAGTATCTGAGAGTCGGTACTGCTGGTGTTGTCTTCTTAACATTACTCAAGCGAAGGGCCACAGAGCCATGGCCATTGACAGTGGTGAAGTAGCTGTTTGCGTTTGAGACTGTCTTTCCTGTCCAAAGATCCGTGACTGTGGCGGAGGAGATATTGAGAGCGGAGAAGTTGATGCCCAGACTACGTTTGGTGTTTGTCAGGTCAACAAGAAGCACAGCTACATCACCATTGGCAAGAGGTCCTGCGAATTGATCGTTGTCGCCAGAGAAACGCTGTGTGAGCACGACTGGCTTGCCCAGACTATCCTGGTTAATCGCGATCAGACCTTTGTTTTGCAGAATCGCTAGTGTCGAACTTGACATGGTTGTAATCCTTGTCGAGATCATCAGAGGACTCTTGAACATGGCCCAGATTGCGAAGTGGGTGGCTTGCTCATCAGTCGTCATGCCGTCCTGTCCGACTTCGAGCAGATCCATGTCGGAGAAGTGGCCTGGACCATTCAAACCTCTTAAATTGACATTGATTGCCTCGTTGTAGATTCGAGATACGCTTGCCCATCCTTGGGTAATGTCATCGCTGACACGGAATGATGTCGAGACTGCTGGAGTCCACTCGGCAGGACCTTGCAGGCCGCTGGGACTTGAGTACGGGACACCCCATTGACATGTCAACATGCCTTTAATGCCGACCTGTTGTATAGCACTAGAGAACGCTCCGAATCGAGAAGGAAAGTCTGTTCTCGGGTCTTTGGGCGCGTTAGAATCAGCAGTGATCCAGCAATTGTCCACCTTCATGTATGCGACATTCCAGCCTGCGAGTTGCAATGCATCCTGTTTCTCGTGGTTCAGAGAGCCTGGTCGATCGACTCCAGTATCGCAAGCTTTGACGCCTTGATCAGTGTACATGCCCCATTTCTGATAGATTGTGTTAGTAAAGCTCTATGACTCCTTCTACTTGAGCCAACTCACGAATCCTTTGCTGTTGGCAAGTTTGCTCAACGGGAGTATGCCATCGGGGAAAGCAGTGGCATCATAAGTGATGGAGCCATTGCTTTGTCGCTGTGTACCCTGCCAACCACAATCAAGGCCGAAGATATCGTAGCCAGCAGCTGCAAAGCCCTTGTCTGCGAAAGCATTGATCGTGTCTCGAACAAAAGTCTGATTGATGGTGCATGCGGCAGGATTGTAGGTGTTGAAGCCCATCGGCGGCGTGCGGCCGAACCCATTGTCGAGAGCGGCCGCTTGTGTAGCAAGAGCGCCTAGTGTAGCGAGAGAGGTGACTTTGATATACATGATGGATCTTGGGAATCTAAATGCTGCATGTAGGCCCTTTAGTCGCTTTATAACATTTTACTCTGACAGAAGTCTGTCAGTGTCGTATTGGTTAGGGCCGATGTTTCTGATCGACATCGGTTGAAGTCGCATCTTGCCTTGTCATTTGAGCCGACAGCGACAGTACTGTCTTCATTATAGATCGTATACGAGCCCGTGTGACCCCTTTCACTACCGACGTAGTGTTATGCATTAATTAGCTCGCTGTTCACTTGGTTTCAGAACCTTGTGTCTGCATCTACGCGACTGCGTCCGGTGGGGAAGCTCCAATCGTTTCATCACGAATCTGAATATGGCAGGTGATGGGCAGGGCTTCACATAAAGTAGCGATCAATCTGCCTAAAGTCAGGATGATGCTCGTCGTTCAAGATGATCGACAGAGAGATGAACAAAGATTGTGTGCGGGGTGCGGAGGTGTGCGGAGAAATCGATGAGGTTGATGTGACTGACGTTAGTAACAACAGATGCAAATCAGCGCGCATCATCGTGGCTGGAAGATATTCGAGAAAATGTAGACAAAGAATTTGCAGTATGGATTGAGAGCCGCACAAGATCCGCTAGATATTCTCGTGTCAAAATATCGTCATTCGAAAAGGACATTCATGAACAGCAACCCCACGTAACCTTCACCAAGTACGAGGTCCAAAGAACTCTCCTTTGCCCAAAGTCAATCTCGTGCAAGCCTTGCTCTCTTAGGTTCACTGCTGTATGCACTTACATAAGTCGGCCAGGCAGCGATGCCAGCACAACCGAAAGCAACCGAGATCAAAAGGCAAATCAGGTACCACCACTCAGGCACTATGCATCGTTAATTCTACCTCGGTTGAAATAGAAAAGAGTACCGACCTTCGGGATAAACAGACATCAACCTGTTGTGAACATCGTTATATTCCTCTCGCTCACCTCGGCGGAAGAGATTCTTGAAGCCCATCATGATCTCATGACGGTGGTAGATAAAAGCATACGAGATAGTCGCCGTATAAATAGCGAAGAAGCACGCATACGTAATCGAGCTTCCAGCACTCAAATATGCTGGTGAATAATCGGTATATTTTGCAGCATCGAACATTCCCCGATCGTCCAGTGTGCGAGTGACATTGTAGAATTTGCCAGAGTGATCAAAGACTTTGTTGGAGTTGATTGGTAGGTAGCCGGTGTTGAAAGTATTGGTATACCAAATACCAAGTAGGGCAAATCCGGAGATGACCAATCCGGCAAAGCGATTGACAGTGTTGAAGAAAGGCACCATCAACGGATCCATCTGGTCCCACAGGAGAATATTCCAGTCGAAAGTAGGAAAGGGGTTGATGCCAAGTCCATTGTTCATACCAGTGATAGTAGATAGATGCAAGTTGTTGGGTGCGATCCAATTCAGCCAATTGAAAATGCTCAGAGCTTCGAACAAGAAGTTGGGGAACCAGAACCAGAAAAACATAGCAGTAAAGGTCAGCACAAAGAATTTGAGCCTGGACATAGTGAAGATCTTCTTGAAAGGGCCCATGACGGAAGGATTAGAATCGTCATGGGAAGAGTTGTTCAAAGCCATGGTTACCAGAGAGGTGGGCCAGACGCAGTGGGCGGGATAGACCAGGAAGCGACGACATATTCCAGCAAGACCAAAACCAATAAAATTGGTACCGATTGCTATCACGATCTGGTATGCGAACGAGCCTGCCCAACTTTGGTTAAACATGTGAGGTAGGTATTGTACCCACACAACGTTGTCAGTGTAAGGAAGATTGTAACCAACTTTAGCCATGATAGTGATGAGCATGTGTTCCTTCTTAGAGAAAGGACCCGGGTTCAGACTGTGTCGCGTTCCAAACAGTGTAAAGCCTTTGTCCGGAAGCCATCTCGCAGCAGCCACTCCGACAGGGTATGCGAGAAGCTGTGCAACATTTGCCTCGACGGCAATGGACGGCTGTCTGATGGAGAACATTTGATTGATGAAGGCGATCAAAGCGACAAAGCCCAGACCAATGACATAGGCGCGGAGAGAAGCACATGGCATATTGGGATCGTCGGTGTTGTCGACCACGGCTCTGACTTCAGCGTACGGCGAGTTGTTAACAATCAAGGCGGCTTCGATCTTGACTTCGGCAATGAGCTCAGCATGCTTCTCAGGGTTGACGAAGACGTCCTCGTTGAATAGGAACTCCCTGATCTTGTCGAGAATGCTGTCTGGAAAATTTGGGTCGAGTTCGTGGATTTTCCAGACCTTTTCCATCATGGCTTTTGTCTCCTCAAGGGTGAAGTTCTGTGCTTCTTCACGTGCATGAACGTAGTCATCCGCGGTGACATTAAGATCGCTGGAGACGAGTCAGAGCTTGTTGGACAGGCGATTTACACATATTCTCACTCCTGAAACTCCTTGTTCGGAAGGATTTCGTCAGAATCGTTCTTCTGATACCCTTGTCAGCATCGAGAGCAACAAGTTGTGGGAAGATTGACAGCGGAACTGACCAACTCGACGACGTTTCCCACAGCCACATCTTTGCTGATGGTCTCAACCTCTGCCTCGGCGATGTGTTTCTCTGGTCCACCCATGATGTGTGACAACCAGGCAGTCGGTAGAAGGCAAAATTGGCACAATGAACCAGATCTCCACCCCGAATCGGTTGTGCATGGGCGACTTTATATCCTGGTCGCCATATCTAGTGTGAAATCCTTCGTGTCGCAATCAGGACACAATATGGTTGCATTGCCACCCCTCAAGCAACATGGGCACACGATCTATCGTCGTGGCGTTTCTACCCTGCATGCTCCTCGCTTGACTGTGCTATAGCAATGGCTGCGGTCGAGTTGTTATCAGCTTGGCGGACTGACTCTCGCCAGCAGGTTTGAAACCCAAGACTCTTGGTAAACGGAACAAGCAAAGCAACGAAGAGCCTCGGGTAATATTATGTGACTTCAAGATAGCGACAGCTTGGCTGCTGAGAGTCAATTGATCCAGACGCTATCTCTGCATATTGCTTGGGCAGAGGTGACCATCTCAGATCCCCGAATAGGAAGGTTGTCACAACGTTCGGTGGTGAGGGATCAGAGCGCCAAGAGTCATAGTCAAAGGGCGCGACTGATATTCCATCAATCGCCTATCTTGCCATACCCTCTCCCCTATCGCATTGTTCTTCAAGAAGAGGAGGTGGCCGGTTATCAGCTTGGCACGTCCGCGTCAGACTTGGCGAGGTCGGTCAAGAGGCGCCCAGACAACTTGGCAGTGAGGTTACGGCCGATGATACTGTATTTTTGCCTGAGGTTGTTGGACGTCGACTGGACGCTCTATCTCTACGTATCTGTGAGAACAGCTAGTGCTCACTCAGGCAGGTGTCGAAATACAGGCTAGGGTCTGTACGTGTTGGCAATTTGATTCAGCCGTGACACACCTGACGGTTCGCAACAATTGGGAAAATATCCTCAGGCCAGGCTGAAGAATGGTGCTCGGTGACTTCTTGACTGAATGGTGGAAGCAACATATATCGTAGAATAGTGTCGTTGATCGATTTTGTGTATAGGCGACTTTATTTTCCACTTCGGATCAAGATACTGGCGTCTCTGTCTGTTATTCCAACATGCAGACAATAATGAGCGGTATGCTGAAGAAGCATCGATGATCCCTCAAGCTCGCAACATCTCATTAACAAGTTCCAGTATCCTCAGCTGAGCCTTCTCAGGCGCAGCAACCATCTCACTGTTATTCTCAAACCTCCTTCCAGCACCAAAGTCAATGGGTTTGCCATCCAGATCAGTCACTTTACCACCAGACTCCTCAAAGATAAGGAAGCCACCAGCATGATCCCATACATATGATTTATGACCTTTTTTACTGTAGAAGCGTAGCATTATGTCACCACCTCCTACGGCCATGGCAATGTATCGCATTTGAGAGGACCACATGTCGGTGCCAGGCCATGGAGCACCTAGTTTCTCAGCTACCTTGCGGTGGAACTCCAAATCGACAGATTTGCTGTTGCCAGATTCGACAAAATCTAGTGATGTAGGGTCGCTAGAGATATCCTCACGTCGCGGGATGGGTTTGGAGGGTTGCAGTCCCGCATGATTCAGAGGCCTGATGATTGCACCTTGGCCTTTGATGGCTGAAAGCATTTGTCCATTGCCAGCATTATCCGCGTTTTCCTCGGAGATCTTGCCGGTGCTGAGATCTAGGTTGGGACATCCAATGACGCCTACCTTTTGCTCGCCGTCCACAATCAAAGCTAAGCAAACGGCATATTGTTGATTGCGCATGAACGTCGCCGTGCCATCAATAGGATCCAGAATCCATATCCTGCCTTTGCGGCCTCCAGGATGGTTTCCCAAATCTATCGTATCCATCATTTCTTCTTTCGACCCAATGTTTCCCAATTGCTCGTCTAGCTCTTTATCTTGCAAGTGGGTGGTTGACACCAGATCCCAAACGCGGGTTTGTAATTGTTCATTCTCGCGTAGTGCGGTTGCCGTTTCTTCACCGATAAAAGCATCTTGGGGGAAGTTGTGGTGTATGGCGCCGATCATGAGTGCTTGAGCGCCAAAATCGCCGACGGTGACGGGGGTGCGGTCGCTCTTGTCCAAGGCGCCTTTGTCGATGTCGGCGAGGATTCGTTTGGTCAGGAGGGATGCTCGTTGTACTGCCAATTCGGCAATAGTGCGTTCTTTCTCGTAGGAAGTGTCCATGTCGACCTTAGTGGGCTTTCTGGGATTGTAGTGGGGAGTTATGGCTATGTCCGGATTGCTTGTCATTAGTTACCTCGTCATCTCTCGTTTGCATACCGGAGAATCTCCGGATGCTTGCATAGCGAGCCTGTCGTCGATGCGAGATGGGCACCTAAACCCACATCAGTGATAGGTGATCTGTCGCTGCAGAACATGACGATTGGGCGCCCTGGCTGTAGTATATCACGGCTGGCTCTTGCAAGAAGCATGTCCGACCTTGTAAGATCTGTCGGGTGTTGTAAGAGAGCGATGACGTCAGTCGTCGTGAGGAGCACCCTGTTCTCCAATATAAGGTCTATCTTCTCGCATGTAGAAAGATACAAGAAGAGCACTATCAATGGGAACCGGCTGTGTGGAGTTAGTACCACGATGCGTGATCTAGTTGTGGCCTTCTGGAGCAACATGGCTACAAGTACATCCATCGCGGTGCCTATACATGCGAAGCTTTCCAGCTGAGGTGAGTTGACGACGCGAAATGTTGGAGCTCCATATCTATGACATCGGAAAGTATGCATGTACACGATTGTTCGAATGGCAACGAGTTTGCAATGAGGGACGACCTTGATTATGCTCTCTCTATCCTGCATCTACTTTTTCAACGTCCCACCTGTGGCTTTCGCGGCTGTGCTCCTTGTGAATCTACCCAATTGACTCAGACTGCTCCTACTCTTCTGATGCCCCTGCCCTTGTGTCGGTGTGGCAGAAGGTCTATTCATACTAGCCGCACTCCCAGGTCTGCCCAAGCCACTCAATCTACCAGTGGCTTTTTCTTTCGCTGGTGCAGAGGCTTCTTTGTTGAGGGTTGGTGATTCCAATTCGTCGTCCATATCGGGGAGAGTCAGTCCGTTCGGGAGCGTAGTCAACCGTTGAGGTCGTTGCTGTGCTCGACGAGCTTTCTCTTGTACTGATTTGAACTTCTCCAACAAGTCGGACCATTTGATACCAGGATCTTCCCGAGATTTGAGGCGATTCGGTCGGTCGAAGGTTGAGGCTGATGGTGTGATAGGTGCACTATAGGAGGTCAGGATCGCAGTAAGACGTACGGCAGTGTTAAGAAGACTCACGTTCTTGGGGCAATGTGCAAGTAGCCGATCGCACTGACACTATTCAGTCGATTCTTGAGCGCTGCAAATGCCGAAGACTGCGGTAGAAGCATCAATAGACCGTAAAGACACTTGTAGAGATGAGGGAAGCGCTCTGGTTCGAGCAGCTGAAGGCGAAGGTAGGTAAAGACAGGAGACTCAAGCAATTGCACCAGCTTGTCGATCTGAATCAGCATATTGACAGTCATCTCGAGCTCTGCAATGATCTGCAGCAGATTATACGCTTGTTCATATGCTTGAGCAAGCAAACACAGCGAGAATGTTGCTACTGCATTATGACACCACGCTCTGAAAAGAGTGACGAAGAAAGTCTGGCCATCTCTATTCTCAAGATTTCTCAGCCGTTTTCGGAGATCAGCCAATTCAGGCGCAGTAATAAGATTGTTGTTCAAATTTTGCACCATGATACTCGCAAACTCGACGTCATCGTCCTTTTCAAGACAGTCTGCCAAGGTGCGGTAGATGCGCTCAGCGCTGAGGTTCAAACAAAGCTGGCGGATAATCAGATTTCCTCTAATCTCAAGCAGTTTTCTGTCCGTACAGAAGAGCTTCAGGAGATTAACCATGAAGGATGTAAAGTACGAATCATCGCTGTTCTTGGAAATCTGTGAGAGTAGTGTGAGATCGCGTGTGACGACAGCATCTGCTGGATCTGATAGGGTTTTGAGTAGAGCAGGGAATGTTCCGTCATGAATGGCCAAAGTCTTGCGCGGTGACTTGCGATGTAGCATGATCAGCCAGGCCAGTGCAGCTACGCGTGTCTGCTCGTGCTCATTGAGGAATTGCAATGTCAGAGAATTAACAGCAGCTTCGTAATCAAGCTCTGTCAAGACAGGATTCGAAGGTGCTAGGGTTGGAGAAGTGGATGCGGCGGGTTGATCTGTAAGTTCTGCCAGCATGTCCGGACTAGTTGCCTTCCGTGTTCGAATGGGTATCGAGTCTCTGCGCGGTGTTTCACCTGGAGTTTTGGGTTGCTGTTGTTGCTGGCCATCTTCGGGCAGCGACATGATGTGGGCCATAAGAGCAGTGTTGACTCTATTGGCAGCCTGGCGAACTTGATCGACATGATGCGACAGTGCTGGCAAGACTTGTGAGAGAAGACGAGGCACGAATGCGAGCATATCCTCAGGACAGATATCAAAGAAGCCTTCGATCCAGCGAAGGGTCGTCATTTGGATCTCTTCCTCGGCAGAGTCATTCAAGAATGTAATCAAAATGTCGAGGATCTTTGCGTACTCAATCTGGACATCTTGACCTGGTATCCACTCATCGCCAGCATCATTGTCATTCTTCTCATCCATGTTGGAGCTGACAAAAGAGGCCGAATCCGAGCTGGCCTTGTCTTCGTTGTGGTTGGCTTCAGCGCTGTCGGGTTGAACTTCTGGATCGTGTTCGCCAATCTCCAATTCATCTCTGCTAGATATCGAAGGCTTGCGCTGGCTTTCAGCAACGATGCTTCTCTTGCTCTCGGCGATGCCCTTTTTGATGGCCGAAATCTTCTTGATCTCTGCTAGGAAGCGGTCAAGGCAGACTTTGGTAGTGGTGTGGACGTCTGTATTAGGATCGGAGAGGAAGCGTAAGAGACCACCGAGGAAGTCTGGCAGGAAGACGACCAATTCGAGGTCGGGTATCGAGTCTAGTAGTGTGATCCAGCTGACGAGGAAAGTGCGGGTGAAGGGGTTGATGACGAAAATGCGCTCGCGCAGTAGGGGAATAAATCGGGCGAGAGAGAAGGCGGTGGGTTGTTCAGCAAAGGGGTCCTCATTGTTTGGATCGAGCTCGTTGTCGAGGATGGAGACGTAGGAAGCGGCAGATTCGGCGACAATGTCCTTGACTAAACGATCGAGCAGCTCGGCGCCATTCTTGACCGAGAGTTCAGTGTCGGCAGCCAACTTGCACAGAGCATCAAAGACATCGTTGAAGTAGATGAGGATCTCGCCCTTTGCGACTTTGGCAATGTTGTACATGCTCTCGCAGGCATAGTATCGCACTCTGGCATCTTGGTCGGAGAAGCAGGCGAGAACCGGAGGGACTATGTCGCGGAGGTAGCGAGCAACATCGATTCCGAGAGCGATGGCAGCAGCAGCAAGGCCGATGAGACCGCCATTGCGGGCGTGAGGTTGATGGACGGCATATGCGTAGTCGTGACAGAGCTGGTGGACAATCTTTTCGATACGGACGTGGTCGTTTGCAGCCAGGGAGTCGCGGATGATGGCTTCAAGCTCCAGAGCACCTCCTTTGCGACGGTCATACAGCTTGTCGGCCAGGGCCTTCTGTACAGACACGTCCATGGTCGAGGTCGGTCGAAGCTTGGCCTTGTCGCTGGATTGCTTGCTGTGTCGTGTGTTCTCCCGACTATCGCATCGCGGGGGTTCACCTTGTCAGGAATTACGCGACATATGTCACAATCTTTCTTGTTTCCTTCCTAACGAGAGTATCAATCAAATGCACATGTCAGTGTTGCAGATCAATAGGGCAGTCGCGGCGTGTTGTCACTGTTGCAGCGCACGCCCCCGAGTATCTCCGCATCGTGTCGGCCAAGCACGAGTCAGGCTCCTCCGCTATCAGTCGGTGGTCGAGTCAAGCTGATAAGCTGCCTGTGACTCTTTTCCCCTCGCTGGCTGTTGTTTCCACGCGCGCAGCCCAACTTGTCTTCTCTCCGCAATTGACACGCAACCATGGCCGACAAACCCTCCATCTACATTGACGAGGAGAAGGGCATCGACGCCGAGTCCGCCACTGGCTCTGAGCAAGCCCCTTACAAGTCCGTCCAGTACGCTTTCCTCCAACATGCCGACACCGCCCAGTACCAAGTGCGCAAGAGCGCTGAGGAGCCCGAATGGAAGCCTGCCGCAAAGGCTGCCTTGAAGAAGGCTGCCAACTACGCCGACGCTCAGAAGAAGAAGGCCGCAAAGGAGAAAGATCTCGCCATTCGTCTGCAAAAGGAAGAGGAGGACCGCCAAAAGGTGCTTGACGAGGCCAAGAAGATCGAGGTCAAGGAAGACCCCTCGCTGCCCTCTGCCTTGAAGATGAAGCTCGATAACAAGATGGTTCAGCTGGCTGGCAACGGTGTCGAAAAGGGCACTCGCGTCCGCGTCTTTGGTCGTGTCCACCGCTACCGCCAGCAGAAGGGCATGGTCTTCATTACCCTCCGTGATGGTTACGGCTTCATGCAGTGCATTCTCCAGGGCGACCTCGCAAAGTCCTACGACGCCATCACCCTCCAGCGCGAGAGCAGCATGGAGATCGTCGGTGAACTCAAGCAAGTTCCTGAGGGTAACCACGCTCCTGATAACCGCGAGCTGCTCGCCGACTACTTCAAGGTCCTGTTCAAGGCTCCTGGTGGTGACGATGCCATCACCAACAAGGTCCAGGCCAAGGGTGATGCTCAGACTCTCCTCGACCTCCGCCATCTCACTCTCCGTGGTGAGGTCGCTTCCAACGTCATGTTTGTCCGCGATGCCGTCGAGTACGCTTTCCACCAGGTCTACAGAGAGGTCCGCTGCCGCAAGGTCTCACCTCCCGCCCTTGTACAAACCCAAGTCGAAGGTGGAGCCACTCTCTTCAAGTTCGACTACTACGGCGAACCCGCCTTCCTGACCCAATCCTCGCAACTCTACCTTG
The DNA here is from genome assembly GCA_037040395.1 of Aureobasidium sp. M94-06E. Classification (NCBI taxonomy): domain Eukaryota; kingdom Fungi; phylum Ascomycota; class Dothideomycetes; order Dothideales; family Saccotheciaceae; genus Aureobasidium; species Aureobasidium sp. M94-06E. The sequence continues at coordinate 16,223 of JAXQGV010000152.1, read as the reverse complement.
AAACAGTGCTGCCCTCCATGGGCGACGTCTACTGTATCGAAAAGTCGTTCCGCGCCGAAAAGTCCCTGACCCGCCGTCACTTGTCCGAGTACACACACGTCGAAGCCGAACTCGACTTCATCACCTTCGACGACCTGCTCGTCCACCTCGAAGAAGTCATGTGCCGCGTCATTGAAATCACAATGAGCGACCCCAAGATCGCCGCCATCATCAAGGAACTCAACCCCGAGTTCCAAATGCCCCAACGCCCCTTCATGCGCATGAAGTACAGCGAAGCCATTGACTGGCTGGTCGAGCACAACATTCCCAACGAAGAGGACCAACCTCACAAGTTCGGCGACGATATTGCTGAGGCTGCTGAGCGTAGAATGACGGATATCATCAACCGTCCCATCTTCCTTACCCACTTCCCCGTTGAGATCAAGGCCTTCTACATGCAAAAAGACAAGGATGACCGTCGCGTCACCGAGTCTGTCGATTGCTTGATGCCCGGTGTTGGTGAGATTGTCGGTGGCTCAATGAGAATGGACGACTACGATGAATTGATGGCTGCCTATGAGCGCGAAGGCATTGATCCCAAGCCTTACTACTGGTACACCGATCAGCGCAGGTACGTTTCTTTTGCATTCCTTTCTTCCTTCTCCCATCTCACATTCACAAACATGACGCTAATACAATACTTGCAGATACGGCTCATCTCCTCACGGTGGCTACGGTCTTGGTCTTGAGCGTTTCCTCGCTTGGCTGTGCAAACAGCACACCGTCCGCGACACTTGTCTGTACCCTCGTTACATGGGCCGCTGCACTCCTTAGTTGTGTCGAGGCAGTTACGCTCAAAAAGAACAACAATTCATGGACTCTATGTAGCAAAAAACAAAAAAGCAAAGCAAAAATCTTTTCCAATTCTCGTTCAGATGTGTTTTTCTCTGCTCTTTCGTCCCTGTGTTTCTTGTGGATCCCTGTCTCAACTATGAATACTTCAGCGCCTTTTACTTCTCTCATACCTTTTTATTCTCTTTTCACTTGTGCTTTCATCATTTGCAAATCAGATATGTCAAATGCTGCATGCCAGATTCGGTTTTTTTTTTTTGCAGAAACAGCAACGAAACATGATTTAGAAAAAAGAGAGCTAATTAGTTGCTCGTTTTGCAAAAGAATAAAGAAAGATTCCACAAAGACAGATTTGAGTAAAAAAAAAAAGGAAAAATAGAAAACAAAAAGAAGACACTACTATAACCCTGACACTCTGATCCATCACAGTAACCATTTTATTTAGTCAAATGTTTTTTTCTTGCTTTGGTCGGATGTTTGCACTGGAAAAAAGTGGCACCTACACCTATCAAAAAGATCAAAAGAAAAAAAATCATGTCAAAAGTACTTAAGTATTATCGTGTTGGGTTTTGGGAATCCTTAAGGTTCTATTGTTTCTCCTGACTTTTTGTATTTTCAAGCTGGCTTCGACTTCGAGATGGACTCAAGCAACATCAGATACCCTCATTGTCACGAGTTAGTCAAAACACAGGGAAAGCAAATCTTGTAAAAGAGATATTTGTACAATTGCATATACACAAATTCTGAGACCTATAACGAAAAAACACAAATTTGCCATTAACTCAAAATGTGATGGATGCATAGAAAAAAACACACACACAACAACAACAGACGCGTCTGCTTATAAGATAAACGCCTCCCTCTTTTCGATTCCTTTCCGTTTATATAAAGCCAAACGCTTAGTAGTGGATGGCCTTGCCGTGAGTAGCCATGGCAGCCTCCTTGAAAGCCTCAGCAAGAGTAGGGTGAGCGTGCGAAGTTCTGGCAACATCCTCAGATGAGGCACCGTACTCGAGTGCCAAAACACCCTCAGCAATCATCTCACCAGCGTTGGGGCCAACAATGTGGATACCGAGAATACGGTCGGTCTCGGCGTCAGCGAGGAACTTGACCATACCGTCCGAGTCGAGGTTGGTCTTTGCTCTCGAGTTGGCAGAGAAGGGGAAGGAGCCGACCTTGTACTTGACACCGGCCTCCTTGAGCTCGGCCTCGTTCTGTCCGACCCAAGCGACTTCGGGGTGTGTGTACATGACTGAGGGGATAGCGCCGTAGTTGACGTGGCCGTAGTTCTTTGTGATGAATTCAATGGCGGCAACGGCCTCCTCCTCGGCCTTGTGGGCAAGCATGGGACCGAATGTGACGTCTCCAATGACACGAATGTGAGGGATCTTGGTGCGGTACTCTTGGTCGATGACAATGCGGCCACGGTTGTCGGTCTCGAGACCAATGTTCTCCAGACCAAGACCGGCGGTGTAAGGACGGCGACCGATGGCGACGAGGACGACGTCAGCGTCGAGCTGTAAAATGTGTTAGTTGTGCTGTGGATGCAGAGAAGCACTCAAACACTCACAGTCTCCTCCTTACCGCCCTTGGCAGCCTCAACCTTGATCTTGACGTCGGAACCGCTGTCATCACCCTCCATAACCTTGGTGTTGAGCTTGAATTTGATGCCCTGCTTGCCGAGAGTCTTTTGGATGTTCTTTGAGATCTCAGCATCCATACCGGGACCACCGATCTGGCCAAGGAACTCGACAACGGTAACCTCAGCACCAAGACGAGACCAGACGGAAGCCATCTCAAGACCAATGATACCACCACCGATAACGACCATCTTCTTGGGAACAGTCTCGAGAGCAATGGCTCCAGTGGAGGTGATGACCTTCTTTTCGTCGATGGTAAGACCGGGGAAAGGAGTAGCTTCGGAGCCAGTTGCGATGAGGATGTTCTTGCCACGGACGCTGGTCTCACCACCCTCGGTGAGGTTGACCTGAACGGTGTGCTCGTCGGCGAAAGCGCCAGTGCCCTTGATGTACTCGACGTTGTTCTTCTTGAACAGGAACTCGATACCCTTGGTCAGGCCGTTGACCGAGGTCTCTTTGGCCTTCATCATCTGCTTGAGGTTGAGCTTGACATCGCCGACTTCGATACCGCGGTTCTTGGTGTCGTGAAGGATCTGGTGGTAGAGGTGCGAGTTGTTGAGAAGAGACTTTGAGGGAATGCAACCGACGTTCAAGCAGGTACCACCGAGGGAGCCACGCTTCTCGATACAGGCGACCTGAAGGTAGCGATTGATTAGTGTTTGTCCGGGGTCTTGTCTGTAGAACCAAAAGGCCTCACCTTGAGACCCTCCTGACCGGCCTTGATGGCGGCGACATAACCGGCGACACCACCACCAATGATGACCAAGTCCTTCTCCTCTGCGCAAAAGAGTCAGTCCGAGCTCTCTCTTATATCTTTCTCAAGCACGCGTACCAGTCTCTGTGGCGTATGATCTCCTTGACTGGACTCTGTCGACGAGGTAAAGGGTCGAAGGCGAGGCGCGGAAAGTGTTGTTTGCCGAGCGGAGCAGCGGGCGCGATGCGCGAGGGATCATGTGCGAGAACATGGCGGCAGAGGAGAGGGAGCGAAACAGAAAACGAAGGAAACAAAAGTCCTATGAGAAGGAGATGGGAGGGTATAACAAAGTCTCTCTGTTGAGGTTCGCAGCTCTTGCTAAGCAACGACGAATCGACAAAGCCGTGCCAAGCCAAGCCTGCTCTTTCGGTCAGAAGCTGCGGACTCCCGCTCCCGGCCCAGCCAATTCTTTCTCCGATGAGTCCGACTCTTGCCGAAACACATCAACAGCCCCTCAACTTTCAAGGCGCAAGGCGCTTGAACGCGGCACCACTGTTGCTCACTTGTAGAGGTTGTAGGTGTAGAAAAATGTCATCTTCAATGGGTATCAACAAGAAAAGAAAGCCTACACAATTCGTGACCCATGCCCCTCTCCACCAACGCCGAACCAGTTCAATCATCCATATGTCACTTTCAAGCCGTCGCCTGAACAACCTTGTACCCCTCATTGACCACTTTGTTGATCTCCTCATCCTTGTGCTGGAGAAGGCCAAGTGCATATGCAACGTCATTCCATTCCCTCTCATTGTCTGCTCTAGGCAATCTCGCCGCCAGCTTGTTCGCAAGCTGTTTCGCGTGCTTGTCCTTCTCGATGAAGCCTGACAAGAACTTGATGATGCGCCGGAATTGATCTTCTTCAAGAGCTTCGTCGCGAGAGAGCAGACTGAACATGTCTACGAATTGGTTGTACACTGCATTGTCCTTGCCAGCCAGCTCGCTGAAGAACATCCGTGACATGTCTCGCACTCTGTCATCGCTGTCTTCAACAAGCTTGGCCATCTCACTGAGTTGTCCCTTGACCTTGACCTGTCCAGCCAAGATCAAGAAAGTCAGCGTCATCAGACAGGTGCGCTTAACTGGTAAAGATCTATCAGATAGGCGGCGGTAGAGGTAGTCAGTGTTCTCATCGATCAGGTGGTTGAAGCAGACGGCCATGTCTCCAAGAGCAATCACCAGATTGTTGCGAGTAGTGGCATCGGGACTTCTCTCAAGAATCGTGATGAGCAAGCCCAAGTTTTGCTCGCAGTATTCCGAGCTCACACACATCAGCTTGGCCAAACACAAAGCAGCCTGTGCCTGCAACTCTTGGTTGGCGTATGATGTATTGTTCATGCAAACCTCGCGAACCAGCGGACCAAAGTTGGCCAGCAATGATTGCGGACCATAGAGAAGCTCCCGCTCACGAACGTGTGCGATAGCGTCAGTGAAATCGTCCTCTGTCGTGCCAGTGATGAGGTCAAGGTCATCTTGCTCCTCCTCTTTGACGTCTTTCGCATCCTTCTTCGCACCCTTGCCCTTCTTGGCTGGTGTGGGTTCTGCTGCTGCCTGCTTCTCCTTGTCCATCTTTCGGCGTTTGAAGTCCATCTCACACATCTCCAAATGTACAATCTGCTTGATTGCGATATGGCCGACAGTGAAAAGCAATTGGGACAGAGGCAGAGCAGAATCTTCTGCAGCAGGCATGTCCATTTCTTCCTCTTCTTTCTTGATTGGAGGAACGTCTCCCATCGGCTCGTCATCCATACCACTCATCTCAATGTCGCCGTCATCCTGAACTTCGACGGGCTCGGACTTGGTAGGCACTGCCGAGGGTGAGAATACCTTCTTCGTCTTGAACCTGAGGATTTCCGATGCCAATTCGTCAGGATGCTTGGAGAGAGCGTAGATGGCACTGATGACTGCTTCAGCAAGACCGTACCACTCTTTGCTAGAAGACTTGACATCTGCCATTGCAGCCAGCTTCTGCAGGACAGCGTGATCGTTGGGAAGTCTTGTCGAAGTAGGAGAGGCCTGTATGCCTTTGGTGTGCTTGGGGTTGTTCATGCGCATCAGAGCAATGCAAGTATACTTGGCCAGAACCAGATCTGCTCTTCCAAATCCTCCGAGACCAATGCGAAGACACGTCGCCATCTCCTTGACGATAATGTCGGAATCCGCCAAAGCGAGCATACCGAGTACAATGATGGCACCGCGACGTTGACTCTTTGAACTCTCACGCTTCTCATAGCCATAGATCTGCCACAGCTTCTGGATTGTCGCATCTTTGATGAGATCTGATTGCATCATTGTGCTAAGCAATTGCTCCAGACTGGTCAATTCAGCAGCTGTCGCTCCAAACGTCAGACTGCACATGTTTCTGGCGATGAATTTGGCAGCATCATTGGCAGAGAAACCGTTTGGTGCTTCAAAGAACAAGCCCTTGTAACATTCTATGAGATGAGCTTGCACGCCCTTGCCTTCATCACTGTTGCCCTTGGTCCAGATGAGGCGCAGCATCTTTCGAATGCCTATACGAGCCGTCTCAATGTTGTATGCGTTTGCGATGACGAAGAAATCCATGGCCTCGATGACCTCGGATTTGTTCTTGGAACCCAGCAGTTGGGTGATGATGGACGAGGCTTCTTGGAGGACCTCAATAAATTTGAGGGCCTCGATGTAGTAACGGCGAGTCAAGGTGAGTTTGTTCATCATCTCGGCGGTGACAGCCTCGGCCTGGGCCTTCTCGAAAGCGGCCTGCTTCTGCTCTTCTGTCATGGCTGGCTTGTCCTTGACTGGCGACATCTGCGTAGCATCGTCCAGAAGCTCCTCGTCGACCGTCACTTCCTGCTGTTCAACCGTACCCGCAGCTTCTTGTGGTGGCTTCAAAGCACTGATCTCGGCCTCACAAACTTCCAATCGCGAGTTCCAGTCTGAGTAGGAAAGCTGACCACCGTGCAGAACAGCGAATGGGTGAGTGTCCATTAGTTTCGCAAGCAACTTGATGGCGTTTCTTCGGACATTGCTGCTCTTGTCCTCGAGACTGCGACAAGCGAGTTCTGCCACTGTCTGTCTACGCTTGGGATACTTCATTTCAAGGTCACAAAGCTTCATGTAGACCTGAATAGCGCGACATCTGCAATACGGGTTGATGTCGAGGAATCGTTCTTCGAGGACTTCGAAGAAGGCGTTGATCTGACCCTTGTGGTTTTCACTGCGCTCCTCGCCTTCCTGTTTGCTCAACATGGCAATCAGATTTCCGCAGACTTCAATGATAGCGCAGCGCAAAGTGTAAGACTCGCTGTCGAGCAACTTTGCGAGCAGCATGACTTGTTTGATGACCTGTCGTGGCGCAAGCTCGGAGAACTTTGTGATGAATGTGGAAACAGATTTGGGACCCTTCAAGTCGCTGCTGCTGAATTCTTGGTTGCTCAGCTCGCGCAAAACTTCTTCGGAAAGTTGAGGATAGTCGTATTCAGCAGCGAGGATATTGAGCAGCTCAGCCATTGGTTCAGAAAGATGCTCAAAGTACAAAAGACTCTGGATGATGTTTGTCTGGGCTCCTGAAGCATGACCGTGGTGCTTGACAGCAATACACAAGACTTTGAAAGCGTGCATCTTGATGGCGTTGCTTTTGACTCTTGCTTCGTTCTCCATCATGAGGTACACAGGGCGTGTGAAGAGACCGATGAAGGTGTCGCGCTCGGAAGTGGTGACAAAGATTCTGGCAAGCTTGAGCTTCATGACCTTTGCCATTGTGGTGAGGGCAGATTGGATCTGCATGGAAGGATCCCAAGGAGCATCCTTTGCAGACTTTTTTGTTGTGGCAGCCTTTCCTCCTCTTCCACGAGCAGCCGGGGCAGCGGACTTCTCGGACACAACTCTGGTTTCGACGCTGGTGAAGCACCACATGAGGAGAAAGGAGAGCATCTCGAGAAGTTGCTTGTGCTGAGGGATCGAGTCTTGGTCGTCGGCTTCGATGTCATTGTGAACGGCGTCGGCCTCGGCGGAGAGGGCGGAGAGAATGAGATCGAGGAGCTTGGATAGCGACTGGGTAGGGAGGAGGTTGAATTTTCTGAGGTCATGGTCAGGCTCATGGGTCTGAGAGGCGTCTTCTTGACGGGTGGGAGCGCACTTGAGCAGGAACTGCAACGAGTCAAAGTTGGTTGAACGCGCAACAGCTTCGGGGTTTTCAGTTATGGCATCCACGATGGGATTCAATACGGAGTTGACCAGGGCGGGAGTCAAGTCTTCCGGGTTGTGTTCGCATTCCAGCAGGTCGGGATGGGCGTCGGGAGTGTCTATCTCAAGCGGGTTGGTGAGGTATGTCTTGAGGGCGTGATTGATGTCAAAATCCTGTAGGGCCTCCATGTTGGGCGAGGCACACCCTATGGGTAAATGAGTCTCTGTTGTTCGCGCAAAGAGGGAAAGAGCGTTAGCGACAGCGACAGAGAGAAAGTGGAAGCAGCTGTTGATGTTTGCGGGGAGAAGACGAATCTCGTGTTGACGTCTTGCCCAATCGGGGAAGGCGCCGCTTTTGATGCCTTCTCCATCATTGCGACCGCGACACGCTGTGGAGGGGCATTTTCTCGCAGAACAACAATAACAATCAACAATTCTCGAAATGTCTCTTTTCTGAATTTCTTTCCGAGCAAGACTCCAGCACAATGGCCAGCATGCGTGGGGTCAAGACGGTGCGCGAGGCCGTTCCTGCCGACTACCACATGCGCAGCGAAGATGAGACTGAAGACGCCATGGATGAGAGCAAGAACAGCATGGATGAGAGTCAAGCCACCGAGTCTAATGCAAGTGATCAAGACGAGGAAGAGGAGGTCGAGGCCTCGGTGCAAGAAGACATTGCACGCTTCGAACAGTCGTTCAAGAACATCTCACAGCGTTTCCGTCTGATCAATCGCATCGGAGAAGGTACCTACCTGAACCTACTCGTCCCCTCACCTTTCCAGTCCAGCCTCGCTGACCAAACCCTAGGCACCTTCTCGACCGTCTACAAAGCCGAAGACCTCCTCTACGACAAATACAAGAATGACTGGAATGACATGTCCCTCTCGCCGCAAACAAAGACAGCACGAGACCGACCACGCGCTCGCTATGTTGCCATCAAGAAGATCTACGTCACTTCGTCACCCATGCGTATATTCAACGAGCTTGAGCTCCTACATGACCTGCGCGACTCGCAGAACGTCTGTCCACTCATCACCGCCTTCCGCCATCAAGATCAGGTCGTCGCCGTCCTGCCCTACTTTCAACACCGCGATTTCCGTGACTACTTCCGTGACATGACCGTCAACGACATGCGTGTCTACTTTAACCAACTATTCACCGCCGTCCGCGCCGTCCACGAGCACCAGATCATCCACCGTGACATCAAGCCTACAAATTTCCTCTACTCCCCCACAACGCAAAAAGGTGTTCTCGTCGACTTTGGCCTGGCTGAGCGAGAGGGGACCGACTGGCATCATTGCAACTGCCAGTACTCAGTCTCGGACCGTCAATACCGCTATCAGAGCTCCCTATACTCTTCCATCCGAACACAATACCGAGACGCTGGCCAACTTCCACCACCACCTTCATATCCCAAAGAAGACTCGAGAAATTCTCGCAGAGCGAACCGAGCAGGCACAAGAGGTTTCCGTGCCCCTGAAGTCTTGCTGAAATGCACTTCCCAAACTTGTATCATCGATATTTGGAGTTGCGGCATCATCCTCCTCACTCTCCTGAGTCGTCGCTTTCCTTTCTTCCACTCTGCCGACGACATTGACGCCTTCATCGAGCTGTGCAGTATCTTTGGCAAGCGTCGTATGAACGAAACTGCCCTCCTGCACGGCCAAGTTCTACAAACGAACATTCCCACCATCAGTGAGAATGGCCACAGCTGGGAGAAGATTCTGCTATGGTGCACTGAGCGTCGTAAGACCGACCTTCCACTAACTGACGAAGAGAAAGAAGCTGTGCAGTTCATGTCTCTTTGTCTCGAGCTCGATCCTTCTAAGCGCATAACAGCTGACGAAGCCCTCGAGCACCCTTTCCTGAATCCCAATGCATCTCATGATTCTCAGTACACCGGCGCCGACAGGATTGACGAAGACTGATGTGGAGTTTGTGTTACCCACAACAAAAAGGCATGAGGATGGAGTTCTGTTTGAAAAAAGCAAATGATACCATGACTTTGGAAGCCACAGGACGGCGGAGAGACAGCATCATCATGGAGTTTTGGGTTATCTTCAACACTTGTAAATATTCTTGTCCAATCACCATCAATGTTTTTCTCGACTGATACAGCATTATGATGCGATCGACTTGGGTCGAATTGGGAAGTCGTATCGGGCTGAGACAAATATTTGTCCCTACCGCCAAGCGAAAGTTCTGTCGCCTTCCATCTCCGAAGCATTTGCGCTTTTCTCACAGAACTTGCATTCCGAACAACCCCTATGTGTGATCGACGTTATACAGGAGCAGTTCGAATCAAATCGTTCGCTGATGCTGACTGCCGCATTCAGTAATGGCTGGAGCGATGGTGGTCTCCAACGGCGAGCTGAGAACTCCCGTTCTGGAACTTGGCGAAACTTTGAAATACGAGTGACAAGTGGTGTTCACTCCCTCTCCCCAGACACTGGAGCAAGCTGAACTCTCGCAGGAGAATGGTTCTGACAACGGTAAGCTGAAATACGAGCCTGCTGGGCTAAAATAGAATTCGCGATGTCTCATACCGAGATAAGATGGACTTTCAGCTCTTGCCCTCATGCTGCCGGGTCCCGCTGTTTATCTTGAGCATCGATCGCATGGAGCTGTCTGGTCACAATTCGCATTTCTGACAATCATGAACCCTCACGAGCTGGACCACGTCAAGATAGAGTGCTTCGCAGAAGCCGACGAATTATTGAAAGACTATGGTGAGGAAAGATATGGTTTGCCTTTGTTCGAAGCAAAGCACATCCAACAAGATGCGCTTAAGCGGGCGTTGAGATATGCACATGCCTTAATTGCTAAAGGTGAGTTGATCTAGTTCCAATTCCTTTTCTTACACTTGAGAAGGCGTATGGATACTGTACGGATCGTTGAGGTACTGATTTTACTCCAGCAACCCTCCTAGTCCCGGCAGGCGTACAATCAAAGCGATGGACAACAGCACAACCTCGCGGGCCGAATTACACAACCGCCATCTGTTTGGCCTTACTCGGCCTCTTTGGTCTGCTCTACATCTCGAGATCAACCACATCAGATCTAACCAACACTGCAATTGCAAATGTAACAACATTACCCCTGGAATACGATCGCATTATAACCGCGTCAATGCTCTTCGGCATGACTTCTGCGACGTACAAGCGAGCTATCGAGACACACAAACGTCAAGCACAACGATGGAACTATACCACTGAGATTCTCGAAAGAGATGAAGGCTGCGGTGTCTGGACCAAATTAATCTTTTTGCTCAACCTCGTCGGTTCAGAAATGCAAAAGCCGGCAGATACCAGGGCAGAATGGATAATGTGGGCTGATGCCGATGCGCTCATTCTGAATCCGAACATACCTCTTTCCATCTTTCTTCCGCCGCCCGATCTTCCCCATATTCACTTCGTCGGCAACAAGGATTGGAATGGCCTCAATGCTGGGGTGTTCTTCATTCGAGTCCATCCGTGGACGATCAGCCTCTTCACATCAGCAATGTCTTTTCCCATCTGCCATCAAGATACCGACCTTAGAGGACTCGCCGAGCAAGAAGCCATGCGCTTGTCATTCGAACGCGAGAACGGCGGCAAAGACGACAAAGGCTGGCGAAGTGGTATTGTCTTTATGCCGCGTACATGGTTCAATGCCTACGAGCTCTTCCAGGGTGAAGTCCAAGGCAGCGACTACTACAACAAAGCAATGAAAACAGCAATCACCTCTTACCCAGGATTAGAGATGGAACACAGATTCGAGGGCGTGCGTGGCAGCATGGTTGCCCATTTCGCCGGAGTCGACGGTCAGGTTCGTCAAGATCTCATGGCTGATTGGATGGATATCGTTGACGAAGAATGGTCAATGCAATATGGCGCTGGCAATTCTACAAACTCTACCACCAATTCTGAGAGATTCGACCAAATGACTGAAATCTGGGAGCGCAATGCCACCGCTAATAGCACGGCACTTTGGACTTTACCAGTTCATGAAACTTCCTTGCTCAATGATACTGCCACTTTCTGGAACCGCTACCGCGAAGCCATGGCCCTTTCAAACCAGGCGATGTCTTCGGGAGTCCATGATATTAGCGTTATCAAGTCTGCGTTGAATCTCAGGAATGCTTTGGCGGATGACATGGACCAGCCGGACGTCGTTGATAAAAAGATAGAGCATCTGAAAGACTTGATGGAGACGAGACTGCGATAGTTATAGTCTTGGCCACAGAGTTTCGGTCGTATATTGCCATCAATACCACCAACCTTAAGACTTTCTGAACTTGCAGACAAAGAAGTCAGGATATGAATCAGATCGGCCCAGGCGGATGTGATGTATGTTCCGCTCATCCACCAAAATGTTCTTTACGCGGCCGCCGTCATACCAAGAAAGTGAGTTGTCGCCAGACTTCACTGATTCGAGAATGCCATGTCACAAGAGACCGAGGTTCCTGAATCGGGTGATACGACATTATATTCATGCTTGAGCGTAGGTCATTAGGTGTATTCTCATTGGCGCACTCAAATACCTGGAACAGCGAATGCAGCAGATAAGCTTTCGAGGCTCAGTGACATACCACGCCGTTCCAGCTGAAAATCTCCGTGACGTACGGGATATCCTCTGCGATTGCCTTTTACTACAAGATTGAATCGCAGATGGACTTTCTGGAAGGGCATAATAGACCACACAGAATTCTTGTCAACTCAATCCATGAGAACATAGTGTGTACTTGATGATTTATATTCTGCGAGACGGTACCCGCGTGCTGGGAGCGGAGATGCTTCCTTCAGCCTTAGAGACGTTGTCGTGTGCTCACCTGCCAAAACAAGCCATGATCTGGCTCAAACAAGCTTTGAGGTACGTCACCTTGACACCCTGTAGATCATCGGCCATTCCTAAAGCAGGCTTCGCAGCACTCTTGAATGTCTTTCTTCCTATGCGAAAGACGAAAATCTCCGCGCTTCCAGAATTTCTTGTTGTCATTTGACTCGGCATCACACTTATATGAGCATGGCCGTCTGCTGCACTAGACTTCACATGCGACCTTTCCCTACCCCAGTTCCCGACCACATAGTTATATCACATGCAGACACTTCTTCAATACCGGGCAGAACAGCGATATGCAGGTCAAATACAGGCACGAACGAATTCTTTGAAACGAACTCTTGACTTGCAGCCGCCGTCTTCCCCTGACGACGAGAAACACAACAGTGATTCGGAAATAGATCTGACCGGCCGTGAGCACTCTTCGGCTCAACTCATCGATCTCGAACAACAACGATCGACCCCCCAGACATTGCGTGATGCACATGGTCCACTCATCAAGCCAACACACGACAAAACGGAAGCCAAAATACCTGTCAAATGCGATGATGATGGCAAGGATCAAGCGGATCCTCATAATTGGTCCTGGACGAAGCGATTGTGGACGACTTCGCTCCTGTTCTGTCTGGTCTTCTCACAGGGATGGGTCTCTGCATGTGATTCGAACGTCACGAAGCCTTCTTCTAAGGAATTCCACGTCAGTCAGACATCAGAGACTCTGGCAACCGCTCTCTTCCTCCTCGGTATCTCGATCGGCAGTCTCATCGTCGGTCCATTGTCTGAAGAGCTTGGTCGAAATCCTCTCTATCTCGTTCCGTCCTTGCTGTATCTCTGCTTTACTCTTGGTGATGCTCTGGTGCCGAATTTTGGAGGCCAGATTGCCTTTCGCTTTCTTGCCGGTTTAAGCGCGAGCTCCACTCTGTCTATCTATGGCGGAAGTTTGGCCGACATGTACAACCCCGAAGAAAGGAACAAACTCTGGCCGTGGTTCGCTCTGAGTCCCTTGCTTTCGCCCATCCTCTCTCCTGTCGCCGGTGGTTGGATCGATGGACATATCTCATGGCGATGGGTTTATTGGATTGGACTCATCTTGAGCGGATTTATCTTCCTTGTGGCGTTCTTTTTCCTGCCCGAGACCTACTCCCCTATGATCATCCAGTGGAGAGCGCATCACCTACGAGTCGCGACGGGATCCGACAGATATACCTGTGAGCTAGAAGGCAAGGAAACTCTTGCTCAAAGACTTACCCACAACTTGACACGGCCGGCGAAATTCTTCACAACAGAGCCAATCATTATGGCTTTGGGTTTCTACCTTATTGTCATTTACGTCGTCATCTTTGACTTTCTGAATGGTTTCGAATTCATCTTCACAGATACTTGGGGACTGTCTAGCGGAGACACCGCTCTTGCATTCTTGGGCATTTGTCTTGGGGCTCTGATCTCAGTCGCTCTGATGCCTCTTATCCATGAGATACATGGCAAGATGAGCAAGAAGGGAGAGAAAGATGAGAATAAACCAGAAGCCCTCCTATTGCCAGCCATGGTTGCGTCACCATTTTTTGCCATCTCCATCTTCTGGCTTGCATGGACAAGCTACAAGAGTGTGAGTTATTGGTCCGCCTATGTATCCACAGTACTATTTGGATATTCCATGACCGCCATTTTCGTCAGCAGCTACAGCTACATCATCAACATCTATGGGACTTACAGTTCGAGTGCCTTGGGAAGTGTCACCATGGCCAGATACTTTGTCGCTGCTGGAATGGTCGTCGCCGCCAGACCTATGTACATGGGTATCGGACATCACTGGGCATTGTCATTCTTGGGTTGTCTTGGTGTGATCTGCCTGCCGGTGCCGTGGCTGATTCATGCTTTTGGCAAGAAGTTAAGGGACAAGTCGCAATTCATCAACGATTGATAAAATTACGACAATACACTTGAAAGCTAATTACATATGTATAATGACCAATCTATCATGCCCAGAATCAAGATTTTACGACGTCTTCCAGTATATCGGCACGAAGGATTTTGGTGACGTTACAATGCTTCTGAGCACCCTCTCGGTCCCGAGCTTCGATCTGCTCGGTCCCGAGATCAACACCAACACCATAAAATTCTTGGACTATAAATCAAGGCATCCAGTCCACTTTAGTGATTCTATAACCAGCAGGAAGCAACATCAATCACAACAAGAAGCCCATCTTATCCACATTGCTCAATTTCATACACGCACAGACCCAGACAGAACTATGTCAGACACGTCGGCGACTCGCAATGCTTCTATAAGCACACCGAGCGGTCAACACATCCTTATCGTGGGATGTGGTATAGCAGGACCAGTCCTCGCAACGCTCTTACTCTCATCTCCTGTTCCTGTCGCGACACTTCCCCATATCACAATTCTCGAGCGCAACACTGCCGCCCTTGGCTCCGGTCAAAACATCGACATCCGCGGTATTGGCAAACACGTTATCGAGAAGCTTGGATTGACACAAGAAATCAAGAGAGCGACCACAGGCGAAGAAGGCGTCAAGATCGTCGATGCAACAAACAGGATCTGGGCACAATTCGCGGCTGACAAGACTGGCAAAGTTGAGACTGGAACTTCTGACGTTGAGATCTTGCGTGGGAGACTTGCGGAAATTCTTCTGGAGCAGGTCAAAAGAGTGAGTAAGGATGTCCAGGCTAGAGGCGGGAAAGGAGTCGAATTCATCTTCGGAGACAGAATTGAAGAACTGGATCAAGACGAAACAAAAGTATACGCTCGGTTTGCCAAAGCAGGCAATAAATCATATGATCTGGTCGTGGGAGCAGATGGACTTCACAGCAAAACACGCAAACTGGTTTGGCAGGCAGAGCAAGAGGGATGCCTGAAGCCTCTGCGCATGTATGGTGCTTTCTTCAGCACTACAAAGGAGAGATCAGACGGAGATTGGCGATCGTGGTACCATGCTCCTGGCGGTGTCAGCGTTATGCTACGGCCCTCGGGCACGAAAGAGAAGAGCACTGTGCTTGTACTTCTCGCCGACAAAGATGGCTTTATCGCGAGCGAAATGGCAGGATCCGAAAGAGATGTGTCAACACAAAAGAAGTTGGTGCTAAAGAAATTGAACAACATCGTTTGGCAGGAACACCGATTGAAAAGAGCTGTGGAGGCAGCCGATGACTTCTACTTCGACACCACTGCACAGATCAAGCTGGACAGGTGGAGCAAGGGTAGAGTCGTTTTACTTGGTGATGCTGGGTATGTTTGCGAATCTGTTCATCGAACATTGGCTTACATTGCAATAGACACTGCGCATCTCCCTTCTCAGGCATGGGTACGACACTGGCGCTGGCTGGTGCATACCACCTCGCTAACTCTCTTGTCGCTTTTCCCGACGAACATCGGAATGCATTTGCGCAGTATGAAGAATTTATGCGACCACTGGTTGACAAAGCTCAGAAGTTGCCTCCCGGTATGCCGCATCTGATTCACCCGGAGACAAAATGGGGAGTCTGTATGCTAAGGATGTTTTGCGCCATGATATACTGGTCTGGTTTGATCCATCTAATGTCGAGATTCAAAGGGCCACCAGCGCAGGTGAAGGAGTTCGAGGAATATGATTTCAAGGTCAAGAAGGAGCAGTGATCATGAGAGACAGGCTGGCGCGAGGATAGAAGAAGAAAAAAGTACGGAACTCGAGATCAATGACTCTTTGCTGCGAGTTTCGTATGTGCAGACACGTTGATAGGCGCTCTATTCAATAGAGCATGTTAGCAGCTCATGCTCAACATGATTACAACTGCTGATTACCACTAGCTCACGCCACTTCCGAGGTATTCGAGCCCCTCAATTAGCTCTAGTAGCTCTACGCGCTACTACTAGCGTGAGTACTCGCTATCGTCGTCGTTATCGTCGTCGTTGCTACTATTGCTAACTACTACATATATAGTAGCCATATGTTACGATCCTGCCAACGACAGGGTCGCACAGCCTGCTCTGTTGCTCTCCGCACCTTGGCAAAACAGAGCACTCT